>OX336382.1:27937283-28329370 GCA_946902895.1 Fragum fragum | reverse complement strand
TATCGGGTGAGGGCGTTATTTTCGTATGAAGTCAAATTGTTAGCGGAAGCAATTGACGTAGTTATACGTCACAGAAAACACAAATAAATTAATTTTCGGAGGACTCGAAAGATAACTTATTCATGTTCCATTCGGGTTGTTTTTCATTGACTTAAATAAGCGTTACATTATGTCATTTTTTATTATTTCTTTCATTTCTTCAAAAAGTTATGGACAGTCATTTTCATTACGATGCCAGCTTAATCCCTTCTTTCAAATGTCTGAAAGCATTAAAGTAAGAAATTTGTAAAAAAAAAAAAAAAAAAAAAATAGATAAAATAAAAATGAGAGCCAGTTTTTTCGTCGATAACCGCCATCAAAATTCTTGCAATCTGGTTTGTTTGTTACAAAAATCCGTTTCATTCATTCCTGGGAAAAAATAGATTAAACTAAAATAGAACGGAACTATATTTATGTCCCCACACAACAAAATTTTAGACGGGTCCAAATTTAAAGAAGCTGCAGACCACAATTTCAGGTTGATGGAATTTCATTTTTTTTTTCGTCTTCTTGAATAGAAATCATTGTGGATAATGAAGAAATTGCTTGACACAAGCAATTTCTTCATTTTCTACAATGTTTGCAAATGCTCTTTGCTTGGATAGCTTTAAAAGGAGGGCTTGTGTGGAAGTAGGTTAAACAAGTACGATTTTTTAATAAGTTTTCAAGTTTTAAGATTTATGCCAAGGTTATATAAATTTGAAGGATTGCAAGCCCGGCTCACTGAGCTTCGATAGGAAGCTCGATTTGGATAATTTGACCGCCGCGATATAACTCAAATACTGTTAAAAGTGGCGTTAAACCCCATTCAATCAATCAATTGGATAATAAGAGGCATTTTCTAGCAAAGTTTAAGGCACAGTCCCTCGTAAAAAAGTAAAATGATTTTTTGGCGACCTAAACGTCGTAACTACGGCTTTCATAAACTGTAGGCACGACGTTTAATTCGCAAAACCAGCAAAAATGATTCAAGCAAATGTCGGGCAATGATGGAGGTCAAAGTTCACTTTTGGCCAAAATCAATGATTTGATTGGTCGATTAATGTTTTGACTGACAGTCGCTATCCGTCAATTACAGTCGATATCCGTCAATTACAGTCGATATCCGTCAATTACAGTCGCTATCCGTCAATTACAGTCGATATCCGTCAATTACAGTCGATATCCGTCAATTACAGTCGATATCCGTCTATTACAATTCAAGAAGGGGACTTTTTTCACGTAGGCACGAAACTAAAAGCCCATCGATGTTCAATATGAACCTTCCCGCGTCCTCATACATAGTGATCCAGATTTCAGAAAAAAGATGTTTGACACATTCCCACGTGAGAATATTTGAGACTGGTCCAAATTGAAAGGAGATGCAGACAACAATTTTGAAGTTTATAAAATTTTAGATTTTTTTCAACTTTCTTAATAGAAAACATTTTGGAAAAATGAAGAGATTGCTTGTTACACGTAATTTCTTCATTCTACACTATGTTTTCCCAATCGTTTTTATTGGAGGGCGTCAAATTGCGTCATTTTGTGGGATTGGGGTAAAGCGAGGATGTTCAAATCTGGTAGGACAGCATATATGGCGTATGGTTGAAACTTTTCGCCCTTCTGAGATTTTTAGCTAGCAAAGCGTCGGCTTTGTTAGCTTAAGTTAACAGAAAAATTCTGAGGTCTTCTCGGGGTTCAACGAGTGCAAACTGCCACTGGAGGCTCAACGACTAAATCCATTTTATGCCTACGCCATAAAAAGTAGTTCTATTTCAGGAATATTTAAAACTCTGCCACTGCTTTTTATGGCCTCACGAATTAACTCTATTCAAATTGTAGGAAACTCCTTCAAAAGTATGCTATTTAACCCAGTCCCACTCAATCGCGCCTTTGAAGGATCTCAAAACAGTAGCTTTGAAAATATTGTCGACAATGAAGACATTGCTTGTAACAAGCAATTTCTTCATTGTCCACACTTTTATCTACACTACAAGGATAAGAATGTCTAAATTCAACTTATTATGATAACCTTTGGCAAAGAAGATTACTTAATGAAATCATGCTTGGCTAGCTTACAGTACTTTCAGTACTTTGATTTCAATATGATCTGATTGGTCGCATATAGATAAGAAACGTGAAGGTGGATACACCCTCTAAAACCCCTGTAGAATCGTGAGTTCTTTATTATTAACTCGAGGAATGCCTTATGCCAATGTTAACCCTTTCCCGTTTCTAGAAATTTTAGACTGGTCCAAATTGAAAGAGGTTGTAGACGACAACAAAAATCGGATGGAATTTGAAACGAAACCATCCTATGGGGTGGAAAATACTGTGGGAAAAGGAGAAATTGCTTGTTGCAAGCAAATTCTTCTTTTTCCACAATGTTTTCTGAAGTAAAAAGTCATAGCGACGGGTTTGTACAGAAAGGGTTAATAACAGAAGCAATAGCCGTGGAATAAAAACTCGACTTTCATTGGAATCTCTAGGGGATATGCCATGTGTTAAAATATAGAATTATCCCAAATAATTCGCAGGTCACGATTTATAAAACATTGAAGCTCATGGTCCTAATAACCAAGAATATTAATCAGGGCCCAGGATTATATAACTATTTTCGTACTAAATTGAGAATTTACTGAAATTTCGATTCAAAATTAAAGATGTATATTACATTAAATTCTATGGTAACTGCATGAATATGAAACATTATATTGGTCAATTTCAATTTGAAATACAAAATCTACAGATTTAACGTAGAAGGTTAAGATTTATTTAAACTTGAAGTTTGGGTAAATTCTCATTTCAGTACGAAAAAGTGTTATCATCTCTGGTCCTGGTCATATTCATGTTCATGCTGTAGGTAAACATCTGGGCCCGAGATTGAAAAAAACACAACTTTTTTCGTACTCAGTTGAGAATTTACTCAAACTTCAAGTTTGGATTAAAGATGTATTTCTGAGTAGATCCTATGGTTATTGTGAGAAAATGAATAACAATATTTATAGGTTGTTACTTATTACTATAAACATACAATTGAAATTAAAAAAAGATATTTATTCCCGTTTGAAGTTTAAGTAAATTCTCAATTGAGTACGAAAAAGGTTTTATAATATCGGGCCTAGATCGTAATCATTTTCATGTTTTAAGTTAGATTATGAAACTTGTATGGTACTCAGTTGAGAATTAAAGCGATTAAAGCGGCTCTTGCACAGATTATGGAGGCAAAATGCTCTTAATTTTCACGTATCTACCTGTATTATTTATTGACATTTGAAAGTATGGGGTATAGCTGATTTTATAATTAAAATGACTGTTCAAAACCTTAGACATGCAAAATTATTTAGACGCCAAATTTGTCAACGAAGTAAATCCCGAATGGAACCCGAATTCATAGGGTAAACACGTTATTTGTCGATTGCTCCAAAACCTGCCTTATTTGTAGTTTACATGACTTATCATTCACGTCATTGGCTTCCGCTAGCAAGTCAGTCGTTATCGGTATTACACGCAGTCTAACGACCTCATCCGATGAATAACGATGTTTCAAAGTAGGGCATATGGAATATACTGCATTAAATTGAATTTATGATTTATTCAATAGATATAGAACTACGAAAGAACATTTATTGTGAGCATGAAATTTTTAACTGTCTGAAAAGTAAATAACTCCATGGACAAAATTTTGAGCACGCAGCGATTTTGTATGCTTCCGCACAAAATAGTCCCATACCAAAAGATATCAAAATTAATAAAGCTTTTGTTTTTTTCGCTCCATGCTATTAAATTATTAGAAATGAAGAGAATATTTTTTGTTTTCATGGAGGTATGAACCGAAAAACCTAATCACACAATGAATGAATCCGCTTCGCGTATTCATACAGTGTAATTATGTTTTTCGGTTCATACCTTCATGAAAACAAAAAATATTCTCTTCATCTCTTAATTAAAGGCATATCTGCCCTCCGAGGAAGGCAAATCAGTTGAAAGAATATATGGTTTATTTGGACCCTTAAGCAAATAAGTTTTTTTTTTATATCATTATACAAAAGGCGGTCTCTAGAAAGAGTAGTTTGTGTTTTTACATTTTGAGATCGATACGACTGCACCCGATTCTTCATCGGATATGTTCGTTAATCTTCGGAATTGACTGTTGTGTTTACTAAACTTTACGAACGATTTCCTAAATCTCCGTGACCGAACAGGTTCATTGAATGACTAGCGAAAGTTAAAACGTCATCACTGACATCATACTTTTATATAAACAAAACTTAAATTGTGGTGGGATTTAGATTATTGAAACTTCTATCTTGAATTGTAGGTTTACCGCGGAGAATATTTTTGGTCTAATAATTTCAATCGTCGTGTTTATCTATGCTTTCGATCATGAATTATGGCTTTCTTACAAGTTTTGTAGTGCGTTTTAGGGGAAGATATGGCTTTAAAGGGAGGTATCGGTGTTTCTGAAACCTACACAAGAAAAATTGTCAAGTGTCGTAAGATACGCTAAAACAGATATCTAATACTTAAATTTGAGTCAGATATTGTCTTGGCGGTAATGTTATAAGTTTAAAGTGGCTTTTTGTGGTTATATGGCAAAGGTTCAGCGGATTTCTAGGGTATATAGATATCACGGAATTCGGATGTCGGCATAGCATGACCTCATTTACATATGACCCAGTCAACAGAAGAAAAAAAATTTACTAGCGAAACAACCAACGTCCTAAATCTTGTCACATGTCAAGTTGGTAGCGCTAAACTACGGTAAGTGTTTATATTCGTAATATCGCTTACGACAGTTTTGGACTGATCTTTGCAGAATGTAAGACCGGCTAGCGAACATAAATCCTGCGGACGTAACGATGACGTTTGTATGATGTAATTCAATCTAAATGCGAGATTCCAACGATTATTCGCACCACGTGAATGACCCTTATTGTTTGCAATTGTCTCTGGTTAATCTAAAAATAGATTGATAGGCTACGTAGGCTATTAGGGAAATACCCTGCTTTTCTCTGTTAAGCCGCCTCTGATTTTCTCAAACATTTTCTCAGAACATTGTATTCAAATAGCATATGAGGGGACATAAAAATAATTCATATCTGTGACCAAAAAAAAAACATCGATACCTACCTTTAAACTGACCTTTTAGTGAATTCAGTAGGTTAAACACAAGGGAAGAACATTTATTGTGAACATGACTTTAATAGCTATCTAAAAGGAAATACTTTTGTCACGTCAAATTTTCATTAAATTCTGTTCAAGGTGTATTTCTCGTTAGACCCTATTGTTAGTGCAATAAAAGGAATGACAATATCGAGGGCTTAGAGCAAAATCATAGTATGGCTCTATACAATGTATAGAGCCATAGTATGTTTTTGCTCTAAGCCATCGGATATGTATAGGTTGTAACGTATTAATCTTAATATACGATTGTAATTAAAACAGGATATTTATTCAAATTTGAGGTTTGAGTTAAATAACAATTGAATATATTTTTAAGTTGGAATGCGGAGCAATTCCAACTTAGATTTAACAAAACCGCAAAATGAACACAAGACAATTTCATTTCGGGTTTTTGGATAACACATATCACGTGATCTCTTAGATATGAATACACCTCGGGTTACTTTTCATCTCAACTTGCCACGGACAATTAGTTAGTTGTAGCCGAAGACAATAATACGGCACATGCTAAGGATAATATAAAAATTCGTTTAGAGACTTCTACACATGATTTAGTTTGCTTTAAATTATTGAAAAATAAGGTAATAATCAGCGCAGTAATTTGTTTTTTGTGATTCGCCGTCCCGTGTTTGGTAATCACGTGATCTCAAGTGACACGTGGTAGTCATGTGACCATAGATAGGCAATGTTTACAAATATGGCTCAGGTCGCAAATGCATTTTTACAATAATCACGCCGCCCAGTGCTTCAAAACATTCTAGAGCGATTAAGGGGGATCGTAGGCATCAAGCAAACGCGATTATTGTGGGATTTACAGCTTTTACTCATTAAAAATCAAAATAGATGCAAAACGAAAGTAGAAGATTTTGAAAATTAGAATGTAAACATATCAACTTCCGGTTTCTACTTATTTACTAAATAATTACGCTTTATTATGTCGTTATTTACAAGTTTAAGCAAAAATAATACATCAAACCTTTAACAAGTGTCATATGGCTTTCAGCTTGGTCCTTTTTACTTAAGATTTTTTACGGTTCTAAAGCCGAATAACGAATAAGGAAATCGTGCGACCACAGGGCGCCGAAGATAATTTGATACTATCTTCATCATATAATAGGAATTTTTAGGTAAAGGCAAAACTACCATGTGCAAACAATAACGTTACAATAACTTTACCGTCTTTTCTTTTTTTTTTAAATTTTATTCACAACGCTTTAAATATTCTTTTTTTCCTATATACGTCTAAACCGGTATTTCATATCGATCACCCTGAAACAAGTTTCCGCGCATTTCCGCAAATTTCCACGTATACTCATAAACTGGAAGTGAAAATCTACGTGAGTTTAGTATGATCGTTACAGAATTGGCCGAGTCGAGTGTCAAATAATCATCGAGGTCATTGATTTCTTACTGAAGAAGCTATTATTCTCTGGTTTCAAGATTCTAAAAGGAGTTCACATATTACAGATGATCAAATGGAGAATGTTATGCTTCAAAATTATAATTTTGCTGTGCGTGACATGAGCTTATAACCCATTCCAACACGATAAAATTTTAGACCAGTCCAAATTCAAAGAAGTAGCAGACGACAATTGTAAGTTGATTAAATCTTTAAAATACTGGTCTTTTTGGACAGAAAACATTGTGGATGATGAAGAAATTGCTTGTTACAAGCAATTTCTTCATTTTCCACAATGTTATCCAAAGCTTTCATAATGAGGGTCATTTAAAAGCGTCATTGTCTGGGAATGGGTTAAGACAATGCTAGTATTTGATTTCTGTATATAGATTTATATTTCTGTGCGTTATTCACGCACATATGTGCCAAATGGGAATGCTGGTTTAAGCTTAAAGGAGGGACACTTACTCGTAAAGTAATAAATGAATTCGAACCGAATCCCACAGTTATGACCCTTTCAGCGCATTCCAACTTTTCAGTACTTTCAGTCCTTTTATTTTTTTAATATTGGGCACTAGAATCCATCGTGCGTAACAGGATAATCTTGGAAGTATGAAAAGTATTGATTCCTGTCAGATTGCACGTACTATTCCGACTAACTAGATTCGACTTCTCTTGCTCAACATCGAAGACATCGGGGGGGGGGGGGTTGTTAAAGACGGATCAATGACCCCGCCCACTGAGCTCCGACAGGAAGTTCAACTTCGATATTAAACGGTGTTATTTTGCAAAGATTATTGCCAGTAGCATGTAACATAAAAGTATGATGGTTGGTTGGCCATCTAAACGTCGTAACTATAGCTTGAATAAGCTGTGACGACGTTAAAGTCGACAAACCAATAAATACCCTTCACATAAATGTCGGGCAAAGTCAAAGTTCAAAGTTAACTTTCAGTCTAAATGAATGATTTCAATGGTCGACTGATACAGCTGCAATTAGTTTGTTTGTTTGAATTAGGTTTTACGCCACTTTCAACAATCTTTCAGTTATATCGCGGCGGCTGGAGCACCTAACAACGGAATCCTTGTATTTCTCACACCAGTACTACCATTATATCCTCCTAGCCTCCAGCTGCTATCCCACATAGGTCTACGATTATCGACCCATTGGTGAGAGACAAATAGTCGGAAGGATGAGTGCCACCGTCGGGGATCGAACCAGCTGCAATTGGCCGATTGCCATACTTTCCTTCGTGACTATAAAATGTAAATACACTTAGACTAGTATTGTTATTAACCCATGAATTGTCATTTTATCTTATGTTATATTGTTTTCTTAAGTACCAAGAATATTTGACCTGTGCTTGATACGATCTCTTTTCAAATTATCGTTTAAGATATTCCCGGGTGGTCGTAAATGGGTCACATTTCTTTATATTTCGATAAAGGCAAAATAGGACATAGCGAATTCTACGTCAGAATTTTATAAGGAACGTTATCCTGCAGTACATTTATTATTTTAGTACAAAATAATGGGCCTGTAAATATGGTGTACTGTTTGGGTCAAAAGTCCCCTTTAAGTCGTCTTAGCACAAGGAACTCGTGCACGCGTAAATGATATACCATTAGGTAATTCCGTTTAATTCAATTGTGCGTGCTTATATTTTGAAATTATACAAGCGTTATTTAACGCGTTCACTTACAAAATATGAGCGCGCACGCGTAAAAAGTAAACACCCTCATATTGAGCGTGTACTTGTAATTTAGGCGTATGCGCACATTTTATACCCTTGATTGCTCAGTAATTATGCGCGCACGCCTAAATATTTCGAGTGCACCTGTATCATTTACGCGTACACGCATTTATTTTATCGTGAACTACCTAAAGTGGACTCTTGACCCATTGAGTGCATTGTATGTAAATGAAAGACCGATCACCAAAACTGAATGGTTGGCCTGTATGCTATTTTTAACCTTTTAAAAAAAACAAGCCATATTCAAATCGGCTTTTGAACAGATTTTCATCAAAAATTGATTTAGGAAAATTATCTGCTTTATTAAAAGTTATTTATGTCATTTTCAAGATGTATATTCTTCTTTCGTGTTAAATCTACCTAAAATCACTATAAATTTGAATTGATATGATGTATTTCCCATGTCATACTTTAAAACATCGGAATTTTTCTGTTAAGATCGTTAGTCCTCGGATAAAATCGATAACGACCGAATTGCTAGTGGAAGTCAATGGCGTAATTGGTACATTACGGAAACCACAAATAAGGCAATGCTTTGCGCAATCAACAGACAGCGTATTTACTCGATCAATTCTAGTTCCATTCGGGTTGTACTTCGTTAACTTATTTGGCGTCTCGGACGCGAATTATTTTTGCCTTTTTTTGTTTTGTTTTTTGAAGTTATGAACAGTCATTTTCAATACAAAAACAAATAAATTATCCTCTTATAAATGTTATAAAGCAAAACAGTTAAAATTTTTAACGCCAAATTTTTTCCTTCATTATCTATGTAAGAGCCGCCTCAATGGATCTAGATTCAATTACGTAAGAAAGAAAGAAAAAGAAAGAAAGAAAGAACGACAGAACGAATGGAAAAAAGAAAAGTGGTTCATTGATACATTCTCAAGACTTGAATGGCACCTTTCATAAGATTATCGTAAAACAAAACCAAACAAAACTAAAAATGGTATTGCCGCTTTTATAAGCAGTGTAAGTTGCACTTCGGGTAGAAAAGTAAGCATTTTTCATTTTCAGAATTAGAAATATGTTTCATTTACGCCAATATATCTGTTTAAATCTAATTGATACCCAAACTAATGTTATAAAGGATATCGATACCCTATAATTTCAGCCCTACTTTAACATTTTTCAGACACACGCACACGCGCGCCAAAAACTTTGATAATAATATTTCGTCGAATTTTTTCGTCGAACCTGTGTCATTTCAGAATTTAAGACCAAGGAGATTTTTTTTTCAAAACTGAAATGGGTACGTTTAAACGCAATACTAAAGTGCATATGACCTGCAGCAAATGCAACAAATATTTCGAATTAATCACCATTCTTTTAACAAGACTTTGATAAACGTTTCAATAAAAAAAGAACTAAAATAAAACACGAACGATTGGAATGTGATTTGATGTAAGATAACTACCACCCTCCCGCTAACATCAGTACATATCACGGTTCTCAATAAAACTGATCATCCACTTAACCCATTTCCAGACATTTACGCTTTGTTACGCACCTCAAGAAAATGGGCTTGGGAAACTATTGAGCAATTTTCTCATCTTCTCCAATGTTTTCTGAACCAAAAATAAAAAATATATCACCAACTAAAAAGAACTCGAGGTCTTCTCAAATTCTCTAGGTATTTTAAGCTCACTTGAGCACATCGTTTTTAAAATTACTCTGATCAGAGTCTTCCAAGAAGTTGCAGACGGCAATTACAAATTGTTGTAAATTCTAAAATATTTATCTCTTTAGGTTAAAAACAATGTGAAAAATGAAGAAGCAATGTCTCCATTCCCACATTGTTTTCCACAACTATTTTCTTCGGGGCGTAAAAAGGAGGGATTCTGTGGGAATGGGTCAACTCCTTGGTTAATTTAAGCTAGTTTATTTTCCGCTATACCCTTTGACAAAGAAGAATTCTTAACAAAACCATGCTTTGCTAGCTTACAGTACTTTCAGTACTTTTATTAACTTATTACCGGACAAGAAACGTTTAGTTTTTTTGTGTGTGTGTGTGTGTATGTGTGTTTTATGGGGTTTAACGCCGCTTTTAGTAGTTTTTAGACATATCGCGACGGCTGAAGCACCTAACAATGGATTCCAGGCATATCTCGCACCAGTACTACCAGTGCATCCTTTCCAAGTCTTCAGCTCCTATCCTACTTAGGTTTACGGTTATCCACCCATTGGTGAGAGACAAATGTCGGAAAGGATATGTGCAAGAAACTTTTAGACTCGCTCAATTTCAAAGATATTGCAGATGACACATTTTAGTTGGTGAAACTTTGGATTTTTATTGCTACTTTTTTGTTGAAAACTTAGTTGATGAATAAATAACCGCTTGTATACAGCATTTTCTTCATTTCCCACATTTTTTTCCAATTCCTTTTTTTTCTTGGGAGAGTCAGAAGTGCCAGTGTGTGAGGATGGGTTATCCCCGCGAGATACATTACACCATGTTCAGTAAAGCGAGGTAACTCTTACATTTAAATAATCAACTAAATTTCCGCGCGCATGCAACTCCAAAGATGACCGCCATTTTTGTAAACTTTTTTTTAGTTTAGCAAATTAAACGTAGTACCTACAGCTTATCCAAGCTGTAGTTACGTCGTTTAGGTCGCCATCCAACCATTTTACAGTTTTGTTACATGCTACTGGACATACATTTTTCATAATAACGCCGATTAAAATCGAAGTAATACTTCCTGTTGGAGTTAAATAGCGGGGCCCCAGTGATTGGTTACTTATGCAATTTAATCATTAAATGACAACCACTTTTACTGCAAATCATTTTAAACTAGTATTTCACATCAGTATTTTTAAAGCTTTGAATAAATTCCATAGACACCATAACTGTTTGAAGAAATATTTTATTTGTATCGGAATTTAATCTTTCCAGATACCGACGTGTTCATTTATCACGTTGTTAAATCGTATATATAGTGTTAAGTGACTGTGTGTGTTTTCAGCATTTTTTATCATGCTATCGTAGCACATGCCCCAAGCGACGCCCAAAGAAGACGGGGGATAGTGTAAGGATACAGGGCGAAACTGCTGAGATCACCTCCTGGTTCTTTAACTTGTCAGATGAATAGCATCGTCAGAAAGGGAGGCTCTGTGGTCATGTGGTAAACGCAGGACTACCAATCCTAAGGGCCGTGGTTCGAATCCCGAACCCGTAAGATTTTGCAGGGACACTTCTTGTCTCCAACCTAATTAGAAGTGATCTGGTACGAAACCCAGGTAGCGTGTAACGGTGCTTTTCACTGGGCACGTTAAATAGCCAACGAAGAAGAAACAACCGAAGAAGAGCTAGGGCCGTATGAAACCCGGATCGTCTTTTATCACTTATGGTTCATACCAAATATGCGTAAATCACGGAGGGACCTAAATCATACAACTACACACACTCACAGCACCGTTAGATGTCTTATCCGAGGACAGTTGGTTTCTTAGTTTGCTCAGCACGGGGATCGAACCCGCGAGTTTGAAGTTGAGTGCTCTACCAAATGAGCTAATGGGAAAGACAGTAGTAAAATGGTTAACCCATTACCACACAACAAAATTTTAGACTGGTCCCAATTGAAAGAAGCTGCAGACGATATTTTCACGTTGGTGGAATTTAAATTTTCTTTGTCTTTTTGGATAGAAAACATTGTGGATAATGAAGAAATTGCTTGATACAAGCAATTTCTTCATTTTCCACATTGTTTTCAAAAGCTTTCTTCTTGAGGGGCGTAAAAAAGGAGGGCTGGTGTGGGAATGGGTTAAGCTCTGTGCGTTAATTTTTAATCACCTTGTGATGTGATCGTCGAATATCAGATGGTGCAAAGGCACTGATACTCGCATCCTGTTTGTATACCTAGATAAGATTTTTTAACCATTCCCACTCAATGGAGCTTTTAGACGCCCAAAAGAATTAAAAATTGCTTTTTAAAACATGGTGGAAAATGAGGAAATTGCTTGTTACAAGCAATTTCTTTATTTACCACAATGTTTTCTACCCAGAATTATGAAAAAAAATTCCAAAATTTCGTTCACCTTGTTTGTATTCTTAGAAAAATATTTATCTGATTGGCCCTCAGTGAAGCTTTTAGGCGCCCCCCCCTAAAAAAAAATTTAGAAAAAATAGTGGAAAATGAAGAATTTTTTGCTTGTTACAAGCAATTTCTTCATTTACCACAACGTTCTCTACCAAAAAGTTGAAAAATCCAAAATTTCATTTCTTTTGAATTGCCGTCTGCAACTTCTTTCAATTTGAGACAGTCTAAAATTTTGCCGTCTGGTAATGGGTTACCCGATTAAGTAGCGATTATATGTCATATGTTTTAATTTTCGAATACTAGTAGCAGCTTGCCCCGCCCATTAACTCCGTCGAGAAGTTCGACCTTGATACCGTACGGCATAATATAGCAAAATTTCTCCAACAAAACAAAATGATTGGTTGATAAACTAAACTTCGTAACCTCAGATTTAATAAGCTGTGGTAAATCAACAAAAATCTTAACCGGATTGGCGGATAATGTCGAAGTTAAAAAAAATCACTTTTGGTTTAACGAATGATTTCATCGGTCGACTGATTATTTGAGTGACAGCTGCAATTGGTCAATTCAATGAATAAGAATTATTCTAGTTCCTATTTTCAAGATCGACTCGGAGGTCTTTTTTCATGATCTTCTCCTATTCTTTCAATGTTTTTCTTTTTTCAAACTGCAAAATTGTATATAGATTACCATAAAGGGTACCCTTAGCCCAACTGGATGCATACGATAAAGACGAGTTTGTAAACAAACTCTTTCGATTAATGCTACCATCTGAATTTCTTTGAAGATATTGTCAAAATTTTATCTCAAGTGTGTTCAATAAAGGGTTGAACAGTCGATGCTAAATGGTAAACAGCAAAGCAGCATTGCATTTCACATTTAAAGGAGTTGAGGAAAATGATTTAAACAGGCTACAAGAAACATGTAAAGAGAGATATTTCTGCATATGGTCTCCATCTTTGGTAAAACTGATTAAGAAATTTGGTAACGGGGTTATTACAATAGATGATGGATTACTTCTTATGGAAAGGTAAATGCTAGATGTGAAAGATTACTTGAAATGGAAAAGTTTATCGTGCCTAAATGTGGAATTTATCCCTTTTGCCTTAGGCTCATCTGCCTTGCTGGATAAACCTTTTGATTTCAAGTCACAAATCACCTTCTCTCATTATGGGGTGATAACATCTGTTTCGAAGCAGTCCACCTATTACCCAATAAAACGGTTAGAATCGGACCTACAATATACTTATTTTTAAATAATTGAAACACAATAGATCATGGGTATTTCCAAAGAAGGACACTTGAGAAGGATACGTTACATGGAGCTAAAGGATTCCTACGTTCGTTAATACCAGATAGCTATGTTTATTTCTCGAATCACACTCGTGTTAGAGTTTAACATTTTTGTTACTTGGGGCTAAATGTCCTCGTTTGCTTAATATAAATTGCATAAGCGTAAAATGCGAAACAGTTGGTGAAATTTGAATGTCGTCTGTGGCTTTCACATATGCTAGAGGTTCATGCGAAAGCCGTCACATACACGTCTATTTCAAACACATGCGGCATATAATGGAGTTGTTTCAAAGAAATGACGCTTATTAAATCAAACAAGACATATGGTAGAGTTGAAAAGCTTTATTTTCTATAAATGCCGTCAATTTATCATACATGTTATGAGCGTAAGTTATAAGACATTCTGTGTTGTGCTGGGGCTGTTGGAAAGTTTGTGTCATATAAATGTCGCTTATAACAGACAAAACATAGGCGTAAGTTGTTAGATTTGTTTGTTTGTTTGAGTCGGGTTTTACGCCGCTTTCAGCAAACTTTCAGTTATATCGCGGCGGCTGGAGCACCTAACAATGGAATCCTGGCATTTCTCAAACCAGTACTACCATTACATCCCTTCCTAGTCTCCAGCTGCTATCCCACATAGGTCTACGGTTATCGATCCATTGGTGAGAGACAAATAGTCGGAAGGGATGAGATCCGCCGTCGGGTGTCGAACCCGGGACCTCGAGATTGACAGTCCGACGCGCTACCAACTGCGCTTTGACGGCGGCTCGTAAGTTGTTAGAACGTTTGTGTTATGTTGCAGTTGTTCAAAAATTGTGTTCTATTAATGTTGTCTATTTCTCACTCACGACATAGGCGTCAGTTGCTAGAGCGTTTGTGTTATGTTGCAGTTGTTCAAAAATTGTGTTCTATGAATGTTGTCTATTTCCTCACTCACGACATAGGCGTCAGTTGCTAGAGAGTTTGTATCTTACTGGAGTCTTTCGAAACTTTGTGTTCTATAAATGTTGTCTATTTCTCAATCACGACATAGGCGTCAGTTGTAAGAGAGTTTATGTCGTACTGGAGTTGTTCGAAACTTTGTGTTCTATGAATGTTGTTGATTTCTCACTCACGACATAGGCGTCAATTGTTAGAGAGTTTGAGTTATGTTGCAGTTGTTCGAAGCTTTGTGTTCTATGAATGTTGGCTATTTCTCACTCACGAAAAAGGCGTCAGTGGTTAGAGAGTTTATGTCGTACTGAAGTTTTTTGAAACTTTGTGTTCTATGAATGTTATCTATTTCTCATTCACGACATAGGCGTAAGTGGTTAGAGAGTTTATGCCGTACTGGAGTTTTTCGAAACTTTGTGTTGTATGAAGGTTGTCAATTTCTCACTCACGACATAGGCGTCAGTTGTAAGAGAGTTTATGTCGTACTGGATTTGTTCGAAACTTTGTGTTCTATGAATGTTGTATATTTCTCACTCACGACATAGGCGTCAGTTGTAAGAGAGTTTATGTCGTACTGGAGTTGTTCGAAACTTTGTGTTCTATGAATGTTGTTTATTTCTTCACACACTACATAAACGGAAGTTTTTAATCGGTTTGTGTTCTATAAAGTTGTCTTTTTCTTCACTCACGACACAAACGGACTTTTTTTTAACGGTTTGTGTTCTATAAATGTAGTCTATTTCTCACACACGACATAAGCGTAAGTTGTTAGACAGTTTGTGTTATGCCATTTAAAGCTATCCGGCTGATACATCACAACACAGTCCTCGTTGTTGTTTGTTGGTTGGCTATTACCCCAATCTGAATCGAAAAGCCATACAGCTATGTAATAACTCATTCCAATTAGTGCTACTTTTTAAACGCCCCTCACAAAACATACCGGAAAATAAAGAACTTGCTACTAATAAGCAGTTTCTTCATTTTCCACTATGTTTGTTAAACAATAAGACAAAGTTTAAAAAGAAAATAATTAATTTGAAATTGTCATCTGTAGCTTCATTCTATTTTGGCCGGTCTATAATTATGACGTCTGGTAATGTGTTGATAAACGAATAGTCATCAATTTCGGCGAAAAAATAATAATGACAATTAATTTTGCCCTAGTAAAACATATACACATAACAGAAACAAATTTATGACACTTGTAACCTAAACAGGATAGTATGTGATGGCATTACGACATTAAGAGCAAATGGATTGAGTCGATGCAGCTTTGTTGTATGGGACAGGGTATTTATTGAAATATACAGCATTTTCTAGACACTTTATAGAGGTATGCTGTTCATCGTTTTCGCCGATAAATCATGTCTAGAAATGAAATAAAGCGAATTTTTTTTTTTATTCCAGTTGGATTTTCATATGTCTCACGCATACATTGAAATATACGTGATCGACGGTTTTGAGAAGGGGTAAAATTCATTTATTTCGAATATTTAATTTTCAGTTTCGTCTATCGAAAAACGGCCGTTTTGATTGGTCGAAAAAAATATTCATAACCCCATGAACAAAATATTGAGCACGCAGCCATTTCGTATGCATCCGCGTAAAAATAGTTTCATTCAAAAAAGTTTCAAAATTTTTAACTTTGTTTGCTTTTTCCGCAGGATACTATTAAATCATAAGAAATGAACGGAATAGTTTTTGTTTGGTTGGAGGTATTAACCGAATAACATAATGACACTTATGTAAGAATCCGCTTCGCGAATTCATACAGCGTGAATCTTTTTTTTTTTTTTTTTTTTTTTTTCGGTTCATACCTCCATGAAAACAAAAGACATTCTCTTCATCTCTTAAACAGATTCGAATAATCGTGACTATAAATTTTACCGCCACAATAGGGGGTAACAGATTGCCATTAGATACTATAGAGTAGTAAACGCGAACCAGTTTCAAATTCTTTCAAAAGCACTATAGATGTCTCGTTTGACTTGATAGATGGCAAATTTTAACTTTATTTCATTTTTCAAAATGTATTCGTTTCTCACGATAAGCCAACGTATATTTATAAAATTATTGAATTATAGGAAATGAAGAAAATATTTTTTGTTTCATGGAGTTATGAATAAAGATAAAGTCTACTTACGTGTGTATAGAATTAATGTATTAGCAGGGTCACTCCATCTGTACACGTTATCGCTGTTCGGGTCGTGCAATCCTATATAGTAAGATCCAGCTGAAAACAAGATCGTCAGAGACGGATCAGGCCCTCGAACAAAGGCTAGTCTCAAGAAGACACATATTAAGTCAGGAACAGATATGTCTATCTATGGATCGTGAAGTTGATCGATGTTCATATGAGAAGTAAAAAAATAGTCTCAGAAAACATCAAAGGGCAATAATTCCAAATGTAAACGTCAATGAGTTCTAATGCTGATGAATATTAACTTTGTCTTGAATATAAACTGTTTATAGGATAAGCAAAAAAACTTTCGAAGGGCAATTATTAAAAATAAATGCATCCATGAACTGGATATTAAATTTGACCTAAATATATTCTATAAAAAGTCAGAAAATATAAAAGCGCATAATTGATTAATCGTTTGCCCCGCCCACTAACTCCATTTGCCAGGCCTGGCGACTCCAACAGGGAGTGACACTTCGATTTTTAACGGAATTATTTTGCTATTTATGACCAGTAGCATGTATCAAAAAGATATAACAGTTTGATAGGGGCCTAAACGTCGTAACTACAGCTTGAATAAGCTGTAGTTACGACGTTTCAGTCCTCAAATCAAGAAAAATGTCTTTTTTTTTAAAAATGGCGGCCAATTTCGGAGTTGAAAGCTTAGGTCCGGGCTGAATAATTTTGATTTGATTGGTCGGTTGATTCCTCGATTGACAGCCGCGAATGGTTAATTTCATGGTGCATACATGACACAGACATTGTTGTTTCATAATGCACTTCTTCTCAGTGTTATATAACCACCAGCATTTCATTTGTATACTGTACTTTGCTTCTTTTAAAAATATAATCTTTTGACAAAATTGTTGCCGAAAAAAACTTAAGATAAAAGTAAGAAGCATGCACCATGGTTTTACCGATTTATATGTGTTTAAGTGCCCCTTTACCTCAATATTTTTACATGAAAATAATATAAAGTGTAGCTTCTGATTAATGCAATTGTATGAATAATTTAGAAAACACTTTATCGTGAAGCAAGGCTACAATATATGAAGCCCCCTTTCCGGTAACACAATTTTGTGTAATTAAAGTGGGTGGTCATGGATTTTGATTATACAATTAAGTATGAAATTCCATTTAAATCTGACCGGTAAAGTAGAAGATATTAGAAAAATGATATTCTGTAGTTTCACTTTTCCGTGACGCCACAACTAATTTAGAAACGGGGAAAAAGATATCTGAAAATTATTTATAGGAATTCATATATATGTTTTTACCATATTTGGTCACGAAGTAGTGGAGAAATGGCTTCAGAAAGTCAGATAAAAAAAAGACATAAGGCTGTAATAAATTAAGCCTTCTTTTACTAATAACACTTTTGTGTGAATAAACTACAAATAGTGTATCGCCTGTAATATTTTATATTTAACTCGAATACGTAGTTAAATAAAATTCTGACCGTCAAATAAGATTGATTGATTGAATGAGGTTTAGCGCCACTTTTAACAGTATTTCAGTCATATCGCGGAGGCTGGAGCACCTAACAATGGGTTCCTGGTATATTCATACCAGTACTACCACTTCATCCTTTCCTAGTCTCCAGTTGCTATCCCACTTGGGTTTACGATTATTGGTGAGAGACAAATGTCGGAAAGGATATGTTCCGCCGCCGGGAATCGAACCCATGACATCCCTTGATTGTAGGTTGTGAGTCGGATGCGCTACCGACTGCGCTATGACGGCGGCCTTCGTCAAATAAGAAAGTAACCATAAATTGACCAATCGCTTGCCCCACCCATTGACTCAGATACGAAGTTCCGCTTCGGTTTTTTAAAGGCGTATTTCGCAAAATTCATAGCCAGTAGCATGTATCAAAAAAGTAAAATGTTTGGTTGGGGACCTAACTACGGCTTAAGTAAGAACGATGTCTAAGTCGGCAAACCAACAAAAGGGTTAACAAAAATGGCGGCTAATTTCGGATTTGAAACCTCAGGTCCGGGCTGATTCCTTGATTGACAGCCGCGATTGGTCAATTAAGGAAGGAGGAATGAATTCCCTGGAAAACATTCCAGGGAATTTATATATACAGTTTCAATCAATTTGGTCCTCGAATTGTGAAGAAATGGCTCCGATCGGATAGAAGAACACACAGTATGGCAACAATTTTATTCTACCCCGTTTTTTTTCAGGAAGCATAAAAATCGAGGGAAAATAAATTAAAAATAAATGAATATACTTTTTTGAAAACTTCTACAAAAGTATCTCCCAAGTTGGCTCAGTCATTTTGACACTTTAACTAATAAATTGAGAAGAATTTAACCATTTCACGTTCAACTTGCTTGCTTAACTCATGTCATGCTAGAACCCTTATCAGAAATTGCATGAAAGCACTGGGGGCACTGGTTACGGGTCCAAGTTTTGTTGTTGTTTGTAGTTTTGAAATTTCATTTCATAAACAACTCTGGATTGAAGGAGAAAGGCAGGAGATGTAGACCAAGATCAGACTGCACATATGTGCAGGCTTATCTTAGTCTATACTTACTGCCAAAGCAGGCATATTCCGGTCTCAGCATGACACGGGTTAATAGACCACGCACAGCAAAGACAACAGTAGGCCCCTATATGCAAGTGAAATTATGTTTACGCATATTTTGTCTTTCCATGCTTGGTTTTTGGTGATATTTCGACCTCTTCTTTTCAAAGTAGCTTTGTTAAATTCGTAATCGAACAATCATAAATTTGACAATGTGGCATATTTGGTCCATTGCATTATGTACAAAAAATTCCAGCGTAGAACTATTCCATAGATATGCAGTCGATCTTGTTTGAGTAAACACTTCTATAAAGCGACAACGTCCATAAAGCGACCAATTTCGAAATCCATTTTAAAATGAAAAGCTCTTTAAAAGAAGCGAAGCTAACTTGCTTCAAAAAGGAAAATCGCATCTAAAACCTATGTTGTTGGAACTCTTTATAATCGCCGAAATGAGACGATTCTAATGAGTCCAAACAATATAGGATTACACGAGAATTATGTAGCAATTCATGAACACATTCGAATCAATCTTCTATATGTTTCGTAAAAAAGGTGTTTTAAGCAACCATTCTTTTAAGCGAATGTTCATCCCTCGGATGGTCGCTTAATACCAGATTTACAGTATTAAATACTCTAGATGTTTCATTCAAGATCCGTTCATTCCGACTGAAAAATAATCATGTATAACGTTTACTTTAGGAATACGAATATTACGACGTCAATCAGAAACCGGAGGTGTGAGCCGGTCATCCAAAAATGCACTTCTATAAAACTAGACTGGCGAACCTGCCCCGTCTACGCTGCTCTTCGATATCGTAAGATTACGACATGCTCGCCAGTCAGGTCTTTAACTACTTATGAATCAATTACTGCTTTGTGTATTTTTTCGTGAAAGTTCGTTGGTGTTAGAGAAAATGGTGCATGATAAGTTGCCTCCCTTAACCCATTACCAGACGGATAAATTTTGGACTGGCCCAAATTGAAAGAAACTGCAGACGACAATTTGAAGTTCATGAAATTTTGGATTTTTTCAACTTTCTGAGGAGAAAACATTGAGGTAAATGAAGAAATTGCTTGTACCAAGCAATTTCTTCATTTTCATAATGTTTTCTTGAGTTGTTTTATTTGGGGATGTCTAATAGCGTCACTGAGTGGAAATGGGTTAAGGTAATTCGACAGACCTTGAACTTATAGAAGGACCCTCATATATTTCGTAGTATGAAACTGATAAGCTTTTCACACACAATCCCGCTTTTTGACGCCCCCCCCCCACCTCCACACACACAAGAAAGGACAGTCAGAAAACATTGTGGATAATGAAGAAATTGCTCATTACAAGCAATTCCTTCATTCTACAATGTTTTCAATAGAAAAAGACAAGTTTTCAAGAAATTTTGTCAACTAATAATTGTCGTGTGCAACCTCTTTCAATTAAGACAAGTCTGAAATTTTATAAATGGTAAACTGCACCTACCTAGGCCGTTGTTTGTCAACATGTCCGCGATAAAGGTCTGTTGATCAATATTATCGATTTTCACAATGATTCCTCCATTGTTTGTACAAAAACTCTGAAATGAAGAATATATTTCTGACTCATATTATGTTTGTACAAAAACTCTGAAAAAAGAAATTTATTTCTGAAATACTCTGAAATGTTGATTATATATCTGAACCATACTCTGTACTAAAACTCTGAAATGAAATATTCTTCCTCAAAATTCTGTATAAAAAGTCTGAAATGATTAATACATTTCATCTATATTATATATAAACTCTGGAATGATGAAAAAACATTTGACCCATACTATGTATAATCAAAGGACTGAAAGTACAGAGAAGTCTGAATGCCCTGAAAGGGTCATAACTGTGGAATTCGGTTCAAATTCATTTATTACTTTCAGAGTAAGCCTCCCTCCTTTAAACTTAAACCAGCATTCCCATCCGTGTACATATGTGCGTGAATAATAACGCAAAAAAAAAGAAAGAAAGAAAAAAAAACATAAGTCAACATACAGAAATAAAAAACTAGCATTTTCTTAACCCATTCTCAGACAGTGACGCTTTTTAATGACCCTCATTATGAAAGATTTGGAAAAAACATTGTGGAACATGAAGATATTACTTGTTACAAGCAATTTCTTCATTATCCACAATGTTTTCTGTCCAAAAAGACCAGGATTTTAAAGATTTTATCGACTTACAATTGTCGTCTGCTACTTATTTGAATTTGGACTGGTCTAAAATTTGATCGTGTTGGAATTGGTTATAAGCTCGTGACACGCACAGCAAAATTGGAATTTTCAAGCATAACATTCTCCTTTTGATCAACTGTAATACGTGAACTCCTTTTAGAATCTTGAAAACAGAGAATAACAACTTCTACAGTAAGAAATCAATGACCTCGATGATCATTTGACCCTCAATTCGACCAATTCTGTAACGATCATACTAAACGCACGTAGATTTTCACCTCAAGTTTATGAGTATACGTGGAAATTTGCGGAAATACGCGGAAACTTGTTTCAGGGTGATCGATTTGAAATACCGGTTTAGACTTAGGAAAAAAGAATATTCAAAGCGTTGTGAGTAAAATTCAAAAGAAAAAAAGACGTTAATGTTATTGTAACGTTATTGTTTGCACATGGTAGTTTTGCCCTTTTCCTAAAAATTCCTATAATATAATGAAGATAGTATCAAATCATCTTCGGCGCCCTGTAGTCGCGCGATTTCCTTATTAGAACCGTAAAAAATCTTAAGTAAAATGGACTAAGCTGAAAGCTAGATGACACTTGTTAAAGGTTTGATTTGATATCATTGATTTAAACTTGTAAATAACGACATAATAAAGCGTAATTATTTAGTAAGTAAGTAGAAACCTGAAGTTGATATGTTTACATTCTAATTTTCAAAATCTTCTACTTTCGTTTTGCACCTATTTGTTTTTTATTGAGTAAAAGCTGTAAATCCCACAATAATCGTGTTTGCTTGATACCTACGACCCCCCTTAATCGCTCTAGAATGTTTTAAAGCGCACTGTGGCGTGATTATTGTAAAAATGCATTTGCGACCTAAGTAATATTTGTGAACATTGCCTATCTATGGTCACATGACTACCACATGTCACTTGAGATCACGTGATTACCAAACACGGGACGGTGAATCATAAAAAAACAAATTAATGCGCTGATTATTACCTTATTTTTCAATAATTTAAAGCAAAGTAAAGCATGTTTAGAAGTCTCTAAATTATTTTTATATCATCCTTCACATGTGCCATATTATTGTCTTTGGCTACAACTAACTGATTGTCCGTGGCAAGTTGGGATGAGAAGTAACCCGAGGTGTATTTATATCTAAGACATCACATGATGTGTGTTATCAAGAAACCCGAAATGAAATTGTCTTGTGTTCATTTTGCGGTTTTGTTAAATATAAGTTGAAATTGCTCCGCATTCCAACTTAAAAACTCTGAAATATTGAATGTATTTCTTATCCATATTCTGTACAAAATACTATGACGTTATGAATATATTTTTGCTATATAGTCTGTTAAAAAAAAACTCTGAATGATGAATATATTTCTGATCCATTTTCTGTACAAAATATGAATATATTTTAAACTCATATTCTGTACAATAACTCTGAGATTATTAAGTTATTTTCTCCATATTCTGTACAAAAACTCTGAAATAATGCATTTGTTTATGACACTTTTTCTGGAAAAAAAAACCCACTCTGAATTGATAAATATATTTCTGTCCCATATTCTTTAAAACAACTCTGAAACGATGCATAGATTTTGACCCATGTTCTGTATAAAAACTCTGAAATGATGAGAACATATTTCCGCTATATTATGTACCAAAAGTCTGAAAAGATGAAGTCATTTTCTCCATGTTCTGTATAAAAACATTGAAGTGATGAAGTTATTTCATCGATAATATGTACCAAGATGCATACATTTCTGACATTATTTCTGTTAAAAAAAAATAAATAAATAAATAAACACCTGAAATGGTAAATATATTTCTGACCAATATTCTTTACCAAAACTTCGAAATGATGAATACGGTTCTGATCCATATTCTGGTATTCTGTACTTCCTCTATATTCTGTATAAAAAATCTAAAATGATGAAGTAATTTCCTCGATATTCTGTACCAAAACTCTGAAAAGGTGAATATATTTCCTCGATATTCTGTTACAAAAACTCTGAAATGATAAAAGTATTTCTAAGTCATATTCTGTATAAAAAATCTCTGAAATTATGAATATATTCCCTCCATATTCTGTATAAAACAAAAACAAAAAAACTCTGAAGTGATAAATATTTTTCTGATCCATATTCCGGACATAAATGCTGAAATAATGAATATATTTCCATCACATTCTGTATGATGAAATGATTCTGGATGAAATGATGGAAAAGAACTTTCTGGGATTTTGCGAATTATTAGGCTACTTAGGCTGAGAAGAGTCGATACTTCTCGCTCTCGCTTGATTTTCCCGTTCATTCTACCTTACTGCATAAGTATTTCGAAAGGCAACATCTTGTTGACCTATGCTGCGTCCAATCTCTAGTCCCTTTTCGTCTGTAAATTGACCAATCGCTGACCCCGCCCACTTACTCCTTATGCTACGCCCATCGACTCCGACAGGGAGTCCCCTTCACTTTTAAACGACTTTATTTGCAAACATTATGACAAGTAGCATATAACAAAAAGTAGAATGGTTGATTAGCGAAATAAACGTCGAAACTACTGCTTGAATAAGCAGTAGTTACGACGTTTAAGTCGCCAAACCAACATAAACAGGTTAGCAAAAATTGTGGTTTCAATGAATAATTTCATTGGTCGACTAGTTATTTGATTGAAAGCCGCGATTGGTCACTTCCTTTTGAGTTCATCTATCACTTAGGCAACTTAACCGAAAAAAACAAAACTTTTATTTTCAAATTTTTATTTATTTCAGTCGCATTGTCCTTTCAAATTTATGTTTAATTATTTCCCAACTCTTTGCACTTCATGTCTTATAGTCACTCAGGCATAGGTCACTTGATTTGTTTATAATTATGAAATAAAACTTATGATAAATTTAGATTAAATGTTGCCGATAAGTCCTAAAAATGATAGCAGAACCCTATATCGTACTATTCCGCTGCAGATTAATCCTTATCATAATGAATCCGGAATCCTTTTTTTATCATTATCTAGTGCTTCAAATGCTTTCAGGCCTTTGATTTTGATAGAAATTTAGATAAGGATTTTATTCAGCATGACAAGAGTAAAATACCTCCCTAAGTCTCAAATGAGAAAATGAAAAAAAATCTGATTTATCTAGTTCATCTAGGATGGCATTTGTGACCTAGCTGGAGTGAAGCAAATATTTGAAAAAACAACAACAACAACATGATCTAGCGAAGGTCAACGAGAAATATTGATTTGGAAATACTTTAGAAATAAAATATATGATCAGGTACAATAACCATCATAATAGGAGTGACCTCACTGGAAATTACTTCCTGAGGTCGTTGTATGATAAGAGTAGATCTTAGAGAAAATGTAGTTCTTGAAAGACAGGGATGATTTGAGTCTTAAACAGTGGTATATGCAATATTTTGTTTGATTTTGTAGTAACCCTGCATCTGTTCTGCTGTTTAAAAGTGCATTTTACATAATTTTTGCAGGTCTATGTGTTATAGATGGTGTACAAAAATTGGAGGTGTAAATTGGCGACGTGTGATTTTCATGGTTGGAAAAAAGAAGATGCCTGTGGTTAGAGTCCATTATTTTAAAAATTCATCATTCATCATATATAATTTCTACGCTTAATGAGAAGTTCTATGAACGACGAAACAGCACCAGATAGGCTATATATCAACGAATGTTCTGAGAAATGCTATATCTTGGACGAAAACAGTGACTTATATAGTCTAAAGAAGGCCGAAATCCGATGGGGTCTGACCCCAGATGACGGATCAATGGCCAAGTCCAGTGAGTTTCTACATAGTTTTTGGACTGGGGTAATAAACGGAATTCCGATGTCTAATATGTGATATGGACATAAGGTATAATACCTAGAAATTAGTAATAGATATCAAATATTTCAATTAAAATTTGAAGTCAAACAAGAATTTCTCCGAACAGGATTAAAACTCCGCTATTATAAATGTAATTGTAATGAAACTACGCCTAGAAAATGATATGATAGTCACTACATAAGGACATGTAAAGTTTCAAAGCAATAGCATTGTAAGAAGAGAGTTATTAAAGGTTTAACAATAATTCCTATGTCCGAAAAAAATAAAATTCCACTAAAATGAATGTTAGAGTATTAAATCTGTGTCTAGAGGCTGATTTTCTTGCCACAAAACATGTGTAAAGTTTCAGAGTAAAAGCATTTTTTTGAAAATGAGATATGACACTTGCACGAAAAGTTTAACCAAAGCATTCCGCCGACGCCGGCTCCCGGCTGACCGGAATAGCCCACCCTCTTTGTAGAATACTCAAGCTAAAACGAAATTATACCTTTAGGCTGTGTCTTACATTGATTTAGATACTAATTCCTTCCTCTTGAATTAATTTCTCTCAATTGGTCAATTTGCGGAATTAAATCAATAAATCAATCGACATTCAGAACATTCAGTTGAACCGGAAGTGAATTTTGAACTCGTACATTGGACGACATTGATCCTGAGTTTTCGCACTAGTACCGTATCGAACCGTACAAGCATCGTGAGCATTCGTTGTTCCACCGTGGCTAATCCTCATTGGCCGTGGCGTTGTAGTCATGAATCGTCATTGGTTCGTAGCGATACCTAACAGACACCGTACTAGTATTTTGGACATTCTTACTGGAATCGTAGTGGCACTGAGTATTTCTACTTTTCGCCATGATTCATCCCGATCCTGGATCCCGGTTTTTGTGACCTAGAGAAATCTTGGTGAATCGTGGTGAATCGAAGAGAAAACCGTGAATGTGTAAATGTGTAAATGGGCCTTTAGCTACAGCTTATTCAATGTCACCAACCAACCTTTTTTTCCCACTTGCTACTGGCCAATCATTTTACAACTTAACTCCGTTTTATATCGAGATTTAACTTCTTGTCGGGATCACTTTTGGTTTTGGCGACTAAAATGCCTTAACTACAGCTTATTCAAGCTGTAGTTACGATGTTTAGGTCGCCAACCAACCAGTTTGCATGCTAAACACTTTGCAAAACACCGTTTTATGTCGAAGCGGAAATTCCTGTCGGATTCGGTGTCTGATTTCAGTGGAGTCAGTGGTTATGTCCAGCGGAGTCAGTGGTTGTTGCCAGCGGAGTAAGTTTGCGTGGCTAGCGGAGTAAGTGGGTGTCGCCAGCGGAGTAAGTAGGTGTCGCCAGCGGAGTCAGTGGGTGTAGCCGGCGGAGTCAATGGTTATGATCAGCGGAGTCAGTGACTGTGGCTGGCGGAGTGAGAGGGTGTTGCCAGCGGAGTCAGTCGGTGTGGCCGGTGGAGTCAGCGAAAATACACCAGTACCGGCGCCGAATGTGTGGGTCAATGAAAAACCCAGGAACAATAGTCGCTCTCCAGGAATCAAACTCGGGACCTCGTGATCACGAAACCGACTCTCTATCCCACAATCGCAAAAACCACCCGAAGACAAAATAATCTCAAATCTACGAGTAAATGAGAAAAAATACCTTCGAATCATCAAAAGGTCTTAGTGCGCCATTGTCGAAAAAATAGCATTTTTCTCCGTTGTTGAATGAGAAGGTCCCGTAACCACATGGTGGAAATGAACCAGTGGTTGATTGAGTTGATAGAGTCGTCGTACTTGTAGTTGGTGAGATCCATTGAATTTGTTCTGAAATGAGTATACGTTCCGTTAATCGAAAAGGGATAATTTGAGAAATGCGAAAAATATCGGTTTGTGCAGACTGATCAGGATCCAAACTGGATTCTCTGAATAAAGAATGGTCATACGCCCTACCAGTTTTTGTAATTTCAACTCCGGTTGACCTGTGCTAGAATCAATCTCTTTTTTTTTTTAGATATCTCAGTTGGTTCTTTTTTTCAAAAGGAAGGGTATTTACCCCATTCAATATAAGAACCAGCACAGAACAATTAAGGAAATGTTCCTGGTCAAACCTAGCTTATTTTAACCTGTCATACTGAACCCGAAATATTTCTATATGTGCAGTCTGATCATAGTCTATACCGCTTGCTTTTCACCATAAAACCACAGTTGTTTATACAATTAATATCAAAAGAAACACGAGCCCTCCATTAGGCTGCGAGTTTTTTCAGTCTTTTGATTCAAATGCATTTTTGGATTTCATACAGCATGACACGTTTAAAGGGTATAAATTATTTCTTTTATCTTATCGTCTGAATAGCAAATTTTTCGGATCGCTTTTATCTTTCGACCAATGAAATCATTCATACAAACCGGAAGAGATCTTCGTGCTCCATCATTGGTAGACGAATTTGTATTCTTGCACGGGAAAAAATTAAATAAAAATGTACGTATCTTATAAATCTTGTAGAAACTGTCCTTATTAGAAGTTTATTATTGTATAATTATCCTCTTATGACATCAACTTTTTTTTTCGCTGTTTCATGAACGAATTAATATAAAGACGAAATCACACTTCCATACTTCCACAAGACGGTGTTTCTCGGATTTGTATAAAGTGATTAGTTTTGTAGTTTCATTTCAGAGTACATGGTCAATGGGCAATCAAAATGTCGTAAATACAACTTTCTTTGTTGCTTTCCGGTAAATGATCGGTAGATTATCATTCGAAAAAATAGAGAACTTATTAACATTATCAAAATGATAAACCCATTGTTTTGATCTTCTTTCGTTCGTTGCGGGCTACTGAGCGTCGACTACGCTGGACAAAAGCCAATGGTGCCGTCACCAGGTTGCCATGTAAATCACGTGCAAATGACCCACATTTAGACCCCCCCACCACGCCCCAAGATCATTCTTTTGTATACATGTATATTGCATTAAAGAAAAAGATTAATTGTTCGTTTTTCGTGTAAGAACTATTTTTCTGTCACGTGTGTTATTTGTCAAGATCAAACTTGTGCTAAAACTTAACATTTACAAGTACTTAAACCCATTACCAGACGGCAAAATTTTAGTTCGGTCCAAATTGAAAGGAGTTGCACTCGATAATTCAAAATGTATTGAATTGTGGATTTTTTTCTGTGGGGCTAGAAAACATTGAGGACAATGAAGAAATTGCTTGTAACAAGCAATTTCTTCATTTTCCACAATGTTTCTCTAAGCTTTTTTTCTTGAGGCGCGTTTAAAGGAGCCATTTTGTGGGAATGGGTCAATGAAAGACAAATCGATCTTACATTGAAACGAAAATACAACCCGTTCCAGGCGATACAATTTAAGTCTGGTCCGAAATCATAGATTTGGCAAATGACACTTATTGTTTCTGCATTATTTTATTTTAGATATGCAATTACTTTTATACCAACTCTGATTTCCCTGTGCAGGATCAGATCATTTTTTTTGTGTGTGTGTGTTGTTGTTGATGTTTATTTATTTTTCATAATAGTTCCACCTGGTTTCCGGGCTGTCTATCACGCATTTAGTCAAATACAAACTGCTCATTTGCCTCTTGTGACAAAACGAAGTCGCAAAAATGAATGCGTTGTTAAAAATTAAATCAAAACTGAATCGAAAAAAAGCTGAATACCTTCTTCCGTAGAGTAACACACTGCTTTCGGTGCGTACGTCATCAACGCACCTTGTTCCGGTAAAGAAGCGTGTAATTGACACGTGCTGACGTCACTGTCGTAATAAAACGTCGTACAATTTGACGTCATCATACATTCTGCCCCACAATCCGTTTTACTTCTTGATGGAACGTTCTGTTGTATATACCCGCTTATTGGCATTAACTGTGTTCTATTGACCATTTTCTGAAACGTTCTTTCATCGACAGACGCTTCGGAATAACCTTTACGGAAAAAGAAAATAACTGTAAATTACAAAGCGTGTTTCTTGACAAACTGTGAAAAACTAGATATAAAGTCGTTACACAACAATTAACCAGTAAACAAAATATTCAATTGACCAATCAAATCATTAATTTCAGACGGGAATGCTTACTTCCGATATTTATGCAAAGTATTCATTTTGATTGGCGACTTTAATGTCGTAAATTCAACGTATTCAAGCCGTAGTTACGACGTTCATGTCACAAACCAAGCTTTTGCGTTTTGTTTAATGTTCCTAACCACTGCCGTCGCATTTCCATTTAAGAGATAAAGAGATTATTTTTGTTTTCATGGAGGTATGAATCGAAACACCTAATCACACTGTATGAATACGCGAAGCGGATTCATACATTGTGTGATAAGGTTTTTTGGATCATTCCTCCATGAAAACAAAAATTATTCTCTTCATTTCTTATAATTTAATATCATCGAGCGAAAAAGGCAAAAACTTTACATATTTTGATACCTTTCTATATCGGACTATTTTGTGCGGAAGCATACAAAATCGCTGCGTGCTCAAAGTTTTGTTCATGGAGTTATGAATATTTTTTTCGATTAATCAGAATGCTCGTTTTTGATAGACGAAACTAAAAATTAAATTATAACCCAATCGTTCTGTTAGGGAACAGGGGGTGTGACTGGCGATCCGTCAGTAATAACGAGACTCAAACGCAATTTCAATCAATCGTTTGCATCATAATTAAAGTATACATTTGTCCAATCAAACGATAATGGACAATCTTGGAAGTACGAAAATCATCGGTTCCATGTCGGATTGCGCTGACTGCGCAGGTTAATCAGAATCGATTCCTTTCATTTTTGCAGTTTTTCTGACTTTCACTCTATCTTCCTTTGAATTCAAATTTGGAGTTACCTTTTATTTTATTGCGGATAACAATTTATCATCAAATGGCTTTCGAAATAAATAGCAAGAAAAACTCGTATGAACTTTGAATTCGATCTTTGTTTTGCGGCATTTTACACAAATTGTTTGACCGCGGCTTTGGCGCAGTTGGTAGCAATTCGTATAAAAATGAAAGAAAATGTGCTTATTTTATCATGTTTGTTTGTTCGTTTGAATGGGGTTTAACGGCGCTTTTAACAACTTTTTCAGTCATATCGCGGCGGCTGTAGCACATAACTATGGATTCCTGGTATATCTCGCACCAGTACTATATCATAACATTCGTTCCTAGCCTCCAGCTTCTATCCAACTTAGGTTTACGATGATCTACCCATTGGTGGGAGACAAATATCGGAATGGATATGTACCTCCATCCGGGATCGAACCCATGACATCCCATCATTCTTTTATACAAGTGTGCTAAGAAAATCTATCCGGTATTGATAATAAAACCTTTGTCAGTTCCATTTTTATTATCATCACATTTTTTTTCATTTTGATTTGATACTATTGCGAGCAAAACTTATAAACTTTTTATTCATTTGATTTACAAATGTCCCTTATGAATTATGATTTCTTTTCGATTGATAAATGATTTCATTTTTATCAACCATAATTCAAGCCTTTTGGTTGTTTGAAAGATTTTTCTTTTTTCACAATTTCAACACGAAACTATTTTGTATACCTGCTCTTAAAGTAGGTAAATAAAATTGTATTCAAAACTATAGTAAAATATTTGCTTTGCTTTCTTAATGGCATTTAATTATAAGAATGGAGATAACATATATATTCTCTTTTCATTTAGGAATAAACCTAAAAAACTAAATCACACTAAGGTATCAATACGCGATATGTGATTGACTTTTAAGACTTTTAGAATTCATAAATTACGCACAACAAAAAGAATATATTCTGTTTCTTTTCTTAAATAATTTATGAATTATTTATCATAAGGTTTTTTGTGCTACAAAAAAACGAAAATAACATTACTTACCAAACACTAGAAACAAAACGAGCACTACAGCCATTTTCACTGTCAAACAGTACTTAATCAAATTCGTTACTTAAGTAAAATAGTCATTGTTCATTTATTTTGATACCCTATCGACTTTTTTTACCATTAAGTGATTATTATGTAAACCGATCGATGTGGCCTTTTAAACAATCAAGGACATCCGGAGGAGGGGATAATCTGGAACTGTTGTAAGTGGCTTAAATTATAAAGACATTTACAATTGTGTTCTACTAAAATCGTGATCTGCGTCGTGAAAATCGACCCAACAAAGTTGTCGAATAATGTTCTTATAACAACTTTACCTATAACTTGACGGCAAAACATTGGACTAGTCTTAATTTCAAGAAGTTGCAGGTGACAATATTGAGTTGATGGAATGAAATATCTGCATCATTTCAGGTAGAAATCAATTTTGATAATGAATAAATTGCTTGTAATAAGCAATTTTCTTCATTTTCAACAATGATTTCTATGCCATGAAGTGGGATTATGTAGGAATGGCTAAATGTATAATGTAAATGTTATTTGGTGGATTGATTGAGGTTTAAAGCTGCTTTTAACTGTATTTCAGTTATATCGCGGCGGTTGGAGCACCTACCCACGCATTCCTGGTATTTCCAACAACCAGTACTACCACAATAACCTTTTCAAGCCTCCAGCTGCTCATTCTACATAGGATTACGATTATCCAACCATCATCCAATCATTGGTGGAGGACGAAATAGGATATTCGCAGCGGCTTGGGCTCGAACCACACGGACCCAATGATTAGGAGTCACACGCGCTATTATTTACGAGATGAAGAGAATATTTTTTGTTTTTATGGAGGTATGAACCGAAAAACCTAATCACACTGTATGAATACGCGAAGCGGATTCATACATTATGTGATTAGGTTGTTCTGTTCATACCTCCATGAAAACAAAAAATATTCTCTTCATATCTTATAATTTAATAGTATCGAGCGAAAAAAGCAGAAAGAAATACATCTTTTGATACCTTTTTGTATGGCACTATTTTGTGTGGAAGCGTACAAAATCACTGCGTGCTCAAAATTTTGTTCATGGAGGTATGAATTCAATTTTTCGACCAATCGCGACGCTTGTTTTTGATAGACGAAACTAACAATTAAATTATTGCGCCATGACCACGGCCCGTAAATGATATTTGAACGTTTACAGCTCTAGAACTACAGATAATTGAATGCTGTAATAGATTTAAAGCGGGTCATCATTTATTTGGTCACTAAAGCAAACAAGATAATACCGTTATACAAAAGAGGGGTATGACCCATGCGTGTTATTCTCTGGAAAAGGTATTTAATGCTTTTCTTATCGATTTCGAATCGATTTTTAATACATTTTGAAATCGAGATATGCGACCGATTCTTCGCCGGACATTTTAGTTTATCGTCGGCATTTACTGTTACATGTACATAATGATGACTAAACTTTACGAGCAATTTCGTCAATCTCTGTGAAAGAGTTTGAATGACTAGCGAAAGTTAAAACGTCATTACTGACGTAATAACATTATGTAAACAAACCTTAAATTGTAGTGCGTCCTATTTAAAACACCGAAACTTCCATCACGAATTGTAGGCTCACCGTGTAGAACTATTTTGATCCTATAGTTTCTTTCGTCATATTTATTTATGCTTTTTGGCCTCAAGTATGGTTTTCTTATTTATTTTGTTGGAAGTTTTCGGAGCAAATATCCCTTTAATGAAAAACAATCATAAGGCTGAAAAACGATGTCATTGCTGAGAGTGATTGATTGATTGTATGGGACTTAACGCCACTTTTAACAGTAGGCTATTTCAGTCATATCGCGGCGGCTGGAACACATAATGGATTCCTGGTATTTCTCACACCAGTGCTACCACTACATCCTTTCCTAGCCTCCAGCTGCTTTCCCACTTAGGTTTACGACTATCCACCCATTGGTGAGAGACAAATGTCGGAAACGATATGTGCCGCCACCGTGGATCGAACCTGTGATATCCCATGATTGAAGATTGGGAATAATATTCGCTATCGACAGCGCTATGACGGTGGCTTGCTGAAAGTGAACCCTTGCCCTTTGTAAGTACCATTTCTGTCTCTTTTAAGATAACAACCCGCTGATTTATCATAGGAAAACTGATTGAATCTCCCAGTGGGTCATCAACAAACTAATTTTGCCACCTTGGAAAACTTAATCAAAAGCTCCATATAAATACTCTTACATATCAATTTTCACTTTTAAATGATAATTTGATATTTGCTTTATTAATATCAGTGCAGCCGATATTTAACCCTGTAAGTCTGTAACAACTGTGTACTGGGAAAAAGTAGACGAGGTAAGTTTGCCTCTTGAATTATTGCAAATAATATCTATTAAAAGATAATCTAATTTCATTATCGTTTATCAAGAATCAAGCATATTGATTGGATTGATTTTTTATACGTCCTTGAACAAAATTTTGAGCTCGCAACTATTTTGTTATAGCACCTCATGTTAATTTGAAACTAATATAATTTTAGTTTCGTCTATAAAAATTCAAGCGTTTTGATTGGATGATTTTCTTATACTTTCTTGAACAAAGTTTTGAGCACGCAATTATTGTGCACAAAGTAGATCCATACAAATTTACTCAAAACTAGTCAAATAGTTGCTTTGTTTTGCCTGACAACATTGAATTATCAGAAATGAAGAGAACATGTTTAGTTTTTATTGAGGCATAAAACCTTAAAAAAAATGTATGAACCCGCATCTCATTTTCATACAGTGTGATTAAGGTTTTTTATGTTCTTCTAAGAGATGAAGAGAATTTTTTTTTCGTGGAGGTATGAACCGAAAACCCTAATCACACTGTATGAATACGCGAAGCGGATTCATACATTGTGTGATTAGGTTTTTCGGTTCATACCTCTATGAAAACAAAAAATAATCTCTTCATCTCTTATAATTTAATAGCATTGAGCGAAAAAAAACAATGCTTTATGATTTTTTTTGTTATATTTTTGTATGGGACTATTTTATGCGGAAGCGTACAAAATTGCTGCGTGCTCAAAATTTTGTTAATGGAGTTATGAATAATTTTTTTCGACCAATCAGAACGCCCGTTTTTGATTGACGAAACTAAAGATTAAATTATACCCCAATGACAACAATACAGAACATGTTTTTTTTTCATATATCGTAAAAATGACACAAATAAGAATATAGACTAAATAAATATGCCGATAATGATGGTTATTATTGATTGATTAAATGGTGTTTAACGCCACTTTTAACAGTATTTCAGTTATACCGCGGTGGCAGGAGCACCTAACCTGTTTCACACCAGTACTACCACTACATGCTTTCTAAGACTCCGGCTGCTAACCCCACTTTGGTTTAACCCTTGTCATGTTGTATAAATTACCTTACTGAAACGCTGAAAGCACTGATAGAACTTGTTGTTCAAAGATCAATATTTCTTTTAGAAATCAATTCAGAAATCATCTCTTGGAGGAAAAGTACAAGCAGGAGGTGTGGACCAAGATCAGACTGCACTTATGTGCAGGCTAATCTTGGTCTACATCTCCTGTCAAAACTGAAATATTCCGGGTTCATCATGACAAGGGTTAAGATTATTATTATAACTATTCAAACAATACAGTAGAATAATAGTAATCGCAACACAAATTTGTCAACACTTTATTTGTGACTAACCAGATGTTGCTTATAAAGGGAGCTACTTGTGTATTTAAATCTAAAGTTTGTGCCTAAAGTGACGTTGCCATTAACCAGTGAATTGCTTTTATCAGGATTTCAATCGACGGATCGCTGTCCCCGCCAACTGACTCCAACAGGAAGTTCAGCTTCGATATTTACATAGTTTATGGTAACACGCAACAAAAAGGCAAATGGTGGTTGCCGACCTAAACGTCGTAACTACAGCTTATCCAAGCTGTAGTTACGACGTTCAATTCGCCAAACCAACTAAAATGCATCTCAAAATGTCGGCCAATGTCGGGGTTCAATTTAACTTTCGATTTAATTTAATATTTTGTTTGATCGATTGCTTCTTTGATTGACAGTCCCGAATGGTCAATTAAGCGGATTCCGTGTAAAAAGGAAACAACAACAACAACAAAAACACAAAAAACAATCTGATCGCGACTGTGACTGTGAACAACTTAATTGTTTGATCAAAGAAGAACGGACGAGATCTTAGAACTCCAACATTTGCCGACATTTATTTGAAGCATTTTTGTTGGTTTGGCGACATAAACTTCGTAGCTACACCTTATTCAAACTGTATTTACGTCGCCAGCCAACAATTTTCCTCTTTGGCTAGCAAAGCGCTAGCTTTGATAGCTTAACTTAACAGACACAAGTCCTCTTAGAGCTAAATGAGTGCATTCAGCCTCTGGAGACTTAACCACTAAATCTATCGAATGCCTACGCCATAAAAAGTAGGTCGTATATATTTCAGGAATACTGCAAAAACTATACCCGCAAGTTCATCTTCTATGTATTCTTAGCCCACTTGAGCATATCGTGTTCAAAATGAGTCTGATCAGAGTCTTCAAATTTTGCGCTTTTTTTTTTTTTTTTTTTTGCCAAATGATTCATTTTTATTCAAATTGTAGAGAACTCATTCAAAAGCATGGTATTTATTATATTCCCATTCAGCCCCGCTTTTTCCGCACCTCAAAAAAAGGCTTTGGTAAACATTGTGGACAATGAAGAAAGTACTTGTAACAAGCCATTTCTTCAATTCTTTCCATTTGAACCAGATTGTCTTATTGTTATCAGTTAATCCTGGGTTACTTTAACCTCGTTTATTTATCATGATAACCTTTGACAAAGAAGATTACTTAACAAAACCTTGCTTTACTAGCTTACAGTACTTTCAGTACTTGATTTGTTACATGTTAGTGATCCACATGCCACCGTTTCGTATTGAATTGGAACTTCCTGTTGGCGGTCAGTGGGCGTGGCAAGCGATGAGTCAATCGAAGGATGTTGCAGAGAATTGACCAATTGCGACTGTCAATCAAATAATCAGTCGACCAATGAAAGCATTCATTTAGACCAGAAGTGAGTTCTGAACTCGAACATTGGTCGCCATTTTTTGTTAAGCTTTTTTGTTGGTTTGGCGACTTAAACGTCGTAACTACAGCTTATTCAAGCTGTAGTTACGACGTTCAGGTCGCCAACCAACTATTTTACTTTTTTGTTATATGCAAAATAACGCAGTTTAAAATCGATATCGAACTTCTTTTAGGAGGCATTAGGTGGCACCAACGGAGTAAGTGGGCGGGGCTAACAATTGTTCAGTTATAAAATAAATAAATGAGATAAAATAAAGAAAAATACAGCCCGGAAAAAATAGGGCAAATATGAAATTGCTTGTCTTGCTATATGATTAAATTGGATGTATGAATAAAATTGTCACATTAGTGCACTTCGATTGTGCCTTTTAACACTTATACTAAATATCGCCTAATTAGAATCAGCATATAGCTAGTCAAACAAGGGGAACTTTATTGATCTAAATTGTCTGTATTTCAGGAAAATGAACACCAGCCATGGAAATATGAACACCACTTCGATGGAAGAAGACATACATTCCTCGCTAGTTGTGGTGATCTTTTGGACATGTATAACTTGGACGTTGACGTCTAACACGTGTGTTCTGGCTTTCTTCTATCGAAATCGCCGAAAGAGGTGGACCGATTTTACTAAACAAACGTGTAGTATGGCCGTAGGAGATTTGCTAGTTGGCCTCTCGGCAGGTCAAATGTTCTTTATGCTTTTTACTGGTAAGAATCACGTCTCTTATGCGTTTTGTGTTACCGCGACTCATTTACATTTTTCATTTCATCTTGTAACTCTCTACCACGTGCTGGGAATATGTCTGTACAGGAACATCAAGTTAAAGTCTTTGTTTGAACCTCTGACATTAACATACCAGCCTTTTAATATACAATACGTTAAGACTATCTCCTGGATTTCTTCTGTGCTGGTTGCCCTGCTGCCGATGGCTATTTGGAGAGACAACCTGACAGATGAGGTGCACTGCACCACAGAAAACGTTTTCTCAAATAAATACAAAATATTGTACATTGGTATAGTTCTATTGGCCCCTCAGTGTTTAACCAACATTCTCTATTTACTCATTTGTTTGCGACTTGGCCACGCCATTAGGAAAACAGTACCGGAGCCTAGCGGTACCAGAGTGATCAACGAGCAGTCCTTTGGAAATCCTGCATACGACGGAGAGGTTGCTAACAGGAAAAATCTCGTTCCTGCAAACGCATGTACCAGTCATTCAAGCGCAGATAACTCTCTATCCAAATCCGATTCAAAATCCTGCTCTAAACCAAAATCCTGCTCTAAACCAAAATCCTGCTCTAAACCCAAATCCTGCTCTAAACCAAAATCCTGCTCTAAGCCAAAATCCTGCTCTAAACCAAAATCCTGCTCTAAACCAAAATCCTGCTCTAAACCAATACTTACAAAGTACAGAAAGATAAACGTTCTTCAGATAAGCAAAGATTCACCGACCAAATGTCTAGACATGACAGAAAATGGCTTGCCCGAAAATGCTCCAGATGAATTATCTTCAAATGACATGACAGAAAATGGCTTGCCCGAAAATGCTCCAGATGAATTATCTTCAAATGACATGACAGAAAATGGCTTGCCCGAAAATGTTCCAGATGAATTATCTTCAAATGACATGACAGAAAATGGCTTGCCCGAAAATGCTCCAGATGAATTATCTTCAAATGACATGACAGAAAATGGCTTGCCCGAAAATGCTCCAGATGAATTATCTTCAAATGACATGACAGAAAATGGCTTGCCCGAAAATGTTCCAGATGAATTATCTTCAAATGACATGACAGAAAATGGCTTGCCCGAAAATGCTCCAGATGAATTATCTTCAAATGGCATGACAGAAAATGGCTTGCCCGAAAATGCTCCAGATGAATTATCTTCAAATGACATGACAGAAAATGGCTTGCCCGAAAATGTTCCAGATGAATTATCTTCAAATGACATGACAGAAAATGGCTTGCCCGAAAATGTTCCAGATGAAGCCATATCAAATTCGAGGATTTCAACTTCTCCTGGTTGTACGACTAACTCTAAGCCAGAAAAAGGCACAGAGGGAAAACTGACATGCGATCAGGGCCTAGAAGTGGATTACAAACATCGAACTGTTTCGAATCTTTCACCTTACATTTCATCGCGAGATAAACAGACCTGCAAGACTCTTCATTTCGAGTCAATAGAAGATCCAATTTCGCTTGCATCAGTCTCGGTAACCACACACAAAGAAACAACCGATACGGGCACAACTATGAAGACATTGCAGGTACAAAAGAGACCGTGTTACGAGAAGTCAACAGAATTAATCAGAAAAGTTTCAAACACTTTGATTGCTCCTCTGGCACCAGTGATTCGTATACGGACTCGTTATCACACAAATATTCTGAAAACTGTAGGAATTCTGTGGTTACTGTTTAACGTTTTTACGTTGCCATTGTCCATAGGTTTTCTCGTCGGTGGCCCGAAAGATTTAAACATCAATGTCAGAATGACAGTAATTGCCTTGTCGGTTGCTAATTCAGGTATAAACCCAGTAGTTGCGGTTCTGCGTATTGACACACTGAGAGATTCGGTTAAAACGTTTTTACGGGAACTGTGGAGAAAGTTTTGTCGTAGGAGATAAAACTGGAAATGAACATTGGTGGATCGCTTACCCCGCCCACTGACTCCGCTGGTCCCTCCCAATGACTCCAACAGGAAGTTTAACTTCGATATTAACCCTTGTCATGCTGAACCCGGAATATTCCTGTTTTGGCAGGTGGTATAGACAAAGATCAGCCTGCATAACACGCAGTCTGATCTTTATCCACACACCCTGCTTGTCCATTTCTAGCCAGAGTTCTTTATAGGATATTTTTTTTATTTTTTGAAAAAATAGTAACCAACAATAAGTTGTTTCTGCCCTTTGATTTTATTTTAATTCTGTAGAGAATTTTATTCAGTATGACAAGGGTTAAACGGCGTTATTTTGTAAAATTCGTAGCCGGTAACATTTAACAAAATCGTAAAATGGTATGTTGGCGACATAAACGTCGTAACTACAGCTTGAATAAGCAGTACATACGACGTTTAGGTCGCCAAAACGACAAAAATACTTAACAAAGATGTCGGCCAATGTTGAAGTTCGAAGTTCTCTTGCCTTCAAAATGAATGAGTTGATTCTAAAGAAAGAGGTGTCCAATGTTTCATCAACAATACAATCCCGATTGCAGTCGATTACAGACCGCATTACGCTTGTTCAACAAAAGATAGATACGGACAGTAAAAAGGAAACGAAGGTTAAATCGATTCCAGGACATACAGATGCATCTCGAACTGAAAAGGAGAATGAAGTTATGTCAAAAGATATGAAATGTTCAGCAGGAAAAAGGTTAAGCCAGCCTTTTGACTACAAACGAACACTGGATATAGGAGATAAAGTCCTCTTGATAGGAAGCTCGATATTACAACGTATAAATAAGAGGGGGCTATCTCGCAATGTCGACGTCTCAACAAATCGGGGCGCAAATGTTGCAACCATCAAGAGGAAATTGGAATCAATGGATCTTACACCCTACAGTGAAATTGTAATCCAGGCCGGAGGGAACGATCTAGCATCAGGAAGAGACGAAGAAATTTTAGAAACTGATTTCTTAAATGTTATCAACTGTATAAAATTGAAATCACCCAAGACCAAGATATTCATATCCGAAATTACTCCCAGAATAGATGCCGATGTGACAGAAATGAATGGGTATATAAATTTTCTGTGCCGGGATAATGGAGCAGGCTGCATTCCATCCAGTCAGCGTTTAGAGCTAAATACGGATTTGTACTGGAAAGACCAAATACATTTGTCTAATAAAGGGACATCTGTTTTACTAAAAACTTACAACGAATACATTCCCATTCTTAAACAAGGAGGTTATAAACAAAGAAGGTTTTCTCGACTTTCTTGTTTTAATTGTGGACAAAAAGGACACAGTGTTGAAAATTGTGTCGAAAACAATCAAAACAGACTTAGATCAAACAGATTCAATAACTAATATGTTTTCTACCGCCGCTGTTTCAATTGTGGTATGAATAATCATTATACCTCAGATTGTAGACGTGTTTATTTACATTAGGAAATCACGGACAGATACACAAATTCACATATACCCGTTGATAACATATATGATGCTTTAAATTCAATATGTTCAAACTGCCACTCATTTCCATGTTCTTGCAGGCTTAAGAATGATTTTGCGTCAATTTCAAACTCAATTCTAATTCCAAATTCTAGATCAGATTCTACTTCTAAACTTAAATGTAGTTCTCATTCTAATTAAAAGGAAATTGAAGAAAGAATAGCGCCTGCAAACACAAAGTTTAGAAATAGTAAAGATGATCAATTCGTTTGTAGATCAAACAACACCATAGACTCCTCTTTAAAATTTCAACAAAAGGGTTTGCATATTGTTCATCTCAATGTTCAACATTTTCTACCAAAATTTGATGAAATCAAGTATATCTTATCTTCGAAAACAATTGACATTTTTGGCTTTTGTGAAACATTTCTTAGTAGTTCCTTAAATGATTTCAATCTTTACATCCCTACTTTTACGTATATAAGGAAAGATAGAAGGTATAAAAAGGGAGGGGGAGTTTTGGTTTATCTAAAGAATCATATCCCTTTCAAGCATAGATCAGATTTAGAATCAGAGGAAATCGAATCTATATGGATCGAAATATGTTATAAAAAGTCGAAACCCTTTTTATTGTGTTTTGTTTATCGCCCACCTCAATCTAATCAAGAATGGATATCTTCTTTTGATATGCAAGTTAAGAAAGTAGACGGGATTAGCACTGAGTATCACATAATTGGTGACTTTAATATCAATTACGTTCCAAGTAAGAAAGACTTTATGCATAAATCATGGTCGAATTTTGCTTTAAAGTACGGACTTTCTCAAATGATCAATAAACCAACTCGAATATCTAAAACGTCTTCTTCAATTATTGATCATATCTATACAAATCGAAATGACAGGTTGGCTGAAGTTTTTGTTTCGCATCTTTCACTGAGCGATCATTTTCCAATTTGCATGACACGAAAAATGAAAATTAAACCCTTTAAAGGAAATAGCCATTCGCTTATGACATATAGAAATTTTAAGAACTTCAAAACACCAGAATTTCAAAAAGATTTAAGTGCCTCACAGATACATTTAATTGAAACTGAGCATGACCCAGAATTGGCTCTTTCGTTGTTTTATAATATTATTCACAAAGTTTTATCCGTCCATGCTCCAATAAAATGTAAACGTATTAAAAGTAAGCATCTTCCCGAATGGATAGATACCGAAGTGAAAAAAGCTATGTACGATCGAGATCGTTTTCATAAATTAAAGGATTGGGTTAACTATAAAACTATGAGAAATAAAGTAGTACACCTTATTCGCAAAAACAAGAAAGGTTTCTACAATAACGCAGTTAATAAAGGCACAAGTAGTAGGGATCTTTGGAAACCTTAGAAAAGTACAAAACAATGACAACTTGGACAACGTTTCATCCCCATTACCTTCGGAAATGATATTCAACGGAGAGCATATCCGCGGAATACATCAAATCCTCAGTAATTTTAATGATCATTTTATCAACATAGCAAACATCGTAAAAAAGTCATATTTCAACGAAAATACATTTTCTTACATGCACACACATTTAAACAATGTATTGAAAGACAATTTTTTTTACATAGATTACATTACACCCTCAGAGGTTTGTCAAATGATACATAAACTTGACATAAAAAAAGCTGCTGGTATTGACGGAATAAGCGCCAAAGTTCTGAAATCGTGTGGTGATCACATAGTTTTACCATTAACTTCTATCATTAACAACAGTATTGCCAAAGGTATATTTCTAAATGCATTAAAAGAAGCATATGTTTTACCTCTACACAAGGGGTCTGAAAAAGAAGATCCAAATAACTACCGCCCAATATCAATATTGCCAACTATTTCAAAAATTTTTGAACGTCATTTATATAAGCAACTATTTTCATTCCTAGATAAAAACAACATATTATCGAAAAATCAATCAGGTTTTAGAGAAAAACATTCTTGTCAAACAGCCCTAATTCGGCTAATCGATGAATGGTCAAAAGAAATTGATTCCGGGAAGATTGTCGGTTCGGTTTTCGTCGACTTAAAAAAGGCATTTGATTTGGTAGATCATAAAATTTTATCATATAAGCTCAGGTTACACAATTTCTCAGAAAAAGCCTTAGCTTTATTTGAATCTTATTTATCTAATAGGAAACAGTACATGAGATATATTGATATTTATTCTTCTCCGCAAATAATATCTAGTGGTGTCCCGCAAGGCTCTATTTTAGGGCCTCTTCTGTTTTTAATCTACATAAATAACATGAGTTTGCATGTTAAAGCGTCCAGGTTAGACCTGTATGCGGATGATTCGACACTTTATACATCTGGCATCAACAATGACGAAATACAAGCCAACTTACAAAATAGCTTAAATTCAATACTCACATGGTGTTCTAATAACAATATGCTTGTAAATGCGAATAAAACAAAGTGTATGCTTATTGGACCTAAACATAGAATAAAGAGGTTAAAATTAGATTTAAAGATAAATGACGTTGGTATTGAAATTGTTGAGTCCCATAAAATTTTGGGTGTTCACGTTGACAAACACCTGTCATGGAATGTGCATATTGACAAAATTAGTTCTATAATGAATAGTAAAATCTCTCTTCTAAAAAGAATTTCGGCTTATCTGTCGTTTGAAATGAAACAATTGTTTTACAATTCTTACATATTACCTATTTTTGATTTTTGCTGTACAGTTTGGTGGAAAAGTGCTAAATGTAGGATCTCTAAATTGTTTGTGCTCCAGAAAAGAGCAGCCCGTGTTATACTAAGCCTTTCAGCAAGAACAAGTTCGAGTGATCTTTTTTCTACACTTAATTGGTTAACTTTCGATAACCGATGTAATTATCACACAGGTCTTTTAATATATAAATGTAGAAATAACATTTTGCCAGAGTATATGGCAGACGTCATTTCTTTTAGTAATAACACTTACTACAATTTACGATCAATTACTCATCATGACATAACTAACTCAAAGTTTAATACATTGTACAAGAAAAACTCATTTTCGTACTACAGCATGAGTGTGTGGAACGAAATTCCTTTTTCAGTTAGAGATGCTACATCTTTATCCAGTTTTAAAAAACAGTTTAAACAATATTTGCTATTGAAACAATTCTAAAGTCTCACCAGAAGATACCTAAGTAATTAACCTAAAGGCGTATCTGTCCGTAGATTTACTATCCTTTTTTTTTAACATTTCCCTCCATGTTTTTGTTGTTGTTGATAATCAACCTCTATACGCATGTTTTTATCATTTCATCATTTACAGTAATCATTTTCATAATAGCGAAGGCAACATTGTAAAAAAAGACTATTCAGGTATTCTAATTTGAAAATGTCTTAATGTTCTACCTTCATGAAATAAAGCTGTTATTATTATTATTATTATTATTATTGGTCGGTTTTTTCTTTCACTGAACGTCACGTTTGGTAAATTTAAGCCGTCTCGCGGGAAACGTTTAATTACGTCTTTATAACTTGTTTTCTTTAATGTGTATCAATGGATTACCGATATTTCCCAGTACATTACCACGTTATAATTTCTAAGTAAATCAATTATATTATCGAAATGCTTAACTAGCTCTTTTGGCTTTGTTAATTATTGTTGTTGTTGTTGTACTTAACCGTGAATCAAAATGCTTAATTCGCTGTTTTTGCTTTGTTTGTTGTTGTTGTTGTTGTATTTAACTGTGAATCACTATTATTGTCAAAATGCTTAAGTCGCTGCTTTTGCTTTGTTCTTTGTTGTTGTATTTCACCGTGAATCACTTATATTGCCAAAATGCTTAATTGCTGTTTTGCTTTGTTTGATGTTGTTGTATTTCACTGTGAATCACTAATATTATCAAAATACTTAACTCGCTGTTTTGGCTTTGTTAGTTGTTGTTGTATTTAACCGTGAATCACTTATATTATCAAAATGCTAAACTTGCCGTTTTTTGCGTTTTTTGTTGTTGTTGTTGTATTTCACCGTGAATCACTTATATTATCAAAATGCTGTACTCGCTGTTTTTGCTTTGTTTGTTGTTTTGTATTTCACTGTGAATCACTTATATTATCAAAATGCTTTATTAGCTATTTTTGCTTTGTTTGTTTGTTATTGTTGTTGTCGTATTTCACCGTGAATGACTTAAATTGACAAAATGCTTACCCGCTGTTTTTGCTTTGTTTGTTGTTGTTATAATATTACCGTGAATCACTTATATTATCAAAATGCTTTACTTGCTGTTTTTGCATTGTTTGTTTTTGTTGTATTTCACCATGAATCACTTATATTATTAAAATCCTTTACTCGCTGTTAATGCTTTCATTTTTGATGTTGTTGTATTTCACCGTGAATCACTTATATTATCAAAATGATTAACTCCCTGTTTTTGCTTTGTTTGTTTTTGTCGTATGTCACCAAGAAAACACTTATATTATCAAAATACTTTACTCGCTTTTTTGCTTTATTTGTTGTTGTTGTTGTATTTCACCGTGAATCAATTATATTATCAAAATGCTGTACTCGCTGTTTTTGCTTTGTTTGTTGTTTTGTATTTCACTGTGAATCACTTATATAATCAACATGTTTAACTCGCTGTTTTTGCTTTGTGTGTTTGTTATTGTCGTATTTTAAGCCCTTTTTTACGTTCATTTAACGCTACCTAACGTCATCTACGTGGGACCAGATACACTGTTGACGTACGTTATCATATTGTCCTGTGGGAAATAACGCTCTTTTGGAATACTTACCCGAAAGGTGACATGTCATATCTATTTGTATTAAAGAAATAGAATAATAGATTGTTTTTCGTGTACGATCGATTTATCTTTCATATCGTGAAAACATAGCTTTTGTTGTTCACTCAAAATTCAATTTTTAGTTTCGTCTATCAAAACGGGCGTTCCGATTAGTTGAAAAAAAAAATCATAACTCCATTAACAAATTTTGAACACGCAGCGATTTTGTATGATTCAGCACACAAATAGTCTCGTATAAAAAGGAAAGTTTTTGTTTTTTTCACTCGATGCTGTTAAATTATAAGAAATGTAGAGAATATTTTTTGTTTTCATGGAGGTATGAACCGAAAAACCTAACCATACTCATGTATGAATCCGCTTCGCAGTATGATTTTTTTTTTTTTTTTTTTTTTTCAGTTCATACCTCCATGAAAAAAAAAATATTCTCTTCATCTCTTAAATGAAGATAAATTGATCGTATACTGAAACAGACTGTATAATTATGTACATTTAATGAAATTTGTTATTTTTCTTTTATTATGAATGACGTCTTTTAGTGTATTGAATAAATGACAAAACTGCATATCAATCTTAGTGAATTTATTTCCACTTAAATGCAAAACAACCATATTTTGTCGGTTGGCAACCAAATAAAACCATGTGTACAACATTTTGGTCACATATCTAAGAATTCGTATTCATTTAGTGACAGTCCTCTTTCTGAATTCCGTGATGGTCCTTTAGGGGAGGAAGACTATGCAGATGTATTGTTTATGGTTTGTTTGTTTGTTTGTTTGTTTGTTTGTTTTATAAATCGATTGCCTCCTCTGATAAATGAGCAGTCTTACACTCCCTTTTCAAATTCTTTTAATCCACTACCAGATGGCAAAGTTGTTCATTGGTTCCAAATTGAAAAGAGGTTCAAACGACAATATAAAGTAAATGAAAGTTTAAATTTTCAACTTTCCTTGATACAAAGCATTGTGGAAAATTAAGAAATTGCTTGGTTCATGAAATTTCTTGATTTTACACAATGGTTTCTCAATTGGTTTCCTTAGGGGCGTCAAAAAGGCGTAATTGTATTGGATTTGGTTAACCAATAAAATCTCAGGATAGATGACTGGTTTAGATTGAAAAAGTTGATCTTTGTGAACGGATTGAATGAAATGACCAATCGCTGGCTCCGCCCACTTAAAACTTTGGTCACGCCTATTGCCTCCAACAGGAAGTCCCGCTTCGATTTTAAACGACGTTATTTGCAAACACTATTTTCAGTAGCATATAACAAAAAAGTAGAACCGTTGGTTGGCGACCTAAATGTCGTAACTACAGCTTGAATTAGCTGTAGTTACGACGTTTAGATCGTCAAACAACAAAAAAAGTTTGACACAAATGGCGTCCAAGGTCGGAGTTTAAACCTCAATTCTGGCCTGAATGAATAATTTGATTGGTCGATATATTCCTTGATGGACAGCCGTGATTCGTGAATTATCTCATTATTTGGAATAATACATGAGCGCTTTGAAATATCAAAGTACTGAAAAGTACTGTAAGCTACCAAAGCATTGTCCCTTCTTTGTTAAACATTATCATTATAAAGAAACTTGATTAAAGTTACCAAGTAGTTAACACATTTCTACAAAATCCGATCCTTTTACCACCCCAAGAAAATGTTTGTGGAAAACGTTGTTGAAAATGAAGAAATTGCTAGTTACAAACAATTTCTTCTTTTCCACATTGTTTTTTCTACCTAGAAAGATAAATATTTTAGATTTTTTGACAACTTGAAATTGTCGTCTGCAACTTCTCTGAAGATTCTGATCAGAGTCACTTTGAACACGATGTGCTCAAGTGAGCTAAAAATGCCTAGGAGATTAACTTGCAATATTCCTGAAATACAAAAGAACTACTTTCTATGGCGTAGGCATTTAACAGATGTTGTGGTTAAGCCTCTAGTGGGAGTTTGCACTCGTTGAACTTTGAGACGACCTCAAAATAATCTAAGCTATCAAAGCTTCACCAATGGGTCGATAATCGTAGACCTATGTGGGATAGCAGCTGGAGGCTAGGAAGGGATGTAATGGTAGTACTGGTGTGAGAAATACCAGGAATCCATTGTTAGGTGCTCCAGCCGCCGCGATATAACTGAGAGATTGTTGAAAGCGGCGTAAAACCCCATTCAAACAAACAAACAATTTGCTAGCTAAAAAACGATTCATTGACGTTAATGTGCTCATGTTTGGGTTTAATTGGCTGTCTGGATATTCATTTCCTGAAAATTGGGCCAAAACACTTCAGTCGTTAATCAACAGATTCATTGGCATATGGACTTTTCAAGTGACAGGGAACCATCCAAAAAATTCAAACATTTATTTAAGTTAGGTCAGGATGTATTTCAGAAAATTTATATAAAAATCGTCAGGCGAAAAAGAATTCTTCTGAGAAGGGCGAAAAACATGGATCCTGTTTAGACTGCGTGAACTTGCTTGCTGACCAGATTAGATCCTTTTCACCTTTCAACGATTTTCCGATTTAAGAGATGAAGAGAATTTTTTTGTTTTCATGGAGGTATGAACCGAAAACCCAATCACACTGTATGAATACGCGAAGCGGATTCATGCAGTGTGTGATTAGGTTTTTCGGTTCATTCCTCCATGAAAACAAAAAATATATATCTTCAGTTCTTATAATTTAATAGTATAGGAGAAAAGCAAAAACCCTACGTCTTTTGATACCTTTTTGTATGGGACTATTTTGTGCGGAAGCAAACAAAATCACAGCGTTATCAAAATTTTGTTCATGGAGGTATGAATTAAATTTTTCGACCAATCAGAACGCTCGTTTTTGATAGAACAAACATAAATTGAATTATTTTGAAATAACCATTCTATCTTATCATATAACCATTTTCGAAAAGGGAATTCAAGTTGACCTCTGCTGGATTAAATCTCTTTTTTTTTTCAAGTATTTTACGACACTCCTAGAAGGACACGCATGTTTGTCTTGTCATTATCATGACAGTCGCTGGCATAACGCCTTGTTAACGCGTAGGACTCTTTGTCATGGGGTCAAGGGTACGATCCCCTGCCGCGGCGAATATCATTTCTAACATTTTTCTCCAACTTTTGTAAAATCGTTTTGGACAATCGTAAACCTAAGTGGAATTAGCAGCTGGATGCTCGGTAATGATATAATGATGGTACTGGTGTGAGTACCAGGAATACACGGTTAGGGGCTCAAGCGGCCGCGATATGACTGAAATACTGTTTGAAGTGGCGTCAAATCCCATTCAGTCAATCAATCAATTATTATCAAGACATGTTTTAACAGATGAAATTTTGAAGTCTGCTAGGAGTTGAACAAGTACAGAATGCCACTGGAGACTTAACCCCAAATCCACTGAATGCCTACGCCATAAAAAGTAGTTCTTATGTGCGTCAGGAATATTGCAAACTCTGCCTGCAAGTTCATCGCCTAAGTATTACGTATATTGTTTGAAAAATAAGTCTGATCAGAGTCTTCACGATGCTCACTGCTTTGTATGGAATACTTGAATGAATGAATGAGTTTTACGGCGCATCGACATCTGGGGTCATTTAGCGCATTGTATGGCCACATGAAATAGAGAATAATCAACTGGTTATTCCAGATATGAATATATATTCACGAGGATGCGTTTTTAGGCGTTGAAAAAACGAGTGCGCAGCACAAGTTTTTTTAAAACGCCTCATAACGCATCCGATGATTAAATAAAGAAAAATCGCTGTAGGATGTCAATACATTCCAGTGAACGGCTCATCAATATTAACAAAGATGTTTCTACTAAACTAAGCCGTTCTTCTGATTAACCAATCACGGTCGTCAACAAATCACCTGTCGACCAATGAAATCACTCATCTAGACCAGAATTGAGTTTTGATCTCCGACATTGGTAGCCATTTTTTGATAACCTTTCCCTGTTGGTTCGGCGACTTAAACGTCTAAAGCTACTTTCTTGAGATGCTACAAAAGCGGGATTGAGTGGGATTGAGATAAATAGCAGAAGGAGATAGAATAGAAGGAGATGTCTACAATATTAATAAAGATCATTCATGGTGCCATAAAAAGCAGTGGCAGAGTTTGCAATATTCCTGAAATAAGATCTACGTTTTTATGACGTAGGCATTCAATGGATTTAGTGGTCAAGTCTCCAGTGGCAGATTGCACTCATTGAACTCTGTGAAGACCTTTTGTCTGTTTGTCTATTAACACGCGAAGCGACTGAAAAAGTGTAACCTTGTGATTGATTGAATGGGTTTAACGCCGCTTTTAACAGTATTTCAGTCATATCGCGGCGGCTGGAGCACCTAACAATGGTTTCCTGGTATAAAAAACACCAGTACTACCATTACATCCTTTCCTAGCCTCCAGCTGCTATCCCACTAAGGTTTACGATTATCCACCCATTGTCGAGAGACAAATGTCGGAAAGAATATGTGCCTTCGCCTGGGATCAAATCCATGACCTCTGTAACCTTATGAACAATACGTGTGTTTTTTAACGTGAACAAGGTCATGTCGGGTTTACAGTATTAGAGGCCATTTAACTTGTGGTTTTAATTAGAAAATTGGAAAACTACACAGGAACAACTGATTAGCGTTCTATATATGAAACAGTAAATAATTGCTTTAATTCCAAAGTATTCCTTTTTGGTTTGTGCCCCCACTGCCTATTATTAATGGTACGTAAACTGTGGTACCGTTCCTATTTCTTTTCATCTGGAGAATTTAGAGAAAAAAAACAAACAAAATAAAACTAGTCATTCATAAACCCTTAACCTTTTTATTCAAATTTTGGACTAGTCCAAATTTGAATAAAAGTCATCAGACAACATTGTAAAGTGAGTATAATTTCTTTCATGATAGAAAATATCATGGGAAAAGTAGAAATTCAAATACAATACCACAGGGACGTTAAACCAGGGAGTGGACAGGAAAGTGTTAAAGCTTATTTACTAATCAATTAACCCTTTCCTGTGCAATCCCTTGTTTTCACGTCTCTGTGAATTCATACTTGAGAAAACATTGTGGGAAAAGAAGAAATTGCTTGTCACAAGCAATTTCTTCTTTTCCCACAATATTTTCTAACCTGTAAGTTAGTTACTTTTCAAATTGCATCTACTTTTGATTGTTGTCTGCAACTTCTTTCAAAATCGGACTGGTATAAAATTTTGAAAAATGGGAAAGGGTTAAACCAATTTACATCATATCATATATAGACTTTCAGCCTTTACACATCTACATCACAATAATTGACCAATCGATGGCCCCGCCCTCTAACTCCCTAGGCCCCGCCCATTAACCCCGACAGGAAGTTCCGCTTCGATTTTTAACGGTGTTATTTTGCAAAGTTTATGGCCAGTATCATGTAACAAAAAGGTAAAATAGTTGGTTGGTGACCTAAACGACGTAACTACAGCTTGAATCCTAAACGACGTAACTACAGCTTGAATAAGCTGTAGCAAAGACGTTTAAGTCGCCAAACAAACAATAAAGGTTTACAAAACGGCGGCAAATGTTGGAGTTGAAAAAGCGCAGGTCCGGGCTGAATAAATGATTATATTGGTCGATATTTTCCTTGATTGACATCCTCAATTGGTCAATTATATTCACGTCGTCCTGGAATTGACCGATCCCTGGCCCCGCCCATTTACTCCATTGACCACGCCCATTGAATCCGACAGCAAGTCCCGCTTCGACTTTAAAAGACGTTATTTTGCACGATTTATGACTAGAAGCATGTGCCAAAAAAGTAGAATAGTTGGTTGGCGACCTATAGACATCGTAGCTATAGCTTGAAAAAGCTGTAGGTACGACGTTTAAGTCGCTAAACCAACAAAATTGGTTAACAAAAATGGCGGCCAATTTTGGAGTTCAAAACTGATTTCTGATGGCAATGAATTATTTCATTGCGCAGAACGAGTGCGCACAGATTAGATTGTAAAGCAGGAGTAAAAGTACTCACGAGTCATTTCAAGGAAATAAAAAATGATAATGATAATAATAATGATAATAATGATTAAACACATTACTTTAATTGACCAATCGCCCACTTACTCCTTTTGTCCTCGCCCATTGACCCCGACAGGAAGTTCCGCTTGAATATCAAACGGCGTTATTTGGTAAAATGTATACCTGGTTGCATGTAATAAAAAAGGAAAAATGATTGGCTGGAAGCCAAAACGTCGTTACTACAGCTTATATAAGATGTAATTACGACGTTTAAGTCTCTAAGCTAACAAAAAATGTTTTAAACAAATGACGGTCAATGCCGAAGTTCTAAGCTAAATTCCGGGTTGAATGAATGAATTGACTGGTAGATCGATTCCCTGATTTACAGCCGCGGTTAGTGAAATGATAACCTTGGGTAAATTTGAAGTACTGCTTACATACTTTATTCATACAAAATGGAAAGCGCTATTCGTGAATCCAAATTCACCCGTGCGTGTCAATTTATGGTCCGTTTGAGTTTATGGAAACCAAAGATTTAACCTATATCTAACAATTGGTGTTAAATAACCATATTTGTTTCTGGGCTTTAATCAGGCAAAACCCGCGACAGAAATGAACTGATAACGCTTTACAAATCCGAGAGAATGCTTTTCTTACTTCATTGCCATGGTAATTCCTAAAGTGGTTGGACTATATACGATCAATTGTAATAAAACAAAGACCGAGAAATACTTTTCCTACAACAGATGTAAAGGATCGTTTTGAATTGAATATAAGAAGTAAAGAATTAATTTTTGCTTTCGTTTTTACATTGAATTACAGATATAAAGGATCATTTGTGCATTGAATAACAGATATAAAGGATCATTTTTGCATTGAATAACAGATATAAAGGATCATTTTTGCATTGAGTTACAGAAATAAAGGATCTTTTTTTGCATTGAATTACAGATAAAAAAGGATCATTTTGCATTTAATAACAGATATAAAGGATCATTTTTGTAATGAATTACAGACATAAAGGACCGTTTTTACATTCAATTACAGATTTTAAATCAAATTACAGATATTAAGAATCGTTTTGCATTGAATTACAGATATTGATAATTGTTTTTACTTTCAATTACAGATTTTAAATTAAATTACAGATATTAAGAATCGTTTTGCATTGGATTGCAGATATTAAGGACCGTTACAGCATTAGCTTACATCTATGAGGGATCGTTTTTGTATTGACTTACAGACATAAAGGACCGATTTTGCATTGAATTACATGTATCGTCTGTGCATTGAATTGTATGTATATAGGATCGTTTTTACATTGAAGTAAAGATACATGTATAAAGGGTTGTGTTTTTACATTGCATTTCTGCTATAAAGGATCGCTGTTTCATTTGATTACTGCTATGAGGGATATTTTGCATTGATTTACAGATGTTTGGAGTTCGGAACAATATATGAAATTTCAAAATAACCTTAATGGAATTCTCGTTAAACTTAACAAAATCAAAGCTTAGATTAACAACTTCTCAAGAAGACAGAAATTTAACCAATCAACATAAGATCATAAGGCTTGTTGAAAATTCATTCTTTTCCATTCATGTTAGGCGAATTATCCAATGGCTATCAACCAGATCGAAACTCGATCTTACATATCAGAAAAGAGACCTTTAAGGCCTTATCGGCCACCTTTGTCCGAAGAGCAAAAAAATTGAGATATTGATAAGGCATAATACTATATTCCTTACGGGTATATTGAAGGAAGTGGTTCTTCTAGAATTTTTAGAGATCAAAACATGTTGAGTCTAGAAGTATGATTGTTACACTTCCAACAACTTTAAAATTCATGTGCCCATTCAAAAGTAGATTTTTGTTGTTGTTGTTGTTGTTGTTGTTTTTCAAATTCGCACCTTACTTTCACCATTTTGACGACCCCAACATTTGCCCCGCCCCTTTTTTCATGTACAAACTTTGTAATCCTTGCCCTTAATACTCTAAATACCGAATGTGAGCCCAAACAAACTGCCGGTTTGAGACAAAAAAAAATCAGGTCTACCAAATTCCGCCCCTTTTGATAAGACGAGATAACTCCATTATGTGTACAAATCTGGAGCGCCTTTCTATGGTGAGGCTTCCTGCCACGTTCGATTGAAATACGTCCTTTAGTTCTTTAAAATAAGCAGATAATGTGAATCGACGGACGAAGACAGACGAAACAAGATCGCAGTAGGTAACCCTGACCTTTAGTCATGTGACCTCTACAGTACACCGGCCTATTTTGACTCGAAAAGCAAAATTTGTATTTATCATATATTGACGATTCTAATGACTAAGTCTTTTTATGATTAAACAAGTTTCCTGTAGTTATCTATCCCACATAATCGATGTGCAAATGCCAAAGTAAAATTGGAAGCATAACATTGTAAGCATAAGGTAAACGAACACAAAGTCTTTGGATGGAGTTATTCTCGATAGTCTGGCCACTGATAGTCTGGCCAGTGGAAGTCTGGCCACTGATAGTCTGGCTACTGATCTAATGGCCACTTATTGTCTGGCGACTGATAGTCTGGCTACTGATAGTTTGGCAACTGATAGTCTGGCTACTGATAGTCTGGCCACTGATAGTCTAACCATTGATAGTCTGGCAACTGAAAGTCTGGCCACTGAGAGTCTGGCAACTGATAGTCTGGCAACTGATAGTCTGGCCACTGTGGCCTGGTCACTGACAGTCTGAACACGGATAGACTTGCCAGTGATAGTCTGGCCACTGATAGTCTTGTCACTGATATTCAGGCCAGTGATTGTCTTGCCGCTGATAGTCTGTCCACTGATAGTCTGTCCACTGATAGTCTGGCCACTGATAGTCTGGCCTATGACAGTCTGGCCACTGATAGTCTCGCCACTGACAGTCTGGCTACTGATAGTCTGGCTACTGATAATCTGGCTACTGATAGTCTTGCAACTGATAGTCCGGCCACTGATAGTCTGGCTACTGATAGTCCGGCCACTGATAGTCTGGCCACTGAGAGTCTGGTCACTGATAGTCTAGCCACTGATAATTTAGCAACTGATAGTCCGACCACTGACAGTCTTGCCACTGATAGTCTGGCCACTGATAGTCTAGCCACTGATAGTCCGACCACTGATAGTCTAGCCACTGATAGTCCGACCACTGATAGTCCGACCACTGATAGTCTAGCCACTGATAGTCTGGCCACTGATAGTCTAGCCACCGATAGTCTGGCCACTGATAGTCTAGCCACTGATAATCCGGCCACTGATAGTCCGGCCACTGATAGTCTAGCCACTGATAGTCTAGCCACTGATAATCCGGCCACTGATAGTCTAACCACTGATAGTCTAGCCACTGTCTCTCCTCCCATTTGCTGTTCTTCAATGAATTGCAATATCCTTTATAATCAAATACGTAGTTACATTGTAGTTACGTTGTAGGGCCTCTCAGAGAATTTTTTTTTTATTTGCAGGCTTTTCATGTGCTTACCGGCTTAAAGGTGTCTTATTGTTCTGTTGTTATGGTTAAAACGAACGTAAACCTATACGTCTGTTTTTTTCTGTATCTAGAAATCAAAGAGAAACTTTTCGTACAGATAACGTCTTTCCTAAATGTCGGTCTAAGGCTAAATGCTTGCTTTCTTTAATCGTTTTTGTCGATTCAGGTGAGCTTAAATTGGCAAATCGCAGCTGTCAACCAATCAAATTATTTATTTAGACCAGAAATGAGTTGTGATCTCCAAAATTGGCCACCATTTTTGTTAAGCTTTTTCGTTGGTTTGACATCTTAGTCAATCTGTAGTTACGGCGTTTGGGAACCCCAACCAACTATTCACATATTTCGTTGCATGCTGCTTACCATGAATTGTGCATGATATCGCCTTTAAAAATCGAAGCGGGACTTCCTATAGGAGTTAGTAGGTGTGGCCAACTGAGTAAGTGGGCGGGACTAGTGATTGGTCAATAAAGACAAATAAATCTGTTTGAATTTTTACGTATTTGAATCTTGGCGGAACGTAACTTTCCGTAAATTATCGTTGCGGGTGTGCTTAAAAAGAAGTATAGCACAAATTTGAACGACACGTCAAATTTTAGACATCGGGGGTTTATTTATAGATTAGGGTTTAACGCCGCTTTTTAGAATATTTCAGTCATATGGTGGTGAATGGAGCACCTAACAATGGATTCCTGGTATTCCTCACACCAGTACTACCACTACATCCTTTCCTAGCCTCCAGAGCTCTGCTATCCCACTTAGGTTTATGATTATCTACCCATTGGTGACAGACAAATGTCCGAACGAATATGTGCCGCCACCGGGATCGAGCCCATAACCTCCCATTAGACATCGGGTGGCTTGTGGGAGGAGAAGAATTCATAAGAATAGTATTATAAATCATTAGGCTCATATCTCATATCTATACAGGCTTAAAATCTTCTCGCGTCATTTCGAAATAATTATATTTTTTCCCCTATTTCAACAGCAATTCGGACCTTTGACCCTTGATACTGAGCTGAACAGAGAAAAACAGAAAAAAGTTCATAATTATACGGGAGCAGTAACAATATTTGGGACCGTCTGGAAAGACCGTGAAATTAATATAATCCACTATTCGGGAAAACGCCAACTCCCTTAAAACAAGAATATGATAATTCTTTAACTTGAATAATTTAATTGTTAGTTTCGTCTATCAAAAACGAGCCTTCTGATTGGTCGAAAAATTTAATTCATACCCCCAACAAAATTTTGAGCACGAAGCCATTTTGAGTGCTTCCGCACAAAATAGTTCCATACAAAAAAGTATCAAAAGTTGTAAAGTTTTGCTTTGTTCGCTCCATGCTATTAAATTATAAGAAATGAAGGGAATATTTTTTGTTTTCATGGAGGTATGAACCGAAAAAAACTAATCACACTGTATGAATCCGCTTCGCGTTTTCATACAGTGTGATTAGGTTTTTCGGTTCATACCTCCATGAAAACAAAAAATATTCTCTTCATCTCTTAAGTAAAGTATCTTCCTGATTCACAAAACTTAAATGGAATGAAATGCAGATATCTTAAAAACAGACAAAGTTTCTACTGTTTTTGTACATTTTTCCATTACCAAACGACGAGATTTTAGATCTTTCGTAATTTAAAGAGGTTGCAGACAACAAGTCAATAAGTTTTAGTTGGAACCTTTTAAAATCCGGTTTTTTTTATGTAGAAAATATAGTGCAAAACGAAGAAATCGCTTGCAACAAGCACTTTTGTAGAAATTACGTCAGTATAGTGTTCGTGGTAAAACCGAAATATTACGACGTCACCCGAGGAATCCCGACCTCTTTCCGATTCCAAAGAAGCGTATTATCGGTATTTTTTTTCTAATTTTACTTTGTACTAGACTTACGTGTCAGGACAGTAGCTTTTGTAGTTACACAGGAAAGATTCAGCTGAATTCCACAGGTTATTTATAGATATCATGGAACTCGGATGTCATTGCATGAGCACATTTGCATTTGACCCAAATTCAACGGAAAATAACCAATTGACTAGCGAAACTAACAACGTCCTAAATCATACCACCTCGAATGGGTAGCGCTAAACTACGGTAAGTGTTTTTATTCGTAATAACGCTTACGACAGTTTCGGACTTATCTTTAAAGAATTTAAGACCGGCTAGCGAATATAACTCCTGATGACGTAAGGATGACGTTGGTTTGATTTAATTCAAACTAAATACGAGATTCAAACGGTTATTCGCACCGCGTGAATGACTCTTTATTGTTTGCAACTGCCTTGGGTTGATCAAAAAATAGATTATAGGCCTAAGTAGGCTATAATTGAAATATCCTGTTTTTCTCTAATTAGCGACCTCTGATTTTCGCAAAACTCCTTTTCAGAAAATTGAATTCAAATAGGGTATAAGAGGAAATAAGAATATTTTTAATTTGACATAAAAAAATCATCGATACCTACCTTATCAAAGACAAGTATCGGTGTTTCTCAAACCTTGTCTAGAAAAATGCCAAGTGTCGAAAGATACGATCCAACGCACATTTAATACTAGAATTTGAATCAGATATTGTCATATCGATAAACTAATAGGTTTAAAGAGGCTTTTTGTGGTTATACAGGAAAGATTCGGCGGAATTCCAGGTTATTTATAGATATCACGGAATTCAGTTGTCGTCATGACATGACCTCATTTGCATATGACCCAAATTCAACGGAAGATAACCAATTGAAACTATCAACGTCTTTAATCATATAACATCAAACGGTTAGCGCTAAACTACGGTAAGTGTTTATATTCGTAATAACGCTTACGACAGTTTTGGACTTACCTTTATAGAATTTAAGACCTGATAACGGTCATAGCTCCTGACGACGTAAGGATGACGTTGATTTGATGTAATCCAAACTCAATGCGAAATTCAAACGGCTATTCGCACCACGTGAATGACCCTTTATTGTTTGCAACTTTCCCAGGTTAATTTAAAAATAGATTAATAGCTCACATAGGCTATTAGAGAAATACCTTTTTTTTCTCTGATAATTCGCAAAACTGGTTTTCGGAAAACTGAATTCAAAAAGTGAATGATAGGGAATAAGAATAACTAAAATCTTTGACATGAAAAAACATCGATACCTAGCTTAGGTATGAATACCGACATTGTGTGATTAGGTTTTTAGGTTCATACCTACATGACAACAAAAAAAAATATTCTCTTCATTTCTTATGATCGAATAGCATCGAGCGAAAAAAAAAAAACGAAAGCTTTACAACGATACCTTTTTGTATGGGACTATTTTGTGCGGAAGCATACAAAATCGATGCGTGCTCAAAATTTTGTTCGTGGAGTTATGAATATTTTTTTCAACCAATCAGAACTTTCGTTTTTGATAGATGAAACTAAAATTTAAATTATTCATACTTCTTTTCTAATGACCAAGCGTCCTCATTTAAAAGTAGGAGGGATGTCCATATTTTAATAACCCTTAATAGCTGGATTGAGGCTAACTAATCATTAAGTTTGTTGGTTCGTTTTTTATCTCAAACCTGATAGACATTCGCTCATATATATCGTATCTTTTTCCCGTTGAAATGTAACGAGTCGTGACTTAGCGGTAGTAGTTAGTTCTATTAAATTCTGATAGAAATATTTTGTTTGAAATACGATGTACATATGCTTTCATGTGTAGACGATTTTCTCCGCTTTAAAAGATACATGACAGTAACTGTTAGTACAGTTTAATTCTGACATTTCTGTTTATTTGGCTTTCACAGATTTTAATAAACAATCAAAGGTAGGGTTGTTTTCCTGTTTTTATTTTCGTTGTTGTTTTTGTTTTTGTTGTTGGTATTGGTGTTGGCGAGGCTGTTGTTCAAATGCGTATTTAATCAGTGTTAGACCTATTTGTTTTCAGATTAATGAGTCGCCGCTATCAATCAAAATATCGACTAACCAATTATGTTGTTCGGTGAGGTCTCGGGGTCGAATCCCGGTCACGGAAATTATCCTATCCGATATTTGCTCCCATCAATTGGTAGATAATTGTAAATCTATGTGGGATGATCAGTTGAGGGAACGGAATGGATAATATGGTACTTCTGGTGTCAAAAATACCAGGATTCCTTGGTTAAGTGCTCCAGCTGCCGCGATATCACTGAAACACCGCAAAAAGTGACGTTAAACCCAATTAAAAAATTTTGATTCATACCGAAATATTGAACTCAAGCATTTTTGTCAAGCATTTTTAATGGATTGAGGACTTAACAAATGTCACTATGACTCATTTAAGCTGTGGTTACGTCGTTTAGGTCACAAACAAGCAATCTGTTATTAGTTTGATTTTCAAGGCTTTGACAAATTAACGTCGTTTGATATGTCGGATAATATTCCTGTTGGCGTTAAATTAGGCGTGACTTGCAATCAGTCGATTACAAGGCCGAAGTTTACAACTAATCTATCGCTGACCACGCCCACTGACTCCGCTTGCCACGGCCACTGACTACTACAGGCAGTTTCACTTTGACATTAAACAGTTCGCTATGCGATATTAAATAAAATATGACAGTTAACATAAAACATTAAAGTAAAATGGTTGGTGTGCGGCTTAAACGTGGTTACTGCAGCTTTTAAAAGCTTTAAAAGACGTTTAAGTCACCAAACCAGCAAGGACGCTTAACATTAATGTCGGTCAATGTCGGAGCTCTGTGATCACTTCTGGTCAAAATAAATTATTTGATTGTTTAGTTGATTGAAAGTTTGATTGTCAGTCTCGATACTATGTCTACGTGTTAGTGTGTGGGTCTCATTCTGTCTCCCCTTAAACCTTCTCTCTCTCTCTCTGTCTCTGTGTCTCTCTCTGTCTCTCTCTGTGTCTCTCTCTGTGTCTCTCTCGCTCTCTCTCTCTCTTTCTCTCTCTCTCTCTCTCTCTCTCTCTCTCTCTCTCTCTCGTTCCCCCCCTCTCTCTCTCTCTCTCTCTCTTTCTCTCTCTCTCTCCCTCGCCCTCTTTCTCCCTCTCTCTTCCTCCTTTTCCCTCTCTCTCTCTCCCTCTCTCTCTCCCTTCCTCTCTCTGTGTCTCTCTCACTCTCTCCCTCACTCTCTCTCTCGCTTCCTCTCTCTCTCTCACTCTCTCTCTCCCTCCCCTCTCTCTCTCCCTTCCTCTCTCTCTATCTCTCACTCACTCTCTCTCTCTCTCTCTCTCTCTCTCTCTCTCTCTTTCTTTCTTTGTCACTCTACTCTCTGTCTCTGCCTATAGCATCAAGTTATAAGAAATGAGGATAATTTCATTTGTTTTCATGGAGGTATGAAACGAAAAATGTGATCACACTAATGTATGAATTCTTTTCGTGTTTTTGTTGTTGTTGTTGTTGTTTGTTTGTTTGTTTTTTCCTTTTTATTTATTTAAATCTTTATGGTATAATCTTGGTTTCGTCTATCAATATTCACCCATTTTGATATGCTTACTTGTTTCATAATTCCATGAACAATATTTAGAGCAGTCAACCATTTTGTATGCTTGCCCTCAAGCAGATTCATAAACTTATACTCACAACTAGTAAAATGTTTGAATTGTTTTGCTTGGTGGTATTGAATCATAAGAAACGATGAGAATACTTTTATTTTTGTTGCGGTATTAAAGGGAGGTATCGATGTTTCTGAAACCTAGATAAGAAAAAATTATCAAGTGCCGAAAAATACACGCATACGAACATTTAATACTTTAAGTTGAGTCAGGTATTGTCTTAGTGTTAATCTAATAGGCCCAAAGTGGCTTTTTGTGGTTATATCGGAAAGTTTCAGCGAAATTCCAGGTTATTTTTAGATATCACGGAATTCGGCTGACGACATCGAATGACCTCATCTGCATATGACCCAAAGTCAACTGTAGGTAACAAATTACTAGCGAAAAAGCCAACGTCCTAATTCAGGTCACATGAAAGGTTAAGGGCAAAACTGCGGTAAGTGTAAATATTCGTAATAACACTTACGACAGTTTTGGACTTATCTTTACAGAATTAAAGACCGGTTAGCGAACATAAACCTGATGACGTAACGATGACGTTTGTGTGATGTAATTCAAACTAAATTCAAGGTTCCAACGGTTATTCGCACCACGTGAATGATCGTATAATCATCGCAACTGTCTCGGATTAATCTAAAAATAGATTAATAGCCTACGTAGGCTATTAAGGAAATACCCTGCTTTTTTCTGATAAGCTACCTCAGATTTTAGCAAAACTTCTTTTCGGCATATTGTATTCAAATAGTATACGAGAGGAAACATAAATAATTAAAATCTGGGACATGAAAAAAATATCGATACCTACCTTTAACCTTAAATATTAATCGCACTAATGCACGAACCCGTTTCGCGTATTCATACAGTTTTAAATGAGTTTTTAGGCTCAAACCTCAAAAAAAAAAAAAAAAAAAAAAAAAAATATATATATATATATATATTCATCATTTCTTAAAATGAACAGTTATTTATGAAAAATTGATTTAGGAAAGTTATCTGTTTTTCCAATAGTTATTAAAGTAATTTTCACGATAAATATTCTTTCTTTGTGTTAACCCATTTCAACTCAACAAAATTTTAGACTGGTCCAAATTGAAACAAGCTGCAGACGACAATTTCAAGTTGATGGAATTTTGATGTTTTTCATCTTTTTGGATAGAAAACATTGTGGAAAATGAAGAAATTGCTTGATACAAGCAATTTCATAATTTTCCACAATGTTTTCCAAGCTCTTTTCTTGAGGGGGCGTAAAAAGGAGGGATTGAGTGGGAATGGGTCAAATCGACTAAATTCACTATTCATTTAATTTGATATCATATAGTTGAGGTCGTTTGTCTTCGGATAATGTCGATAACGATTGTTTTGCAAGCGGAAGCTAATGACGTAATTGATACGTCACAGAAACTGCAAATATGGCAATTTTCGGTGTGATCGATAGAAGACGTATTTAGCCGATTAGTTCCGGTTCCGTTCGGGTTGTAATTCTCTGACTTTTCCTGGCGTTTCGTATCGCCAAATAGTTTTGCTACTTTTCTTTCTTTTTTTTTTCTATATACATATATAGTTTTGAACAGTTATGCTCGTTATAAAGTCGGCTTTATCACTTTTTTTGGAATGTCTGAAAGTCTTACTATTAGAAATTTGAAAATTTAGGACTAAAACTTTATATTCGTTATCTATGCAAGGAGAGACGCTTTAATTGACCAGTCGCAGTTGTCAATCAAGGAATAAACCGACCAATGAAATACTTATTTAGCCCGGACCTGAGCTTATCAACTCCAAAATCAGCCGCCATTTTTGTTTACCTGTATTGTTGGTTTGGCGACTTGAACGTCGTAACTACAGCTTATTAAACCATTTTACTTTTTTGTCACATGTTACTGGCCATACATTTTGCAAAAGAGCGCTGCTACAAATCGAAGCGGAAATTCCTTTCGGAGTTAATAGGCGGGGCTTAGGTTGTCAGTGGGATTGGCCAGCGATTGGTCATTTGATTATAGTTCGATTTGCCATATTTTCCTTTGGAGAAATCTGCAGTTCTTTACATATAAAAGATTTGATGGTCGACGATAGGGATTGGTTCATCGTTTAATTATTGTCGTTTAACACCCCCCCCCCCGTATTTTGTTAATGTGACTTGAAAACGGCGAGACTAAACGCGAGGACCGATTGTGCATTCATTTGACTGACCCCGCCCATTGACTGAGAAAGGAAGTTCTGCTTCAATTTTAAACGGTTTATTTTTGAAAATTTATGTTCGGTAGAATGTAACAAAAATGTTTATATAGTTGGCTGGCTACCCGAATGTCGTAACTTCAGCTTAAATAAAATGTCGGACAATGTTGGTGTTTAAAGTTCACTTCCGATAATATACATAATGATTTGATTGGTGTATTGATTATTTGATCGACAGCCGCGATTTGTCAATTTATAGTGCGTGGTCTCAATTTCTGAAAATGACAATTGATCATGCAATACTGCGAATTTCGCTTGAATCGTCTATTCAATTAAATTTCCAAAACAAAGAGTAGAAAATTAGCAACAGGTTTAGATTGTTGTAAGTCCCTCTCTTCAATCGCCCTGATTGGCTGCTAGAACAATCCCCCCCCCCCGAAAAAAAAAAATATTTTTTTAAAATAAAATTAAAATTGATAGAATGCTGTCCCCGCCCACTTATCTTCGTCACGTCGGAGATTTCTAGGTTTTGTTGTTTTTTGGGGTTTTTTTTTTTTTCATATTTTGAGGTCAAGCGGCAAATCGTTGATTAGCAACATAACTGCAACTTATTCAAACTGTATTTACAGTGCTTAAGTGACAAAACAAACAGAATACTTAAAATTTATGTCGGAGTTCAAAATTCATTTAAGAGATGAAGAGAATATTTTTTGTTTTCATGGAGGTATGAACCGAAAAACCTAATCACACTGTATGAATACGCGAAGCGGATTCATACATTGTGTGATTAGGTTTTTCGGTTCATACCTCCATGAAAACAAAAAATATTCTCTTCATTTCTTATCATTTAATAGCATCGAGCGAAAAATGCAAAATCTTAACAAATTTGATACCTTTTTGTAGTGAACTATTTTGTGCGGAAGCATTCAAAATGGCTGCGTACTCAAAATTTTGTTCATGGAGGTATGAATTAAATTTTTCGACCAATCCGATCGCTCGTTTTTGATAGACGAAACTAACAATTAAATTATTTTCCGGTCAAAAGAACCAATTTGATTTGTCAATCGATTTATCAGTTGACTTAGGCGGTCAGTATATAAAGTTGATTTGAGTTTTCTTTCTTCCCCCTCTTCATCCGTAATGAATCGACGAAAATATCTACCGTATCCATGGAAATTGTTATTATTTTTTCAGGTGTGAAGTAATTAATCAAAAAATGTTTTAATTTACGCGTATGCTCTATCGCTTAACCTATCCCTACTCAATCCTGTTTCTCCACGACAATTGAAAAAGAGTTTTTAAAAACGCTTGGGAATTGAGAAATTGCTTAAAATAAGTCTTCTTTATTTCCTCCAACATTCTTTCCATCCTAAAATAAATGAACAATTCAGTTACGTGATAGAAGGAAAAAAAAAACACTTCAAATTCATTCAATTTGATTTTTTTTTCTGGTTTATCGATTCACTGACTGATAACAATCAGTCAGCGAATCAGTTAGATAGTCAAATAGTCAGCTACCTAGTATTTCGGTATTTTGGAATATTTTCGCAATATTTCGAAAAAATACTTCGTTTTTCTCAAAGCAATTTAGCCAAAGTTCAACCCAGTTTTACATAATTTACATTTAGTTTCGACTATCAAGATTTAATTGTTGCGTTTGGCTGATTTTCTATAATTTGTTTAAATATTAATATTCCATGAACAAAATTTTGAGAACGAAACCATTTTCTACATTGCGCAAAAAGTAAATCCAGAAAATTTTACTAAAAACTAGTAAAATAATTTGCAGTGTTAATATACTGTGATTTAGTTTTTGTTTTCATATCTCATTTAAAAAAAATATATTCATTTAAGAGATGAAGAGAATAATTTTTTTTCATGGAGGTATGAACCGAAAAAACTAATAACACTGTTTGAAAAGCGGATTGATAGATGCGTGTGATTAGGTTTGTCGGTACATACCTCCATGAAAACAAAAAAATATTCTCTATGCTATATTCTATGCATTTCTTAAAATTTAATGGCATCGAGCGAAAAAAGATACGAATAATTTTTTTCGACTAATCAGAACGCCTGTTTTTGATAGAGAAAACTGAATATAAAATTGTTTCTTATAGAAATGTACTACGATAATGTCAATCTCTGTGAGAGAACGTACATTCAAATAGTGCATTTTACAGATGACTTTAAACTTCTATTCGCACAAAGATATGGTGGAATATTCCTGCCATGAGATTCGAGATACCGGTGTTATGATAATTTTATAGCTATCGCGATATATAAATAAAATTATTATTATATTTTTATATCCTTTCTCAAAAATCATCTCTATGGTAGGACATGTCTTATAAAAAGTTATCGCGATATTTCTGTCTATTATCGAGAATCTCTTACCTACTTGCCCATGACTTCCATTTATGTTTACCCTTTCCCGTACAGGCCCTGATTTTTCCATCCATATGATTTCATACGTAAGAAAATATCGTGAAATAAAGAAGAAATTGCTTGCAACAAGCAATTTCTTCTTTTCTCTCACTATTTTCAAACATATAGGATTTTTTTTTTCATTTCAAATTGAACTCAGTTTTCATTGTCGTCTCCAACGCTATATCAAACTGGACCAGTCTTAATTCTCGAAAAAAAGGAAAGGGTAAAGATTTAGATTACCAAGAATATTGGCTAAAATCAATTTTGTGGTTCATTTTGTTCGGTTGAAAACCTTCCTTGATATCCGAACAAACCAAAAAGAGTATTTTCCATATTTGTGGGTATCAGGAAACAAGTCGTCCAGTGGTCACCAAAACATCGTAACTACATTTAATACACAGGTCGCCTCTATCAATCAAAGAATCAATCGGTCGATCAAATCATACATTAAAACCGGAAGTGAACTTTGACCTCGGACAATGATGTCAAATATATTTCTTGGTTAGGGGGCTTAATTGGCCAATCGCGTATGTCAATCAAATAACCCGTCGACCAATTAAATCAATCATTTGGACAATAAATGATTTTGAACTCCAACCTCGGCCGCCATTTCTATTAACCGTTTTTGTTGGGTTGGCAATTTAAACGTCGTAACTACAGCTTTTTCAAGAAGTTCCACTTTGCTATATTAAACGGTGTTAAATCGCAAAAATTTATGACCAGTAATATGTAAGATCAAAATAAAGTTGATGGTTGTCGACCTGTATGTCGTAACTTTAACTTGAACAAGCTGTAATTGCGACGTTTTAGTCGCCAAACCAACGAACATGCTACACATAGATGTAGGCCAATATCCGAAGTTCAAAGTTTACTTCCGGTCTAAATGAATGATTTGCTTGGTCAGTTAGCCAATTGCTGGCCCCGCCCACTTACTCCATATGCCACACACATAAACTCCAACAGGAAGTCCCGCTTTGATTTTAAACCGCGTTATTTTGCAAAATTTATGGCAAGTAGCATGTAACAAAAAGGTAGAATAGTTGAAGTTGAAAAAGCTGTAGTTACGACGTTGAGGTCGCCAAACCAACATAAAAGGGTTAACAAAAATAGAGGCCGATATTGGAGTTCAATTTCATTTCATAACAAAAAGATAGAATAGTTGAAGTTGAAAAAGCTGTAGTTACGACGTTGAGGTCGCCAAACCAACATAAAAGGGTTAACAAAAATAGAGACCGATATTGGAGTTCAAATTCATTTCCGGTCTAAATGAATGATTTAATTGGTCGACTATTTATTTGATTGACAGCCGCGATTGGTCAATTGATTTTTTGATTGACCGCCAAGATCCGTCAACAAGAAATATAAACTACCTGGATAAGGTTTCAAGGATTTTTTGTTTGTGTTTTTTACGACAGTATTCTCGTATCTCGTGGCAGAAATATGCCACTATACAAACATATCCATCTATCGATATTCAAAAATACATATTACTACGCTTAGAACGTTCCTTCATTCTAATTCACAGATAATTTTCTTTCGTGTCGATAAAATAAACACCTTTTTCTAGTCTTCTTATGTCATACGCCTTGTATATCTTGTTACAAGGCTTGGCTGACCATTTCAATTAACAAAATTATAGTCTTTTGGATGAGACGTAAAACCGAGGCCCTGTCTGACGGTGCTATCAATCAAGCACGTTTAAGAACCTGGTGGAGCTCTCAGCAGTTTCATCCTGTATCCTTGCAATATCCCCCGTAACAACTAACCATCTTCTGGAGGCGTCGCTCATATGTGCATGTGCTACGGTAAATAAAAGGAAACAAACACACAACTTATTACAAGAAATGAAAAAAAAGTATTTTTTCATTGAGGCATGAAAACAAAAGCCAAATCATACTTTTTCGTTGCATAACACAAGTTAACCCAAATCCATTCTATCCATCTCTTAAATTAAAATTTATGTGGTTCATCTGGATTCAAACGCTCTCGTTTATCTACAAAGTCTTACGATCTGCCCCGATGCACATGAATCATTGTTTCTTTAGAAAACGAAATCAGAGCGGATTTTTTTTCATTGACTTTATTTGGCAGAATTTAACTCTTGTCGTGCTAGTTCCTGTTCAGCAGGAAGTATAGACAAAGATTTTGTCTACCCCACATTTTTGTCCCCTTCAAGCCATGCAAGTGCATAATAGTGACTTCAAAAGAAAATGTTGATCCAAAGTTTCAGGGATTATAAATGACAATATTTAATCGGAGTATGAAAAAAGTGCATGTTTTCCCCCTACTTCTCCTATGAACTTTTAACCGAGAAATATTTCATACATTTGTACAATTTTCACTCTTTTTATTAGACGTTCGTCTTTCGTAGCTAGGCGACATGTAAATTAGACTGGAAACTTCCGTTATTAAGCTTATTATTAGCTATCGATTAGGCTGACTTAATGCTACATAGTATAGATATTTCCCATTTAAGGAAGATTACTTATTATCATACTTTAACAAGGATTAGCAACAAAAATTCAGAAATTCAAGGTAATTTCCTTTTAATCCATTCCCACACAATGACACCTTTAGACGCCCTTCTTGAAAAAAGCTTTTGTAAACATTGTGGAAAATGAAGAAATTCTTCATTATCCACAATTTTTTCTTCCCTAAAAGATAAAAAAAAAGGATTTCATGAACTTTAAATTGTAGCCTGCAACTCCTTTCAACTTGGACCAGTCTAATTTTTTGTTGTCTGGTAACAGGTTAGATATGTTTATGATTTTTTAACATTATTATTCATGATAATTTTGTTATTACAATCCGAGAGTGTTCTTCCAAAACCTGGTAACTACAAAGTAGAAAATATAGTCATCAGCACATGTACATATCACTGTTAATGCCAAAGATTATCGAATACTCCTGGTAAACAATCGGGTGCATTCGACTCGATTTCAAAATGTAAACTAAAGTAAGGAAAACAGAAAACATACTCTTCCCAGAGAAATTCTCTTGTACCTCCTGTTGCATATTGATCTTAAGGTTCTTGTTTGGTTAAAATACAAAATAAACGATAGATTGTTTAAATTGTTTTCCTTCCTAGGGGGGGGGGGGAGAGAATATGACTTTGAATGTGTTGAATTTTTGAAATTCTAGAATGTATTTATGTTTTTTTAACCGGAGGCGTCTAAATATTCACAGAAAGACATAAGTTTCAATTAAACTATGCTTTCACCAAAATATCGATTGAAAAATCGATTCATTCAATTATAATTTAATTGTTAGTTTCGTTTATCAAAAAGGAGCGTTCTGATTGGTCGAGAAAAATTATTCATAGCTCCATGAACACAATTTTGTGCATGCAGCGATTTTGTATGCTTCCGCAAAAAATAATCCCGTACAAAAAAGTATCAAAATTTGTAAAGCTTTCAGTTTTTTCGCTCGATGGTATTTAATTAAAAGAAATGAAGCTAATATTTTTTTGTTTTCATGGAGGTATGAATCGAAAAACCTAATCACATAATGTATGAATCCGCTTCGCGAATTCATACAGCGTGATTAGGTTTTTCTGTGAAAACAAAAAATATTCGCTTCATCTCTTAAATAATTGAAGTAAAATTTGACGTCCTATATTTATATTGTCATATGCGATATCAGTTTATTTGGGGACTGAAACGATCTAACTATACAGCTTGTTTACGCGGTGGCTGTGACGTTTAAGCCTCTGATTAGCATTTCGCCTTTTGTTTTATGTCCTGGCCACATATTCAAAAATATCGCTTATTACACCATTCGAACTGCCATTTTGGAGGTCAGTGGGACGTGGCGTTCCGTCAATAAAAAACTACATAAGGATTAAAAGAAAAAAGTGTGTGGGGGGTATAAAAATGGCCTAGAATTGCTGAATATGGGAGGTATCAATAACCGTTTTTCTTAACCCTATTACCAATTTTAAACTAGTCCAAATTCAAAGGAGTTGCAGACGCCTATTTAAATTGTATGGAATTTTAGATTTTTTCAACTCTCTCACTAGTAAACATTGGGGAAAATGAAGAAATCGCTTGTTACAAGCAATTTCTTCATTTTATACAATGTTTCCTAAATTATTTTTCTCGAGGGGCGTCTACAAGTGTCATTATGTGAGAATGGGTTAAATGATATGAAACTGCAATGAATTTCTCTTAAATATTTACAAACAAAAATACCTGGCCAAAAGGTGCAGGGCTCATGTCAGCGAAATTAATGGAGGAGCCAATGAATCCTTAAACACGAAATTCTAGGGATTAAAACTGGTTTTGAAGAGGTCAAAAGACCAAAAAGAAGGAACCATGAGTACACGTTGAAACGGACCATATTATGTAAAGGTGTGAAGTAAGTAACTACTTTTTTTTAATTTTTCGGATACTTAAGATACATCAATAAAAGGACTGAGGGATCAAAAAGCCCTTTGTCAGTCTTTAGAAATGTTTAAGAAGGAGTTTAGACTGGTCACTTCGGAGAAATTTCTAATGGGATAAATAGGACATTACAAGATTTTTGAGGGTCAAAATCCTTGTTAATGAGTAAAACACGAGGCCTGAGACGCCGAATTTGTCTCCCATAAAGTGAAATACGATACATTTTCTTTTTTACCATCTTTTTTATCTCACCTGAGCACGAGCTCATGGTCAGGTATTTTGATCGTCCTCTGTCCGGCGTCCGTCGTATGTCAACAATTTTAAAACGACATCTCTGTTATATTATATTTCTAAGAATAGTATAACTAAAAGCAGACGACTATTTCTAAACATAGATACCTAAATAAGTTTGTTTGTTTGTTTGTTTGAATGGGGTTTTACGCCGCTTTCTACAATCTTTCAGTTATATCGCGGCGGCTGGAGCACATAACAATGAGTTCCTGGTATTTCTCACACCAGTACCGCCATCACATCCTTTCCTTGCCTCCAGCTGCTATCCGACATAGGTCTACGATTATCGACCCATTGGTGGGAGACAAATAGTCGAAAAGGATGAGTGCCGCCGTCGGGGATCGAACACCTATATAAGTACCATCACAATATCTTATTGCAACTATAGAATTCTTAATGTTATAAACAAATAACAATAATTTAATCTTTAGTTTCGTCTATCAAAATAGGGCGTTCTGATTGGTCGAAAAATATTATTCATAACTCCATGAACACAATTTTGATCACGCGGTGTTTTTGTATGCACAAAATAGTCCCATACAAAAAAGGTATCAACATTTGTAAAGCCATGATTTTTTCGCTCGATGATATTGAATTATAAGAAATGAAGAGAATATTTTTTTGTTTTCATGGCGGTTATATTGAACCGAAAAAAACAAATCACACAATGTATGAATCCGCTTCGCGTATTCATACAGTGTGATTAATTTTTTTCGGTTCATACCTCCATGAAAACAAAAAATATTCTCTTCATCTCTTAATTACATGGTGAGTTACTATAGAGTTAATACTCTTTGTATTCTATTGTTATACTGTAGAATGTACATCTTGTATATAAAAGGAGTCTAAAACACTTTTTGTGTTATCATTTACTTTTGTATCAATATCTTATTGAAACAATAGAATTCTTAATGTTATAAACAAATAACATTGCAATCTCCTCCCAAACTGCTGGGCTAATTTTAACAAAATTTGTCAGAAATGTTCCCTGGGTGGTGCCCTTCAAAAATGCTAAGAGAATTGAAAACCCTTTAAAACTCTGGTTGTCATGGCAAAAAATGAAATTTCAAAAAGCCTTTAAAAATTATCTCCTCCTGACCCATATGGGGGAGAGTCTTTATCTTTTGCATGAAGCATCAGTACATTGACCTCTTTCAGAATTACTAAAATCCTCACCCTCGGGTCCCCAGGGACGGAGCCGAAGGGGGATGGGGCTTATAAAGAAATAAAGACGGATTTTTATACGACATCACCACCTAAACCACTAGGCCAATTTCAACCAAATTTGGCAGAAATTTTCCTTATGTGGTGCCCTTATAGATTGCTAAAAGAATTAGAAATCTGTTTAAAACTCTGGTTGCCAAGGTACCAAAACTGAAATTTAAAAAAAAAATCTTTAAAATATTTCTCCTCCTGACCCAGAGGGCATAGAGACTTGATATTTTGTTAGAAGCATCAGTACATTGTCCTCTTTCAGACTTGCTAAAATCATCAACCTCGGGTCCAAAGGGGCGGACCTCCAGGGGTATGGGGCTTATATAGAAATAAAGACGGATTTTTAAAACAACATCTCCTCCCAAACCTCTGGGCCGCTTTCAAATTAATTTGGTAGAATCGTTCCTTAGGTGGTGCTCTTTAAAAATTGCAAAAAGATTTGAAATTGTCATGGTAACAAACTGGAATTGAAAGAAAAAACTTTAAAAATAATCTCCTCCAGACCCAGAAGACGTAGAGTCTTGATATTTTGCACGAAGTATCAGTACACTGACTTCTTTCAAAATTAATAAAATCAGCATCCTTGGGTCCCCAGGGGGATGGGGATTATAAAAAAATAAAGAAAGATTTTTAAAACAACACCTCCTCCTAAACCACTAATCCGATTTCAACCAAGTTTTGCCGAAATGTTTCTTGGGTCGTGCCCTTCCAAAATTGTTTAAAAAAATGAAATCCGTTTAAAACTCTGGGCACTGGGTCAGTTTCAACTAAAGAATTAAAATCAGTTGAAAACTCTGGTTGTTATGACAACAAGAGTATCTTTTTAAAAAAAAAAACATCTTCTCCCGACTCAGAAGTTGAAGAATCTTGAATTTTGCATGAAGCATCATGCAGTACATTGACCTCTTTCAAAAATGCTAAATTTCAGAGCCACAGGGTGATTAGACATAAATAGAAATAAAGAAGGCAGCTCTTTTAAAACTATTTAGCCAATTTTGACCAAATTTGGCAAAAATTTACCATAGGATGCCCCCTTTTGATAATTACTAAGAGATTTGATATCTGTTGAAAGCATTGGTTGGCATGGCAACATGAGTTGATTTTAGTTAAGGAGGTCTTCTCCCGACCCTCTTAGTATGAGGCATTGAAGAAATAGAGCCTTATATTAGGTGAGCGTCAGGACCACTGGCCCTCTTGTCTACTAAAGAATCGTTTTTGTTACATACATTATCCCCTCAGATATTTTAATATAATTTTGTAAAGTTCCTTGCTACTTCCATCAAGGAAATTCAATTGATTTTCCAAAACTTTAAAGGTCAATTCTCTAGGTAACCAAATGTTTTCCCCCTTACAATGGGCGGCTTCGTTATAAAGTATGAAATTAAGTTATTTCTTTTTATTACTTCCTACATTTTTCGTATTCCAATTCAAAATGATATTAATTTAAATTTCATGTAGGACGAACAAGTTGCATGTATAAGGTCTTGTGCTCAAAATCAAAGCGTACGACGTTTTTGGTTCCTATCTGGCCCCCAAACGTACAGAATTTCGTTTCACCGAACAGTACAGCAGGGTAGTTTCGGTTGGCACGGAACAGTACACCATTCGATTTTCCAATCGCGGTCGTCAATCAAGGAATTAACCGACCGATCAATTGATTTTTTTTTCAGCATGGACCTGAGCTACAGCTTGAATAAGTTTTAGCTACGACGTTTAATTTGCCAAACCAACAAAATGTTAACAAAAAACGGCGGCCAATGATGGAGTTAAAAACTCATTAAAGGCCCAAATGAAAGATTTGATTGGTCGATGGGTTATTTGATTGACAGAGGCGATTAGTCAATTTAATGTCTCTTGTTCCAAAATATCTACCAAACAGAGGTAAACGATTCTATCTTATTCCCATTGACCCCGAAAACACCATCAAATGTGGAAAAATCATTTGAAAGCAATGATATCGGTTATTTTAAGTATTTTTATGTAGATTTCAATACTTCATTTACCCTTTCCTGTACAAACATGGGCTTTTACGGTGTTGTGGTTTTAAACTTGAGAAAACATTGTGAAAAAAGAAGAAATTGCTTGTAATAAGCAATTTCTTTTTTTCCACAATTTTTTCTACCACATAAGATGATTGCATTTCAAATTGCACCCGATTTTCATTGTCGTCTGCATTCTCTTTCAATTTGGACCAGTCTAAAATTTCATAAAACAGGAAAGGGTTAAATCACAACAAAAAAGTAAGGATGGTATATTGATTTCATAGGAGCTTCATATCGTTCCTAGCTTCACATGCACTATATTTCGCTTACAAAAAAATATAGATTCGATTCGAATATTCTCGGAACGAATTTGTTTGCAGATTGATACTAACAAAACTAAAATCATGGTATTCCGAATTATTCGTCCGTCCTTTAACGGCGTTTTTTCTAATAGCATGAAATAAAGCAAAATACTTGGTTGGATACTAAAACAACGCTTTAGTTGCCAAACCAACAAAAAGGTTAACAAAAACATGGTAAATAAATTGACGTTGTTCCTGTTTACAAATACCTAGGGGTCTATCTTACACCAAACTGTCTTAGTCTCTTTCTTTTCACATATCATATTTACAAGCTATGAAGAAGGCAATTAAAGCTATTCTGTATTTGGACTTTTTACTTAAATCCATATCTGCCCTCCGAGGAAGAAAAAATAGTTGAAATAATATATCGCTTATTTGGTCGCTAAAGTATACATTGGCCTTCTTAATATCGATATGCAAAAGCAGGGTATTAGTGATATTCCCTAGAAAGAGAGTTTTGTGTTTTTATTTGTGGTGTTTGGTTTGTTTGTTTGTTTGTTTTCTCTTTTTTTTTTTTAGCATTTTGAAATCGAGACAAATGCACCCAGTTCGTCAGCGGGAATATTCGCTTATCTTTGGCATTGACTGTTATATGCTGATTACTAAACTATTATTTCTGTATTGTACAATGGTCCGACGACCTTTATATTAGATAAACTGAATTGTATTGTATTGCCTCTAATGAACGTAAAGGGTCACATATCGATGTTTCAGCGCGAAACAGTTGTAACCGCCTATAAACATATAGGCAGTTACAACTGTTTCGCGCTGAACCATCGAAGTATTAGTTAGATGCGATGACAATAAACATCCCCTGGTACGTAATCTGTCAAGGTTTAAGTATTGTTAAAGCTCGAAAGTAATTGTTAACATGTAGGCAAAAATTATCAAAAAACTATTTCACTGACAAAGACTCCCAAATTCATGCTTTATTTAGTTCTAAATATATCATCAAATAAGGTGACAAAAAACGAAAAGAAAAAAAAGTTAGTTTTGAAATTAAGCCTTTGTGACGAATGAACAAATAGAGGATAATCAACTGGTTATTCCCGAAATGAAAAAAAGATGTTTCGAAAAATAAACCAAAAAAAACGATTGCGCATCACGAGTTTTTTTTAACGCCTAACAACGCATCCGAGAGAAATATTTTTTTCAAATCTGGAATAACCAGTTAATTATTCTATTCATTAAATACCTTATCATTTCATTCTTTTATAAAAATATAGAAACCAATCATTTTGATAGAGAGAAGGTCTATTGAAAAAAGTGCGGATGGATACATGAATAAAGAGTTATTACAGAGAGTAAAACTGAAAAGTGTTATCGTCACTCCAGTGACGATATCAAAATTTATTACACTGAGAAATCCCAAGATTTCACAGCAAGGTATATAATAAAGTAGATTGTTATATGACTCCACCATATCTTTGACTTTTGGACTTGATGAGTAATCACTTTGGGGAAAAAAGGACACCGCCAATTGACCAATCGCGGCTGTCAGTCAAATAACCAGTCGACCAATGAAACCGTTCTTATAGACCAGAAATGAGTTTTATTCAAGTTTGTTGTTACATGCTACTGGTCATAAATTTTGCAAAATAACGACGTTAAAAATCGAAGCAGGACTTCCTGTTGGAGTCCGTGGGCGTGGCTAATGAAGTAAGTGGGCGGGGCCAGCGATTGGTCGCATAGTTATCTTGAAATTCGTTCATAAAGGTAGAAGACATCTTCTTCACACGAGTTGACCAATCGCTGGCCCCGCCCACATACTTCTTTGACCCCTTTGACGCCAACAGGAAATTCCGCTTCGATTTTTAACAGAATTATTTTGCAAACTTTACGTCCAGTAGCATGTAACAAAATAGTAAAATGGTTGGTTAGTGACCTAAACGTCGTAACTTCAGCTTGAATAAGCTGTAGTTACGACGTTTTAGTCGCCTAACCAACAATAAAGTTTAAAAAAAAAAGGCGTCAATGCCGGAGCTGATAAGCTGAGGTCCGGACTGAATAAGGTATTTGATTGGTCTGTTTATTCCTTGATTGACAGCGACGATTAGTCAATTGTCCTTCAGTCGTGACATTTACGTTATATGTCAAATCAAACTTTTGGCGTGACATTATTATTCATCAAGGAGAACAACTGTGCTAAGTTATTTTTAGATTCTTACATAAATGTCGTATATACTCCGGAAATGGTTATTTTTCACACCGAATCTTCATTTGCGACATTGATTTTATTTATATTTTGTTATTCATAATTGATGTAATTATTTTTTGTGGATTTTCATATCAGGTGTTTATTTTTGTTAAAATAAACAATATTGACTCAATTTCAGAACTGTAAACGTCGGTCGTGAAAAAGATGAACACCAGTATAACAGAAGGCGAAGAGCCTGACCATCCTCTGGCTGTTTCCTTTTTTATATTCTTCGTTTCAACAATATGGACGTTGATATCAAACACGTGCGTCCTGATCTGTTTTTATCGAAACCGACGGAAAGTTTGGACAGACTATAGCAAACAAACATGCAGTATGTCGGTAAGTGATCTACTAGTTGGCCTTACGGCAGTACACATGATTCTGATGATCCAAGTTGGTGGAAGATATGTACCGTACGCTTATTGTATTACTGCAACTTATCTGCAATTTTCAGTTCATCTTGTCACACTTTATCACGTTTTTGGGATATGTCTCTTCAGAAATGTTAAGCTTAGATCTTTGTTTGAACCTCTTAGTCAAGTCAACCAGACATTCCATACAAACTACGTCATGGGTGCCTCCTGGAGCAGTGCGATTATAGCTGCTTTATTACCAATGGTCATCTGGAGAGAAGAATTTAGGAAGCAGATGTATTGTTCCATGGATAACGTGTTTTCAAACGATTACAAAATACTGTATGTCGGAATAGTGTTACTGGTACCACAATGTTTCACAAATGTCCTATATCTCATCATTTGTCTACGATTAGTGCACGCCATAAGGAAAACCTCACCAGCACAAAATAAAGTAAAAGTAATCAACGTGAAAAGCATCGCTAATCCATCCCAATACGGAACGATTGCATATCAGACAAATCGATTTGTCTGGAAACAAACAAACCTCTGAGGCACGTCATTCAGCCGCAAAAGAAGTGCTACCTTCGCTTACACCTAAACAAGAAGAATTGACCGAAATGACTGAGCATCAAACAAATGATAACCAAAAGATGCCATCATCGTGCAGCGAAACACACAAAGGGTCTCCAGAGCCAATTCGAAGACCTGATTTGGCACCGATTTTGCGCGTTAGAACACAATATCACAAGAAAGTGCTAAAGACTGTTGGGATACTATTGCTACTGTTCAACGTCTTTACGCTGCCATTGACAATAAGTTTATTAGTTTGGGGTCCAAAAGATTTGGGTATGGATAGCAGGTTGAACTTAATGGCCTTGTTTATTATAAACTCTGGAATAAACCCCGTCGTCTCGATTCTGCGCAATGACACGCTATATACGTCATTTAAGGAGACTGTGTCGGGAATATTCAGGAAAATATGTCGCAGACAATAACACAATAATAGTCAGTAGAACTGTATCTGCTATTGTAATCTTTTATAACTGCATTGTTAATTTCGTCCATTAAAAACGAGCGTTTTGATTGGCCGAGGAAAAAAATCATTCCGCCACGAACAAAATATTGAGCTCGAAGCTATTTTGTATTTTTGCGTACAAAAAAGTTCGATATAAATGTATCACAATTTGTAGAAGATTTATTTTTTCCTCGTGACATTGAATTATAAGAAGTTAATATAATATTTTGTTGTTGTTGTTATTGTTTTCGTGGAATAATGATACCAAAAAAACTAATCACACTTACGCGAAAAATTGAGGTATGAAACGAAAAAACTTACAGCACTTACGAATGAATGCGCTTCGTGTATTCATACAGTGTGATTACGTTTTTAATTCTTGTTTGTTTGTTTTTTAATTTCAGACGATGGAAACAAAAACATTTTTTTCTTTTCGTGTCTTAAATAAAGAAGATGGAAACAAAAACAATTCTTCTTTTCGTGTCTTAAATAAGCGACAGCTTTGATAGCTTAAGATAACAGACGAAATTTTGAGGTCGTCTCAAAGTTCAACGAGTGCAAACTGCCATTGGAGGCTTAACCACTAAATCCATTAAATGTCTACGCCATTAAAAGTAGTTCTCATGTATTTCAGGAATATTGCAAACTCTATTCATATTGTATTGAACTCTGTCAAAAGCACGCTATATAACCCAAAATTGAAATATGTAAAATGATTTATGAGAGGGAGAGATTTTTGTTTTTTGTTTCGTTTTCACGGGTGTATGAAATGAAAAACGAATCACACTGGATGGATACGCGAAGCGGAATCATACATAAGTGTTCGTTTAATACCTCCATAAAAACAAAAAAAATATATTCTTTATCAATCTAATGACATCAAGCGAAGAAAAACAACTATTAGACTAATTTGATACAATTTTTCATTGAACTAATTCGTGCGCAAGCATACAAAATAGCTGCGTGATGAAAATTTTGTTCATGAAGTTCTGCATTTTTAAGACCAATCAGAACGCTCGTTTTTGTTTGACGAAACTAAAAGATAATTAAGAGATGAAGAGAATATTTTTTGTTTTCATGGAGGTATGAACAGAAAAATTAATAACACTGTATGAATTCGCGAAGCCATGAAAACAAAAAGTATTCTCTTCATTTCTTATAATTTAATAGTATCGAGCGAAAAAAGCTAAAACTTTACAAGTTTGATACATATTTGTATTGAACTATTTTGTGCCGAAGCATACAAAATAGCTGCGTGCTCAAATTATTATTCATGGAGTTATGAATTTTTTTTTTTCGACTGATTTTAATAGACCAAACTAAATATTAAATTATTTATAAATGAATGAAATAATGCGTGGATGAGGGGATGATAGAATGAATGGATTTTAGAAACCCTCGTTCAATTCTATGAATCAAATCTCGGCTGTATCTCGTAGGACTGTTTTAATCAAAAATGGCGAAATCCGTTATGCAAAGCAATTATGGTAAATGCATCTCAGAACGGTTCTTTAAAAACTATTTTTTGTCTTCAAAGGAAACTTTATATTAGAGCAAAACAGGACAAAACATAAAACGGCAAATGGAACTTTAAGCTTTTCACCGATTTAGATACTTCCGAACCATGCGGTTTATCGAGATTACATAGAATGTATCCCTACACTGTTTCCGGCTAGAAAAATGGTCAGACCCCATCGGGTTTTCGGCCTTCTTTATTCTTCATAAAATTACACTTGTTTATGATGCTGTTGCAGATTACCAAACATTCGTAGACATGTGACCTCTTTAGTGTTTCATCCTGATTTATAGGTCTGTCTTTTAAGACCAGAATTTATTGGTCATTGTTTTGCTATTTTAGCCGTTTTAGAGGCACAGTCTTTTTTCCACCTAGGAAAAGGTCGGTTAATTTGGCCACGCCCTCATCCATTTGCAGTCCTGGAATATGAAGTCAAGGACGGACACGGCTGGATAGAGCGTAAAACTGTAGAACATTTGCAGGACTCATGAAAAAAGTAAACGTTCGAGCATGTCGATCACTAATTTGTACTGAAAATGCTGTTTTCGTATCGAACTAGTTATTGTAAAAGAACTACTTTTACAATTCAACCAGTGAGGTCACTCCAAGTGCACCGATTCATCATATAGTGCTCCGCCTTATATATGTTACAGCCAATCTCTGGAATCAGGCATTTCATGAAATTACTGAAAATTTAGCCATTTCATGAAATGACTAAAATAGTTCAGCCATTTCACGAAATGGCTGGAAATTTGCTCTAGCCATTTCATGAAATGGCTGAACTTAAATTTATACATGTATTTTCTATTTTGAACATGCGCACTTTGATTTTTTGTCAATAATGAAGCCCTGAAGAAGTCGACAAATTGGGTGGGCATTAAACCATTACCAGATAACAGAAATTTAGGCTCATCCAAATTCAAGATTGCAGACAATAAATGATAGTGTATTCGAAGTGAAAAATAAGTCCTATAAAACAGAATGAAATTAAAAACAAGTCTTATAGAAACAGAAAACACTGTTAGGACAAGAGAATTCGCTTATTACAAGAAATTTCTTCTTTTCCTTCACATTTTCCCTTTTTTGGGAGAATGGGGGTGTAATTGTGTTGTACAGTTGATAATAAATAAAGAAAAGACATTAAAACATGACTTGGCGAACACTCACAGGAACTACATCTTATTGTCTTTCCTTTATTCATTAATTCTTCAGGAAGCATAAAGAAGAAAGTAATTCAAGCCAATAACACAGAACATTATTTTTCAGGAAATACAAGTTAAATGGTCTTAGAAACAGTATTAAATTAACAAACTGATGCTAACGAAAAAAAGCAGCATTTCAAAATGCATCATTTTCTAATAGTGCATATAAATCATTTCAATTACATAATTCTTTCCCAAGCAAAACCTCATTTTGATGTATTAAAGATATAGTAAAGATATCGGAAAACGTTGTGATAAAAGTATAAATAGCTTGTAAAAATCAACTTCTCCTTTTCTCTCAACTTTTTTCCTTTGTTTTATAACGGATGAAAATTTGCTGTCGTAAGGTCCCAGGGTCAAATCATTGTCTCAAATGAAAGGTTTTTTTTCCTAAAGTGCAAGTGTGAAATGTGAGCCACTCAGTACTAGATATTGAAGAGATATGTAAAGATTAATCAAGTCGGACGCCGGGCCCATTCCCACACAAGCCATCTTACGCCCCCGGGTAAAAAAAGCTTTGGAAAACATTGTGGAAAGTGAAGAAATTGCTTGTTACAAGCAACTTCCTCATTATCCATAATATTTTCTATCCAAAAAAGGAAAGAATAAAAAATTCTATCATTTTGAAATTGTCGTCTGCAGATTCTTTAAATTTGGACAGGTCTAAAATATTGTTGTTTTGGAATGGGTAAAAGTAAACACCAGTTGACGTCACGTGTAATGTTCACCAGTTAAGATCCGCACGTATGACGTAGGTGCTCTACTCGTTAATCAGGCTGGAACGGTTTCACAAACAGTGAAGTGTGTGTTTGAACAGCTCGTAGAATACCAGCTCAAGTTGTCTGTTGGGTTGTATACAACACAATTCTCTAGGGTAGAGTTTGTCGGCTGGTCATAACCCCAATCTGGAAAATGCACGGCTAAATTTTTGGACTAGTCCAAATTGAAAGGAATTTCCGACGACAATTTGAAGTTCATGAAATTTTGGATTTTTCAACTTTCTGTACAGAAAACTCTGTTGAAAATGAAGAAATTGCTTGTAACAAGCAATTTCTTCATTTCCATTATGTTTTCTGAAGCTTTTTTCCTTGGGGGTGTTTAAAAGCGTCACTTAGACTGCCGATGGCCGAGTGGTATTGGTGTCTGACTCGTGATCTGAAGGTCACGGGCTCGAGCCCCACCGTCACCGAGGTATCTGGAAAATACACTAAATTGACTGAAGCGTTGACGCCTTCCAAGCAAAAGGTTTCAAAAAACATCGTGGAAAATTAAAAAATGCATGAAACAAGCGATTTCTTCATAATCCATAATGTTTTTCTACCCCAAAAGACAAATGATTTTGAAATTCATCTATTAAAAATTGTCATCAGCTGCTTCTTTGAATTTAAAACAGTCGTCTGGTAATCAGTAGAAACGCAAATGACGGATCGCGTCGATAGACTAATCAAATCATACACTTAGACCGAAAGTGAACTTTAAACTCCAACATTGGCCGACATTTATGCGACTGATCACTGGCAGCGCCAACTGACTCCGCTGGCCACACACACTAACTCCGACAAGAAGTTCCACTTCATTAATAAACTGCTTTATTTTGAAACATTTATGTCTAATGATTTGCAACAAAAAGTTAAAAAGGTTGATTGGCGACCTAAACGACGTAACTACAGCTTTGAATAAGCTAAATGTACGACGTTTAAGTCGCCAAACCTACGTAAATGCTTCACAAAAATGTCGACCATCCAATGACGGAGATCAAAACTCACTTTCCGGTCTAAATAAATGATTTGATTCGTCGATTGATTCTTCGATGGACAACAGTGATTGGTCAATTTCTAGATCACCTCAGAAATCAACGGAGAACATTGTGGCTAGCGGATTAATTACTTGTGACAAGTAATCACTCCTTTTGCCACACTTTATTACAAACTTATTCACAAAATTTTATAATCTGGTTACACTTCAAGTTGTCGTCAGTAATACGTTTCCATTTGGGCCAGTCTGAATATTTTACAGTCTGGTTATGTTTTGATATAGTTCAAGATTGCAAAACGTTTGTTAATCTTAACCCATTCCCACACAGCAAAATTTTAGATCAGTCTAAATTCAAAGAAATTGCAAATGAGAATTTTAAGTTGATGATTTTTTTTAAAAATGTTGGCATTTGGGGTAGAAAACACTGTGGATAATGAAGAAATTGCTTGTAACAAGCAATTTCTTCTTTGTCCACAGTGTTTTCCAAACCTGTTATATTGCGGGGTGTTTAAATTACGTGTCATTTTTCTGCTACAGTATTGTTTAATAAAATTATAAATCGCACAGGCTTTTGTGTTCATAAATGCTACCGTATTTTACGATTAATTATCCATGCTTTGTTTGTAAAATAGAAATGATATTAATGACAAGATGAATACATGTAAATGAATATATAATTCCTATAAAAATTTTGATGGTGTGTGCCTATAGGCCTACAGTCACTAACATCCAGAAAATGACGCTTACCCAATCAGTTGCTCCTATTTCAACCCTTTCATGTTCTACCCCTGACTTTCACACCCTCTGTTCTGATACTCGACAAAACATTATAGAAAAAGAATAAATTGCTCGTAACAAATATTTTCTTCTTTTTCCACAATATAATCTATCCTAAAGGATAGTGATTATTTTTCAAATAAAATCGACTTTAAATTGTTGTTTGCAAAATCTTTGAATTCGGACGGTCTAAAAATTCGAAATACAGTAAAGGGTTAATCAACCAAAATCCCTTCACCGCGTTCCATAAAATCCCTATTTATTTTACGTCCCTGTGATGATTTACTTGAGAAAACATCCTGGAAAAAAGAAGAAATTGCTCTTGATAAAGGGTGACTACTATTTGAAATGTACTAACTTCATAGCGTCGTTTCTTCCCCTTTAAATTTGGACCTGTCTAAAATTTTGAGAAAAAAAAAACAATAAAGGGTTAAACCATTCCACAATTTCATCCCCTTCGCTAAAAGAATCCAAGCATTCAGTTGGCTGACAAGAATGAGTAAATAAACATATCTATTTTTAAAATAATGCGTACATTTATATAGATGCAGGTGTATGGCGGATCGATAGCCCCCCCCCCCCCCTATCTCCTCTGGCCATGCCTACTGACTCCGACAGGAAGATCCACTTTGACATTCAACGGCGTTATTTTGTATGGTCAATGACAATTGAAAATTAAAATAGTTGGTTGACGACCTTAAATCAGCTGAAGTTACGACGTTTAAGTCTCCTGAACAACAAATATGAAAAGCTCATTAGCAATGTCGTTCAATGTCGGGGTTCACTATTCCTTTCCGATCTATTTGAACGATTTGATAGGTCAATCTACTCTTTGATTGACAGTCGCGCTCGGTCAATAACGCATCGTTCATTTCATTCATGGGGCTCGTTTTGTTCAAAACACGTTCATCCCACCTATTCCATTCCTCGCCAAAAACATTCTTTTTATCATTTCTTTGATGTTCTTGACTAAACTGGTTAAACAAAACACATGAATTAGTGGATTTGAGATTGACATTAATTAATTGAATGGGGTTTAACGCCTTTTTGAATAGTTTTGCAGTCATATCGCGGCGGCTCGAGGTCCTGGTATATCTCATACATATCTCTCTCATTTTCGAGCCTCCAGCTGCTCATCCCGCAAAGGTTTATTATCCACAAATGGGTGGGAGACAAATATGGGAAAGGATGTTCGACCTAGTATCGAACCCGGCACTGCATGACTTTAGGAGTCCTAAGTGATACAACAGCGATATGGCCTTGGCTCTAGAGTACTATTAAACCCTTATCATGCTGAACCCGGAATATTCCGGTTTTAGCAGGAAGGGTAGACCAAGATCAGACTGCACATAAGTGCAGTCTGATCTTGGTCTACACCTTCTGCTGGTACTTTTCCTACCAGATTTGTTCATGAAATTGATTTCTAAAAGAAATAATGTTTTTGAACCACAAGTTCTTTACGTGCTTTCAGCCCTTTGATTTTACAGCAATTCAGTAAGGTAATTTATACAGCATGACAAGGGTTGAACCCCCTAAAAAATTGTATAACCTGTATACGTTGGTAATGAAGAGTCTCTGTCGCTCCATCTGAAGTCGTTCGGGCTAGCCACGTCGTTGAGACCCAGGTAATAACTGCCATCTGTAAAACGTAACAAATTTGTTTGTTTTTTTGAATGGGGTTTTACGCCGCTTTCAACAATTTTTCAGTTATATCGCGGCGGCTGGAGCACCTAACAATGGAATCCTGGTATTTCTCACACCAGTACTACCATTACATCCTTTCCTAGCCTCCAGCTGCTATCCCACATAGGTCTACGATTATCAACCCATTGGTGAGTGACAAATAGTCGGAAAGGATGAGTGCCGCCGTCGGGAATCGAACCCGGGACCTCGAGATTGACAGTCCGACAAAACGTAACAAAACGTAGGATTGCACATTGCATACATATAATTAAATAATCGCGTGTGTCAAACAAATAATCAGTCGACCAATTAAGTAATTTATTTAGAGCAAATAAACGTTTTAAACTCCGACATTTGAACGCCATTTCAGTTGACCTTTTCGTTGTTGGTTTGGCGACTTAAACGCCGTAACTTCAGCTTGAATAAGCTGAAGTTACGACGTTTAAGTCGCCAACCAACTATAATACCTTTTGGTAACGTGCTACGTATTTTTTTAAAATAACGCAGCGGGACTTGCTGTTAGAGTCAATAGATGGGACCAAGGAAGCAAGTTGGCAAGTTGGCGGGGGGGGGGGGGCAGCGATTGGTCACTAAATACATATTTTAAGTTTAGGCAATGAAAAATGTAAGCCTTTCTAGTGGTAAAAAGGTACTGCTATAAATGCGATGATATGAATTTTTATCATTACTTTTCATTTATTTCTTTGTTGTTGTTGTTGTTGTTCGTGAAAATTTGACGAAATTCACATTTTGCACAAAGCGTTTTTACAGCACTTACTGGTAGCGAACCTTTGCAAAATATTCTTGACGAATGTATTTTGATCCGCATCGTCAATCTTTAGAAGGGTTGCGTTGTTTTCTCTACAATGCAGCTGAAAAATAAAGGAGCCGCTTAGGGTCACACTCACATGGTTTGGCTTTAACAGCAGTGGGCCCCTACCGATATACGGAGTTCTCCCGAAAATTGCCTTTTAATTAACTCCCTTGATTCTACTGGGACTAAAATCGTCTGTTTTGGAGAGAATTAATTATTTTTTCGGCAACTCACACATAAGAATATTGAGTACTTTTGTAATACTTATAGATTATGAAAATGTTTTGGAAGTTTTTATTTATTTTGACACGTTATAATCGTCTTTCCGTCCGAGTTTCATCCAGTTTTCATATTCTACTTCTCATTTTCGAAACAAAATTAGCAAAAGTGTCCTTCATGGTAAATTGTTGCTTTTATTTCTTTAGCTTGAGAATATCTATTGAAACATGCAAACAGAAAAAACAACAACGGGGGGGGGGGGGGGAACAAAAGTATTGCGATAAAAGGAGTATTTTTACAAGGAATTTCTCCAAATCTGAGCGGTCCGTTATTTTTGATACAAATGGATTTTAATATTTCGTCTGTATCCTATTTCGTTCTGAGATTATTTTTTTTCAACAAAGGTTTAAATGGTAAGTTAATCTTAAGAATTATCGATGTCCGTCCATAAACTCCTGTTTTAATCCAAGTAACTTACACATTTTGAATCGGTATCTTTGATTATGCAATAGCCCACGAATGGTATCCGGATATATTTCATAACGATCGGCTATTTGCTTTGATTTTAACACGACTGCCCAGATGTCATTCTTTTGACTAATTAACAAGGTAGTCGGTTGACTTATATTATTTGGAATTTATCTCGTTCTAAAGATTAATTAAAGTTTTATCTTTCTGTCCATATATTTTTTGCAAAATGATGTGGTTGGGTCCTTAAGTAAAAGTACACTATCAGAGGTTAAATGCTCCTTTTTTTGCGTAGAACCAGATATTTTTTCAGAATTTGATATAGTGGAATGTTGAGTACTCTTATAATACTCTTAAAATATGGAATTGTTGTGGTAGTTTATATTAATGTTGACACGTTTTGATCGTTTTTCTCTCCCGACCTAGGAACCAATTTCATTCTCGTCCAGTTTTCATATTTTACTTCTCATTTTCGAAAAAATAGCAAAGGCGTCCTTTGTAGGAAATCATTGCGTTTTCTTCTTTAACGTAAAAAGACTTATTAAAACAAGGAAAGCACACAACAACAACCAAAAATAACAATATTGCGATAAAGAGTACTTTTTACGCCGATTTTCTCCAGATCTGAAAGACCCATTATTTTCGGTACACATGGCTATCAAAATTTCGTTCGTATCCTCCTTCGTTCTGAGATTTCTTTTCTGTAAAGGGTAAATTGGTAAATCAAATTTAAAAGTTAACTAGGTCCTCTCATAAACTGCTTTTTTAATCCAAGTAACTTACACGCTTCTGATCGGTATCTCTGATTGCGTAATAGATCACGGGTGGTATTTTGGATATACACTGGATATATCTCATAATGATCGGTTATTTGATTTTGATTTTCCCCGATATCCTCTTATTACAAGTAACACAGGAAGTCGTTTACTATTTCTTCTAATTCTAAGGAATTTGCGAGCTTGTACATTTTAAATAGGATTATAAAAGCAAGAGGTGAAGGAAATCAAAATTTGGAAAAAATGTTTAAGTAAGAAAAATATGAAAAAAAAAAAAATGTTTAAGATCATTTTTTAACAACAAAAAGATTTGAATATTTAGTATATATACATTGTATCATATATGTCATTGCATGATATATCTCAATATAGTAATAAGAATTTGGTATTAACTAAATGGATAAAAACGTTCAAAAGATTGTCTTAGTTTGATCTTTGTAACACTTCTTACGGTCATCTCTTTTATATTTCCACTTTTTTATTTCTCACTTTTTCTCAAATACTTACATACATCAAATGATATATAAAACAATAAATAAAAATAAAAAAAAAAAAAAAAAACATTCAGCAGGGTAGAAATACTGTGGAAAAAGGAAAAAAAATTACAACAAGCATATTCTTTTTCTACAATGCATTCTCAATTTGAAAGCCAGAGGGACGTATAAACCAGGGTTAACCAGGATACGTTTTATATGAAAAATATAAATTTGTGCAGACATCAAATATCAGATGCTAAAGCTTGTGCATGTTGATTGAATTAAATTGGTTTACCAATTCGCACACAATGACGCCTTAGGCGCCCTTAAGAAAAATAATTGGGAAAACATTGTACAAATTGCCAAAGTTGCTTGTAATAAGCAATTTCTTCATTTTGCCGAATGTTTTCTGCCCAGAAAGATGAAAATATCTACAAATTCATAAACTTAAAGTTGTCATGTGCAACTCCTTTAAATTTGGCACAGTCTAATATTTTGCCCTCCGGTTCTCGGTTGAACACCACTTTCAACATTAAATCAGATACTAAGCATAACTAACATTTCATCTGAGCCACCAGCTGCTCACCCTACTTAAACCTTATCATAAGCCGATTGGTAAGACATTAATGACATATCTTACTTGCCATTGGTAAGAAACGAATGAAATATCTTGGGAGGACCTACAGAGGCAACAATCATTTTCACAAGCCTCCAGACACTTTACAAAGCTTGTAGAGGATCATGCAGTGAAATTCTGATCAAATTTATTTCATATCCATCAATGAAAAGGTATTTGGTAAATTCCCATGGTCATGCAATGAAGACGTATGGAGAGCTTCTTTGTAACAGTTCCTGTTTGTAAAATGACAGATATCTTATAAATTCAAAGCCCCGTTTGACATGTGAAACCATTTTTTAAAAAAGGAAATAACGGAATGTATTTCCGTGAGTATCATCGTATTCATTTCGATCAAAAAAGCTCTTTTTATGGTAATTAATACGTATATCCGGAATTAGGGTATATCCGAAAATTACATTTTAATACCGGCTCATTTACGATTATAAACGCGTAAAACGTCTCTTATTTTTAAAAATCAAGCTCAGCTGTTAAAATAAAGTAGTCTCTAGATTATTTAGGGTTTCAACATTGATGACACAATAGTAAGAGCTGGCAACAACCAGTTAATGTTTTCGATACCGATATCATCGATTTTTTCACCGGAACTACCCAAAGATTTAAGGGAGGTCACTCTAATACCACAACTAAGCGGAGTAACTCTGGATATCGGTAGGGGCCCATTGACCAATCGCGGCTGCCAGTCAGGGAATCAACCGACCAATCAAATTATTTATTCATCGTGGACATGAGCTTTCAACTCCGATACTGACCGCCATATTCGTTAACCTTTTTTGTTGGTTTGGCGGCTTAAATGTCGTAACTAAAGCTTATTCAAGCTGTTGTTACGACATTTATATCGCCAACCAACTATTTTACCCTTTTGTTGCATGCTACTGGCCATAAATTTTGCAAAATAACGCCGTTTAAAATCGAAACGAGACTTCCTGTTGGAGTTGGTGGGCATGGCCAAATGAGTAAGTGGGTGGGGCAAGCGATTGGTCAATTGAAAGGATTTTGCAAAATTTATGGCCACAGGGCTCCAACAGGAATTTCAACTTAGATATTTAACGTCGTCATTTTACAAATTCTTTGACCAGTAACATGTAACAACAACAACAAATGGTTGGCTGAGCTGTAGTTGCGACGTTTAAGTCTCCAATCCGTCAAAAAAGCTGAACATAAGTTTCCGCTAATGTTGGAGTTCAAAGTTCATTTCGAGGAGCAATGTATGAACTGACTAGTCGGTGGATTGTTTTATGACGACGGGGATCCGTAAATTGAACGACAGACCAAAAGGCTTTACCAAAGTTACTTTACCACTTTTACGCCATCCAAGAAAAAGGGTTGGGGAAACATTTTAGAGAATGAAGCGAGCAATTTTCTTCATTTTCCACAATACTCCATCCTGAAAGTCGAAGACTTTCGAAGATTTTGTCTGGTAATATATTAATGCATTCATGCAATATCATCTAAAACTCATAATATATATATTCATCGCCCCCCGACCCCCACCCACGGGTAGTCTCGCCGTGAACACTCCATTCCTACTTGAATGGAGTGACGTAACGTAATCAAAGTACCATGGATAGCAGACGTCATAGTTATTTTATTTCGTATGATTTTCAAATTTACTCGAGTCGATATATATTATTTATTTATATTATATTACTTACTACTTACTACTACGCCGAAAAATATTATCATTCCTTTAATGCTTTCCAGTGGATTGTCGAGATTTCTCGGTAAATTATCACTTGGTGATTTTTCACAGGAAAATCATTGAAATTATTAAAATTAATAATCTCTGTGTTTCTAGCCCTGCTTTCCTTCATTTTGCGCTACTGAACGCCACCTCCGGACCAAAGACACTGATAACGTCATAAGATAGCTATAGTATTCACATGCGAAATGGCGCCCTTTTATAGATTTTGTCAGAAAAAATAAGCTATCGTGTTTTTTTTTTAATTTTATGAAGCTAAATAATCCGTTTTGTTTTCGTGAAAGATCAATAAATAATTCATCTTGTGAACAACAAAAGCTATATTTTCACGAGTGGCTTCGCCACTCGTGAAAAAATATAACTTTTGTTGTTGACCAAATGAAGGATAAATCGACCCTGCATTGAAATAAACAAACAAAAAATATCCTCATTATAAATACCTTGGCTTTATCAAAGTCTAGTGTAGTTGTGTCGTTGAAAAAGTAACACTTCTCTCCGTTGTTGTAAGACCAGGTTTTAGGCGGGCAAACTTTTACTGAAATGATGCAGACTAAGTGAATACTTGTAAATTAAAAAAATATCTTTTTTAATTAACTTTCGAATCATGTTATCCTGTTTTAAGTTGGCTCTTGCACCGATTATGAAAGACAAGTTTGGATCACGTTTCTCAAATAACTAACAGTACAGCTTTCGACGTGTGAAAGAATTGGATTCAGCCGATTATGTAATGAAATTGACTGTTTTGAACTTTAAAGGGAAAGAAAAGCAACAAAAATAGTTCGCATTACGAGACGCTAAAAAAACAACAAAGTATGATCCGAATGGAACCGGAATTCGTCGGGTAAATACGTTATATGTCGATTGCACGGTAAGTTGCTTTATTTGTGGTTTCCGTGACGTATCGATTACATCATCGGCCTAACATAAATATCGACCAATGACGGATTCCCTAATCCTCTTCCGGTCTAAATGAATCATTTGATTGGTCAATCGAATGTTTGATTGAAAGCGCGACCTGCCAATTACTTACCGTCACGTGATATGTAGCACTGAGTAGATCGAGAGAAGACCATTGGGGTCATCATATACACAGGCAGCTGTTCGTGTAGTTGACACCTGGTGCCATTGTCTTCACAGAAAAAGGTCGTACAATTTGGGGTTGTTAGACACCGTGAAGCACAGTCCATCATACTGCGTAATCTCGTAGACTCTAGTATAAAACCAGAGGTGGGGAGAACCTGGTTATACTGATCATACACGGTGAAGAAGTCGGACTCGAGAAACTGAGCTGGGTGAAATGAAAAAGGAGTAAACATAGATTTGTTTACTTGAATAGGTTTTAATGACGCTTTAAAAAACATTTTCAGTCATGTCGTTGTGGCTGCAGAACCTAATAAAGGATTCCTGGTATATCTCGCATCAGTACCACCATTACACCACCATTACACCCTCCCATAGCCCTCACTTAGGTTTACGATTATCCACCCATTGGTGAGAGAAAATTTTTGGATAGGATATGCGCCGCCGCCGCCGGGGATCAAACCCATGACATTCCATGATTGAAGATTAGGAGAGGAATTAACGCAAAACTTATTATAAGAAACTATAAATATTTAAGCATTTTTGTGTGATGAACCACGAAATGTATAGAATTTCAATCGACTGTAAACTTCATCTTACTAACTAAATTGACAAATCGCGGCTGTCAATCAAATAACAAGTCGACCAATACGATCGTTTATTGAGACCAGATATGTGTTTTGATCCCCAGCATTGGCCACCACTTTTGTCAACCTTTTTTGTTGGTTGGCGACTTAAACGTCGTAACTACAGCTTATCTAAGCTGTAGTTACGAAGTTTATGTCACCAACCAACTAAACTACCTTTTTGTTACATGCTACTTGCCAAATAACCTGTTGGAGTCAATGGGCGGGGCTGAATTTAACGCACATTTTAACAGTATTTATACTCATATCGCGGCGGTTGGAGCCCCCAACAACTTGATTTCTAGTAATTCTCACACCAGCACTGCCACTACATCCTTTTCTAGCCTCCTCACTTAGGTTTACGAAATCTAACCATTGGTTTGAGACAAATGTCGGAAAGAATATTTCCCGCGACCGGGGATCGAACCTCAGACCCAATGATTGAGAATCTGGCGCACTACCAATAGCGCCGTGACCGCGGCTTTAACTAACTAAACGCATACATTCAAACGCATGTTGCTTAGACATTCAAGTCGCCGTCGATTTGCGATCAAAATATTAACATTACAGTTTGTGTGAGTTGCAGTTACGACGTTTTGGTCGCCGTTCTATGATATTTCTTGAAACAAGTAGACCTAAAAATGTTTACGACTGCACTCGTTTATTTTAGCGCGTACTACCTAAAGTTGGTTTTTGACTCACTTAGTGCGCCATACATCCGGGCTTTCACAATGACGTACGTTACTTAACCCATTCTCTCTCTCTCTCTCTCTCTCTCTCTCTCTCTCTCTCTCTCTCTCTCTCTCTCTCTCTCACTCTCTTCCCTTATTTTCTTCCCCCTCCTTTCTCTTCCTCCCCCTCTCTCTCACGTCTCTTATTCTCGCTCTCTCTATCTCCCTTCCCCCTCCCCCGAACAGCCGGTTTGTCAGTGACATGTTGACCAAAATTTCGAACGTTAAGTATGAACTTAGTAAAGCTTACTTTAACATATTAAGAATTCATAATCAAAGGACCGAAAGTCCTGAGAGTGGTTTTGCTGATTTATCAGTAACCGCGCTCAATAATGCCAAAACGTACCATCAATATGAGTAAATAAATCGTACACCTAAGTAGGAGGAGCAGCTGGAGGCTCGATAAGGATGTAGTGGTAGTACTGGTGCGTGAACTACCAGGAATCCATGGTTAGGAGCTCCGGCCGCACCGATACAACTGAAATACTATTAAAAATTGCGTTAAAACCCCATTCAATTAATCATGACCCCTTACTGTTTACTGAAATCGTTATTTTGATTTAATCACAACGTTTTCTTCTTAAGTGCGTGAAAATTTGTGGTTATGTGGTAAAAAGTTAAATGATGAATGGTTAAGAAATCAAATCTAACATTCAATTATTTTTACGTTGAGCTTATTATTATCACAATTGAAGTACTACATGTCCGTTTCAAAGATTTAGTCGAGTTTGAGGTAAAAGGTGCTTTATGCGATGGGGTTAAATAGGCGCTTGAATCGCGACTATAACAGGGTTGTTACTTGTTACATATACTGTGTATGCGGGGTGTAAATTTGCTCAGCCCTGCAAGGTCAAAACACTAACAGACAGTTTACATGTATTCACTAACTCCACTTACCACTGACCTAGATTCTATCTTGAAACGCGAGGAAATTATTTCTCTCATTTTGACAATTCATTAGACAATTTACTATGGATTTATTAAGTCAAAGTTTTAAACCATTTTCCTGGATATTCATGGCTAAAAGGTAGCTGTTGGCATTCCGCAAGTAAGTTGTTTTCTTCATCAGCGATGAAACAAGATGGAGGCGATCACATAGATTTTCTCTTCAAGTTTATGAGCATGCGTGGAAATGAGCGGAAATGCGTTGAAACTTGTTTCCGGTTGATCGATTTGAAATACCGTTTTTTTTCCTATGAAAACCGCTAAGAATTATTCACAAATTAATTTTGTGGCTTTGTGAGTCAAAATTTGAGTCCCGTGGATATCTGGAACAACACGTCAGATACTTTTACCCTATACCTAAAGAATGTTTTAGTCTAGTCCAAATTGAAAGGAGTTATTGCAGCATTTCGAATTTAGCTAAATTTGGAAAACAAGTACCAAGTAAGGTTGAAAGCATTGTGAGAAAAAGAGAAAGTGCGTCTGTTCTGACAGAGGTTTCATTGATCACATGTTTCTTCTGGTCTACTAAATCGGCATTGAGTTGTAATGGTTATGGCAATCAGTACATTGAAATTCGGTGGCAAAAAACTCGAATCCGCGAGATAATGGAAAAATAAACATAAAATCATTCTCTCTCCTCCCCCTCTCTCTCTCTCCCATTCCCCACTCTCTCTCCCATTCCCCACTCTCTCTCCCCCTCTCTCTCCTCTCTCTCACTCTCTCCTGCCTCTCTCTCTCCCCCTCCCCACTCTCTCTCCCCCTCTCTCTCTGATCCTCTCTTTGCTCTCTCTCTCTTTGCTCTCACTCTCTTTGCTCTCACTCTCCTACTCTCTCTCCCCCTCTCTCTCCCCTCTCTCCCCCTCCCTCTCTCTCTCTCTCCCCTCTCTCTCGCCCCCCCTCCTCTCTTGTTCGTGTTGGGCTAAGTGTTTGCGAGTGTTTGAAGTGCAGTGCAGGAGAAGGCATTCAAACTTGGAAGGACCGAGACTACTTTCTCTATCCTTTGTGGTGACGTTAGTGTTGGAATTATTCAAGAAATGTGCAGTTTTATTCCAGATTTATTTTCTTTTGTTCAGGGTGTCTATTTTTAGGCGAATGAAATAGTCTTTGGTTCTATATAGGGTATATAGTTAGCAATTAAACTTGATTGAATAAAACATATGTATACATATAAATGAATCAGCACAAAAAAATTTCAAGTTTTTACAAAATCATTTTATATTCTCCCTTTAAAGCACCCAGTTTAAAAGAAATAAATATAATATCTTTTCTATTCATATAGGACCAAGATTGGCCGCGGGGGCTAAGTGGTCGAGCCGATCAGTTATTAATGGCTCGCTGTATTCAGAAAGGTCTGAGTTCAAACCGGGTTGTTCTATCGATTATGATAAGCAATGTATTTAGAAAAAAACAACAACAAAAAACACAGGTTTTAGAAATTCTGTTCATTTCAATATTTTTCTTTTTTTCAAAATCTGTTTTTATCTATTTTATGGATAAAACTGTGCAGTGATCTAAACTCGCAAAACTTACAAAAAGGCTTCACTATTTTCGGCTAACGCAGGACTTCAAAGGTCACCTCTAAATCTGTTTTAGTCCATTTTATGGATAATACAGTACAATGATAATTTCGATTACACTAAAAAGAAACTTTAACTTTTAAGCAAAAGGTTTAGCTTCAAGAGTTTTGCTCATACATTTTAAAGTTTATGAAATACGAAAAAAAGTTGTTAAAACATTAATTCTAATCTTTTGCAATAGTATTTGTTCAGTTTCATTGTATTCCATCCTGTCGCACTAGAGGGGTAGATTTCAAAAGCTACAGCAAGTCGTCTTAACCTTGAAACTACAGCTTATTCAAGCTTATTCGCTGAATTATTTTGACGATCTCCTTAACCATTCACAACGCGTCAGAAAGTTTTGCGCATTAAAAATTGACAGATCGCTAGCCACGCCCCCTAACTCCGCTAGCCACGCTCCCTTACTCCGCTGGCTACGCCCCCTAACTCCGCTGGCCACGACTATAATCTCCAACAGGAAGTTCCAATTCGATGTTAGACGGTGCTAATTTGTAAAATTTAAGGCCACTAACATAAAACAATCAAAGTACTGAAAAGTACTACAAAGCATTGTTTTGTTCAGTAATCTTCTTTGTTAATCGTTATCTTGATAAAAAAGGAGTTAACCTATTTCCACACAATCCCTCCTTTTACGCCCCTCAAGAAAATTGTTTTGGAAAACAATGTGGAAAATGAAGAAATTGCTTGTTACTAGCAATTTCTTCATTTTCCACATTGTTTTCTTCCTAAAGAGTTACATATTTTAGAATTTTCAACAATTTGAAATGTCGTCTGCAACTGCATGAAGACTCTGATCAGAGTCATTTTGAACACGATGTCCTCAAGTGAGCTAAAATACCCAGGAAATGAACTTGCATGCAGAGTTCACAATAATCCTGAAACACATAAGAATTACTTTTTATGGCGAAGATATTTAACGGGTTTAGTGGTTAAACCTCCGGTGGCAGTTTGCACTCGTTAAACTTTGAGACGACCTCAAAATTTTGTCTGTAAACTAAAGCTATCAAAGCTGATGCTTTGCTTGCTAAAAAGTACAAAGGTGCGTTGGCAGCGGCTTAATTGATTGTTTGGTTGAATGGGGTTTAACGCCGCTTTTGACAGTATTTCAGTCATATCGCGGCGGCTGGAGCACCTAACAATGGATTCCTTGTATTTCTCACACCAGTACTACCACTTCATCCTTTCCTAGCCTTCCTAGCGATAAACCCCATTCAATCAACCAATAAACAAATGACACGCCTGCTCATGTACGAAGGAGTTTTTGTATTAATACATAGAACTTAAATGAGCATAGGGAAAGTACTTTACTAATTAGACAGTGTTAGATGAAATGGCAAGATAAAGATTTAAACCCATCCAATGTCGCCTTTTGACACCCAAAAAAAAAATGTATTGAATAAACATTTTTGAAACTGAAGAAACTGCTTGTAACAAGCAGTTTCTTCATTTTCGACAATGTTTTCTACCCAAAAAAGACGAATATTTCTTAAAAAATCAATCAACTCAAAATTGGCTGTACTTTGTTTCAATTTCGGCGAGTCTAAAATTTTGTCGACTGGTGATGGGTTAGACATGCAATGAATATAAGACAAGATACAGTATTATTCCTAAATAAAGACTTCTTAAGAAAGGCTATAAGGAACAAGTAATTCTTACCTTGTTTCAGAGCCAACAAGAATATCGATAAAAAGATCATTTCGAATATAACTCCCGCCCTCGACAATGTATGTGTTACTCGCTAAAAACATTGCATTTTTTCCCGGCATACAAACTGGTGTCCGCTCTGAATTTGTTGCTTTTCGCCTACATACATTGTATATGCAAATACTACTTATGGTATTTTCTTTTCCAACACCTCAACTCGCTTGTTTTCATAAATATACTAAATGATTCGTTCACACTTTGTTCGCTTTACACAAAACAGTTTCAACATTTTTTTTCTTTATAATGATTGTTTGAAAAATTTGTGATACGTCACGCAAAAAAGGCAAATTCAGCACTTTATTATGTTTTATTAATTTTAGGTTACGGGGAACTAATACAGTTTCCCGCCATCTGTCACATTTTGTATATGGAAAGTCCGGGCATGTAAACAAAGATCAAGGGGACCTCTGATTGGCCCATAAAATATTAAGACGAAATCTAACGATTTGATCCGATCAATTGATACTCTTTTGACTTAGGAGCAAACAGGATAACATTTTAATGCATTTCGGCCCTTGAGGGGCGGTTTCTATACCCTAGGGTAGTTTTCGAAAAATGAAGTAAAACTAGCTGCGCGAAGAGGGTTTTCTTAAAAATAACGTCATAACTCATTGATAAAAGGGATCATGCCATATCAAAATTCAGTTATTTTGACGGATGAATAATTGTTCTTGAATCTGGTATATGGTTTGACTCCCTTGCAATTTTTGGGGATGAGCTATTTATTATTTTCTTATAATGGTCGCCTATGGAAAACGGAATAGTTCCCTGTAACCACCAAATGTCGATCATGGATTGGGGACGAATCCAGTAATCTCCCTTACCTCGTCCGTATGGTGTAATGTTTGGGTCAAAAGTCAGCTTAAAGTCATCTTAGCACCAAGAACGCGTGCACGAGTAAAAAATATAGGTAAATCCTAAGCGTGCGCGCTTATATTTTGAAAGTGCACGCGTCTTTTAACGCGTGCACTTTCAAAAAATGAGCGTTCACGCCTAAAAAGTAAACACCTTCATATTGTGCCTTCACTTGTGATGTAGGGGCACATTTTATAGCCTTAAATGCTCAGTAATTATGCGCGCACGCCTAAATTTTGCGAACGACTGCACTCTTTTATTTTAGCGTGTGCTACCTAAAGTTGATTTCTGTCCCATTTAGTGCGCCATACATCCGGGCACCCATAATGACGTACGTTACTTAACCCATTCCGAATTAGTGACGCTTTTAGACCCCCCCCCCCCCCCGAAAAAAAGGGACTTTGAAAACATTGTGGACAATTAAGAAATTGCTTGTAACAAACAATTTCTCCATTATCAACAGTGTTTTTTCTACCCCACAAGTAATTTAAAAAATACAAAATTACATACGCTTTAAATTGTCGTGTTCAACCTCTTTCAATTGGACCGTCTGTAAATGGGTTAATGCCTGAAAAAGGCTTTTGAAAGTCTTCCATGTCACAATAAATCCGGCCTTCATGGGAAGGCTTTGAAGATAGTATTAACCCTCGTCATGCTGAACCCGGAATATGTATTTATTTCAGTATTTTCATTATTTGACAAAGATCACTGAAGTTTTGAAGTTGAAGAAATAAGGCAAAGAGTTGTTGAATTATAAATTGTTGTCTTTAACTATTAATTCTCATGCAATTCTTTCATTTACTTTGTGTATTGGAGGGGTAAATTTCAAAAGACAAAGAAGTTTGTCATAACCTTGTAACTACAGCTGAGCCGCCGTCATAGCGCAGTCGGTAGCGCGCCAGACTCCTAACCTTCAATCATGGGATGTCATTGGTTCGATCGCCGGCGGCGGCAAATATTCTTTTCCACAATTGTCTCTCACCAATGGGTGGATAATCGTAAACCTAAGTGGGACAGCATGTTGCTGGAGGCTAGGAAAGGATGTAGTGGTAGTACTGGTGTGAGAAATACCAGGAATCCATTGTTAGGTGCTCCAGCCTCCGCGATATAACCGAAATACTGTTAAAAGCGGCGTTAAACCCCATTCAATCAATCAATGTAACTACAGCTGAATAAAACTTATTCACTGCTGAATTATTTTGACGATCTCTCTGACAATTCACAACGCGCTGAACTGTTTTGTGCAATGATAACGTCAGATCACTGGCCCCGCCCACTTACTCCGCTGGCCACGCCCATTGACCCGGACAGGAAGTTTCACTTCGACATTAAACAGCGTTATTATTGGGAAATGTATAGCCAGTGACATATATCAATCTTCTCTCTCTCTCTCCCCCCTTTCTCTCTCTTTTTTCTCTTTCTTTTTTCTTTTTCCCTCACTCCCTCTCTCTTTTTTCTCTTTTTTTTCTTTATCTCTCTATCTCTCTCGCTCTTCTCTCTCTCTCTCTCTCTCTCTCTCTCTCTATCTATCTATCTATCTCTCCCTGTCTCACTCTCTCTCTCTCTTTAGCTTTCTCTCTCCCCTCTCCCTCTCTCCCACTATCTCACGCTCTCTCTTCCCTTTTTTCTCCCCCCCCTCCTTTCTCTTCCTCCCTCCCCCTCTCTCTCACGTCTCTTTCTCTCGCTCTCTCTATCCCCCGCCCCCCTCCCTCGTACAGCCGATTTGTCAGTGGCATGTCGAATGTTAAGTATGAGCTTAGTAAAGCTTGCGTGAACATGTTAGGAATACATAATCAAAGAACTGAAAGTCCTGAGAGCGGTTTTACTGGTTTATAAGTAACCTGGCTCAATAATGCCAAAATGTATCATCAATATGAGTATATAAATCGTACACCTAAGTAGGAGGAGCAGATGGAGGCTCGACAAGGATGTAGTGGTAGTACTGGTGTGTGAACTACCTGAAATCTATGGTTTGGATCTCCAGCCGCCCCGATATAACTGAAATACTATTAAAAGTTGCTTTAAACCCTATTCAATCAATCATGACCCATTACTGTTAACCGAAATCGTTATTTTGATTTAATCACAAAGTTTTCTTCTTAAGTGCGTGAAAATTTGTGGTTGTGTGGTGAAAGGTTAAATGATAAAAGGCAAAGAAATCTAAGCTAACATTCAATTATTTTTACGTTGACCTTATTATTATCACAATGAAGTACTACATGTGCTTTTCAAAGATTTAGTCGAATTTAAGGTAAAAGGTGTTTTATTCGATGGAGTTAAATAGGCTCTTGAATCGCGACTAAAACAGGGTTGTTGCTTGTTACATATAGTGTGTATGCGGGTGTAAATTTGCTCAGCCCTGCCAGGTCAAAACACTCACAGACAGTTTACAAGAATTCGCTAGCTCCACTTACCTCTGACATAGATTCTATCTTGAAACGCGAGGAAATTATTTCACTCATTTTGACAATTCCTTAGACTATTTACTATGGATTTATTAAGTCAAAGTTTTGAACTATTTTCCTGGATATTCATGACTAAAAGGAGGCTGTCGGCATTCCGCAAGTAAGATATTTTCTTCATTAGCGATGAAACAAAATGGAGGCGATCACATAGATTTTCACTTCAAGTTTATGAGCATGCGTGGAAATGAGCGGAAATGCGTGAAAACTTGTTTCCGGTTGATCGATTTGAAATACCGGTTTTTCCCTAAAACTCTTGAGGGTTAATTCACAAATTAATAGTGTAGCTTTGTGAATTAAAATTTGAATCCCGGGGAGATCTGGAACAACACGTCAGATGCTTTAACCCTGTACCCAAAGAAGGAGTTATTGCAGCATTTCGAATTGAGCTAAATTGGAAAATAAGTACCAAGTAGTAAGATTGAAAGCATTGTGAGAAAACGACAAAGTGCGTCTGTTCTGCCAGAGATTTCATTGATCACATCTTTCTTCTGGTTTTCTGAATCCGCATTGAATCTCTCTCTCTCTCCCCCCCCCCCCCTCTGTCTCTCTCTCTCTCTTCTCTCTCTCTCTCTGTCCCTTCTCTCTCCCCTCCCTCTCTCTCCCCCTCTCTCTCACTCCCCTCTCTCTCACCTCTCTCACTCCCTCTCTCTCACTCTTCCCTCTCTCACTCCCCCCTCTCTCTCTCACTCACTCCCCGCTCTCTCTTTCTCACTCCCCCTCTCCCTCCCCTGTCTCTCCCTCTCTCTCTCTGTCTCTCTCTCCCCATCTTTCTCTCTCTTTTGTTCGTGTTAGGACAAGTGTGTGCGAGTGTATGAGGTGCAGTGCAGGAGAAGACATTCAAACTTTAAAGGACCGAGACTACTTTCTCTATCCTTTGTTGTGACGTTAATGTTGGAATTCTTCAAGAAATATGCAGTATATATCCCAGATTTATTTTCTTCTGTTCAGGGTGTCCATAAGGAGGCCAATGAAATAGCCTTTGGTTCTATATAGGGTATATAGTTAGCAAATAAACTCGGTTGTATAAAAAATATGTTTACATATAAATGAATTAACACAACAATATTTCAAGTTTTTACAAAATCATTTTATATTCTCCCTTTAAAGCACCCAGTTTAAAAGAAAGTAATACTAATATCTTCTCTATTGATATAGGACCCAGATTAGCCTTGGGGGCTAAGTGGTCGAGCTGATCAGTCATTAATGGCTCACTGTATTCAGAAAGGTGTGAGTTCAAACCGGGTTCTTCGATCGATATATGATAAGCATTGTATTAAACAACAACAACAACAACAACAAAAAAAACAGGTTTTAGAAATTCTATAATTTTATTTTTTTAAAATCTTTTTTTATCTATTTTATGGATAAAACTGTGCAGTGATCTAAACTCGCAAAACTTACAAAAAGGCTTCACTATTTTCGGCTAACGCCGGAGTTCAAAGGTCACCTCTCGGGTCTAAATCTGTTTTAGTCCATTTTATGGATAATACAGTACATTGATAATTTCGATTACACTAAAAAGAAACTTTAACTTTTAAGCAAGATGTTTAGCTTCACGAGTTTTGCGCATACATTTTAAAGTTTATGAAATAAGAACAAAAAGTTGTTAAAGCATCAGTTCTAATCTTTAAGCAATAGTTTTTGTTCAATTTCATTGTATTCCATCCTGTCGCACTGGAGGGGTAGATTTTAAAAGCTACAACAAGCCGTCTTAACCTTGAAACTACAGCTTATTCAAGCTTATTCACTGCTGAGTTAGTTTTACGATCTCCCTAACCATTCACAACTTGTCGAAAGGTTTTGTGCATTAAAAACTGACGGATCGCTGGCCACATCAACTGACTCCGCTGGCCACGCCTATAATCTCCAACAAGGAGTTCCTATTCGATGTTAGAAATTTGAAATGTCGTCTGCAACTGCATGGAGACTCTGATCAGAGTCATTTTGAACACGATGTGCTCAAGTGAGCTAAAATACCCAGGAGATGAACTTGCATCCAGAGTTTGCAATAATCCTGAAACCATAAGAATTACTTTTTAAGGCGGATACATTTAACGGGTATAGTGGTTAAGCCTCCAGTAGCAGTTTGCACTCGTTGAACTTTGAGACGACCTCAAAACTTTGTCTGTTCGTTGGCAGCGGCTTAATTGATTGTTTGGTTGAATGGGGTTTAACGCCGCTTTTGACAGTATTTCAGTCATATCGCGGCAGCTGGAGCACCTAACAATGGATTCCTGTTATTTTTCACACCAGTACTACCACTTCATCCTTTCCTAGCCTCCAGCTGCTATCCCACTTAGGCATACGATTATCCACCCATTGGTGAGAGACAAATGTCGGAAAGAATATGGGCAGCGACTTAAACCGGCAAAACTTAAAGAAAATGCTTCACTACTATCAGCCAACGTCGGAGTTCATAGTTCAATTTCCGGTTCTAAATAAGTTATTTGATTGGTCGATTGCTTCTTTGATTGATAGCTGCGATTGGTCAATTTGCCGTCCGAAATACGGAAAATTATACATCGAGGCTCAAATTTCAAAACATACGGTGATGATTTATGAGACGGCGGGCAAAAAGGGACCGTGTAAAGAATTGAAAAGTATCTTTAAACCGATTCCGTCACAATCCCTCCTTTTTCAGCCCCCAAGAAAAAAAGCTTTTGAAAACATTGTGAAAAAGAAGAGATTGCTTGTATCAAGCAACTTCTTAATTACCCACAATGTTTCCTATCTTAAAAGACGAAACAAATTAGAATTCCATCAACTTGAAATTGTCGGCTGCAGCTTCTTTAAATTTGGACCAGTATAAAATGTTGTCGTATCGGAATGAGTTAAACCCTGGCCCGAAGCCTGTAAGGAGTACCCTCTTTAACAAGTGATAATACTGTTTTGTTGCTGTTCAAATCAATGACGGACTCCGAAGGCGTCCATCAGTGTTACCCAGCTTGGAAAGTCCAGTAGGATGTTACTATGATAGAAGAGAAGTAGTGCCCAGTTAGATTCGATTTTTTTCAAACCCTGTCTCCCCAAAACAACTGTACATTACGAAAATGGCGTAATACGTGGATTCTATATAATTCGTAGAACGCGTAAAGACTTCTCTTAAGTACGAAAACACCAATCAATAACCCGCTTAGCGTAGATGCGGTCTTGGTTTCAATAACGCGGAGTCCTTCAATTTTATAGTGAGTAATTTGCCTTCTATATTGAGGACTCAGCATACCAACTGTATACCGCGGGAGTGATGGGCTATTCAGTTACATATATCTATTATGTTTATTATTATTTTGAATTAGCCTTTTCAATCCATTACAAAAAGCCAAATTTCGGACTAGTTACAGACGACAATTCAATTCAGATAGATTAGAAAATATTGTGAAACACGCAGTTTCTCCCTTTCTCACAATCTTTTCTCAAATGCAATTCTTCAGGGGCATAAAAAGCGTGATATTGTTGGAGTGGAATAAGCTTCTACTTGATCACGGAAGGTTTAAAAGATATAGAAAATCTCCCATTTGTTTCTTTCGGGTAATAACTCTCAATGGATATTGCTAATCTAATGTTGTGCAAGTTCTTAATTATTTGTGGAATGTCTTGGGAAAAGGATAATCTCGGAAAAGTAAAAAAAATATTGATCTTGAAAGCTATATAGATTGCGATCACGTGAAATTGGTTTAACGTGACTTTCAGTAGCATTTCAGTAAAACCGCGGTTAGTAGGTGCACCCAACCATGGCTTCCTATCGTTTTTCACACCAGTATTATGTACAACTGCAACAATAAATTTGGGTCATTACATGTGTAGCTGCTCAGCCAATTTAACAGCCACATTACTTATCATATTTTCATCGGTGAATTGCATATGACGTGCGTCATAATGCCATTTTTTCCGATCTGTTTTACATGTACCTATGCGAAAGTTTATGCTTAAATATGAAACTTGCAATTTTGTACACCAAAACGGGCATGTCATTCTACTATACCAACACGGACGTCCATCATCACTACTTTCAGCGTATTGAGTTTATTTTAACCGGATCAGTTGCTGTTTTCATTATTTCTTTCTTATTTCTGTTGAGTGCGATTTTATTCGCGTGCAATGAACATTTCTTTTAAATGAAAATTGGTGGGTATATGATAGATAAATGATTTGATAGAAAATCCATATATGTCAGCCAAATAAAGACCTTTATTATCAAACGGTAAGATCATGAAATTTATATTCTGGTCAGCATTAGAGGGAAAATTCTTTTTCCGCTAAAACTCCTGGTTGGAACTAACAAGACAAGGAGCAGCCGTCATAGCGCAGTCGGTAGCGCATTCGACTCAAAATCTTCAACCATGGATTGTCATGGGTACCATCCTTTCCGACATTTGTCTCTCACCAAGGGGTGGATAATCGTAAACCTAAGTGGGATAGCAGCAGGAGGCTACGAAAGGATGTAGTGGTAGTGCTGGTGTGAAAAATACCAGGAGTCTATCGTTAGGTGCTCCAGCCACCGCGATATGACTGAAATACTGTTAAAAGTGGCGATAAACCCCATTCAATCAACCAAAAAACAAATGACATTCCTCCTCATGTACAAAAGAGTTTTTGTGTTAATACATAGTACTAACCATAGGGAAAGTACTTTATTAATTAGATAGTTTTAGATGAAATGGCAAGATGAAGATTTAAACCCACACAATGACGTTTTTTGACACTATAAAGAAAAATAGCTTTGAAAACATTTTTTGAAAATGAAGAAACTGCTTGTAACAAGCAGTTTCTTCATTTTCGACAATGTTTTCTACCCAAAAAAGACGAATATTTCTTAAAAAATCAATCAACTCAAAATTGGCTGTACTTTGTTTCAATTTCGGCAAGTCTAAAATTTTGTCGACTGGTAAGGGGTTAGACATGCAATGAATATAAGACAAGATACAGTGCAGTTCTTAAATAAAGACTTCTTTTAGAAAGGCTATAAGGAACAAGTATTTCTTACCTTGTTTCAGAGCCAACAAGAATATCGATAAAAAGATCATTTCGAATATAACTCCCATCCTCGACAATGTATGTGTTACTCGCTAATACCATTGCATTTTTTCCCAGCATACAAACTTGTGTCCGCTCTGAATTTGTTGCTTTTCGCCTATATATAGGCAAATACTACTAATGGTATTTTCTTTTTCCAACACCTCAACTCGCTTGTTTGCTTAAATACACTAAATATTTCGTTCACACTTTGTTCGCTTTACACCAAACAGTTTCAACATGTGTTTTTCTTTATAATAATTGTTTGAAAAAATTGTGATACGTCACGTAAAAAGGGACAAATCGGAACTTATTAAAAATATCTAAAAATAATTACAGGCCTAGCACAGGTCAATAATGGCTAGATGTCCAGAAAATGAAAATAAAGGTAGGTAGAATGGCCAATCAAAGGAAGGAACTTTAAATCGTGCAGCCTACAACCCTAATGGTTTCCTACATAGCATTAAATATGCCAAGATTCTTAAAGAAACAAACGTTGTTATTTCACTGAATATTGTCACAACCCAAACTGGTTATGATATGTATTGACTGACATTAGTAAAGAGTTGCCGGCATCGCAGCGCAGATGGTAGTGCATCAGAGTCCCAATCTCCAATCATGATATGTCATGGATTCGATTCCCGGCGGTGGCAATTATCCTTTCAGACATTTGTCTTTCACCAATGGGTGGATAATCGTAAGCCTAAGTTGGATAGCAGCTGGAGGCTAGGAAAGGATAAAATTGTGGTACTGGTGCGAGATATAAAAGGAATCTATTGTTAGGTGCGCAAGCCGTCGCGATTTGACTGAAAATTTGTTAAAAGCGGCGTTAAACTCCATTCAAAAAGTAAAAGTTGCAAAGGCGTACCCAGGATTTCTGTAAAGGGTGATCAAACTTACCAATGGGGTCGTTTTCCCATTACAGTAAATCTTGTACTAAGATACCACCCATTGACGTCCAAAAAGAGGTCGCTTAAAAGAATTGTCACTTAGTTACTTTTTTTGCCAAAGATATAAAAGATTGATTCGTTTGCATACATAACGTATTACGGAAATCTCACTTAATCCTATGTTGTTGGAACTCATTAGAATCGTCTAATTGAGACGGTTCTAATGAGTTCAACCAACATATGATTTAGTTAAGATTATAATTTTTAGCAAAAGGCCTTTACTTTTTCAGAGCTTTTGCTTTTTCAATAAGAAAATATGGTCGCTTAATGGACGTGGTTGATTTATAGGAGTGGTTGCTTGAGCAAGATCGGCTGAAAATAATTGGTCTACAGAGGAGGGTTCAAACGAACCCTCTCTAAATCTGCCACTGAGCTACTTATATAAATATTTCTATTTACGCCAGAAAATAGTCGATATCCTTGCAAGTAATCAGTTAAAGTGTTTGTGTACACAGTTAATTGGCTTGCGGACAATATTGGTACAGTAATTATGCATGTATAGACGCATACGATATAATGGATGGTCAAAGGTCAATTTTGTTAAGCTTAAAATCAAAGAAATAGCATTAAACTCCAAATATTGGGTCAAAATTATGGTTGTTCTGTACTGCCTACACTGTATTATAAAAATAACTTTGTTTATGGAAGGTTTTGTTCAGACAATAAGGCTTATTTTCAACACGGCCTTATAACAATATATGTTTCAATACGTGTTAACTAATCACGCACTCACTCGTGCGCGCACACATGTACAAACACTCGCATACATTCAAGCACACAACAATCTAACATTTTCTCATTTACTCAAACGAGAAACATACATGAGAGAACATAAATGAATTAAAACAGATACATAAATCCATATCTTCCACCAAAACACATAACAAAATTAATAAGAAAACCATACTTAAGGCCCCAAAGCATAAATAATTATGGCGATTGAAACTATAAGATTAGAATTATTATACGCGGTAAACCTAAGACTCGTGTAAGAAGTTTTGACATCTTGAATTGTGACCCACCGAAATTTAAAGTTTGTTTACATAAAATTATGACGTCAATGATGACGTTTTAAATTTCGCAATAGTCATTCGGGAAGGGTGAAATGTAGTTAATTTATCTACACATTTGTCCAAAATAAGTGTTGTTTTATATAAAGAGGTTACTACGTAAACAAACACGAGTTACATTTGATAAGAAAAACATATGATACTCTTTCTAGAGAACTTCACTCATACCTTCCTTTCGCATATTGATATTGAGAATGCTCTTGTTTGCTTTAGTGTCAAACGTTTTTTATTATTTTTTTTTTGTTCCTTTCTCGGTGGGAAGATATGGCTATAAGTAACACACCCTAATGAATCGAGTTACTTACAGACGTCATATTGAGTAAAAAAAAAAAAAAAAAAAAAAAAAAAAAAAGAAAAAGAAAAAAGAAAAGAAACAATGCATTTATTGTTTACGAGTAAGAAATTTATTTAAAAGGTAGGTATCAGTGTATTTTTCATGTCTCAGATTTTAATTATTCCTGTTCTATTTCATACACTATTTTAATAAAATATTCTGAAAATTAGTTTTGCGAAAATCAGAGGTCGTTCTGATTTAAAAAGGTAGGTCATTCCAGACGAAAACGCTGTAGTAGCTAAAACGTTCGGTATACATTTTTGTTTGGGGTATTTGGGTCAAAACCAGATAAATATTGTTAGGTACCAAAGCGTCAGCTGGAGGCTTAGCCACTAAATCTATCGAATGCCTACGCCATAAAATGTAGTTCTTATTTCAGGAATATTGCAAACTCTGCCACTGCTTTTTATGGCCACATGAATTAACTTTATACAAATTGTAGACAACTCCTTCAAAAGCATCTTATTTAGCTCAACTCCACTCAATCGCACTTTTGAAGCATCTAAAGAAAGTTGCTTTGAAAACAATGTGGACAACGAAGAAATTGCTTCAGCCCGATTAGCACAGTTGGTAGAGCACTTGACTTCAAACCTCAAGATCATTGGTTCGAGTCCCGGGCTGACAATATCAACAAACTAATTGTCTTTCGGATGAGACGTTAAAACGAGGCCCCGTGTGACGGTGCTATCCATCGCGCTCGTTTAAGAACCAAGCAAAGCTCTCAGCAGTTTCGTCCTGTATCCTTGCCCCTTCTCCCGCTCATGTGGGCATGTGCTTAGGTAGCGACGATAAATAAACGGAATTACACACACAAATTGCTTGTCACAAGCAATTTCTTCTTTGTCCACACTGTTTTCTACCCTACAAGGCAAAGGTTTTCTAAATTCCGCTAAACATGATAACTTTTGACAAGGACGTTTACTTTATAAAATTATGCTTTGCTAGCTTACAGTACTTTCATGTTTGGGGTATTTTGGTCAAAACCTGGTCATTTTTGTCTCGGAGCGTAGAGAATAAGCTGAGTTCCTGGACAAAAGATCATATCTAACATGTAATCTGGGGCATTGCTATTAAGTATTTTGTAGATAAGTATTACAAAGCGGTACTTACATGTGATAGAAAAAGCGAGCTAAGATATTTGACCAATCGCCGCTGTCAATCAAATAATCAGTCGACCAAAAAAATAATTCATTTAGACTGCAAGTTAACTTTGAACTCCGACATTGGTCGCCATTTATGTGAAATTTATTTATTGATTTGGCGACATAACCATCGTAGCTATAACTTGAATAAGCTGTAGTTACGACGTTTAGGTCGCTAATCAACCATTCTCCCTTTTTGCTTAATGCGACTGGTCAATTTTTTTGCAAAATAACGCGGTAAATACTGAAGCGGAATTGCCTGCCGGAGTCAATGGGCGGGGCCAAAAGAGTAATTAGACGTTGCCAGCGATTTTTCAATTCTTTGAATGATTCAGTTGATGTGGAACCCGAGACCCCATGTTTAGGAGTCCAACGCCTGTGCTATGGCGGCGGCCTTTGTTTGGTTAATATCAACGGTATCTACAGATACTCCTAGGTAAGAGCAGAAAATGGAATGAAAATAAAATCAAAATTTTACACCGGTCACAGCAATAATCCATTCCTACATTGTCCCCCAAGAATTTAATTGGGCGGGTCGCTGGCCTCGCTAGCAACGCCCATTAGCCCCAATGTGAAATTCCACTTCGATATTAAACGGCCTTATTCTGCAAATATCATAGCCTGTCAATTTAGTAAAAAATAAATTGAGGACATAAACGTCGTAACTACAGCTTTACTAAGCGTAGTTAAGACGTTTAAGTCGCCAAACTAACAAAAATGCATCGCCTTAAAGTTAGAGTTCCAAGTTCACTTCTGGTCTACATGATTTGATTGGTTCAATTGTTCTTTGCCGGATTGACAACTGCGATCGGTCAATTGACCAATCGCGACCGTCAATCAAGGAATAAACGGACCAATCAAATAATTTATTCACCCCGGACCTGAGCTTATTAACTCCGTTATTGGCCGCCATTTTGTCAATATTTACTGTTGGTTTGGCAATTTAAACATCTTAACTACAGCTAATTCGACGTTAAGGCCACCAACAAACCATTTTACTTATTTGTAACATGCTACTGGCCATAAATTTTGCATAACAACACCGTTAAAAATCGAAGCGGAACTTCCGGTCGGAGGTAACAGGCGGGGCCTAGGGAGTCAGTGGGCGGGGCCAGCGATCAGTCAATTGTGACTTGGTCTTACCTGAACTTAAATAAAGAAGGCATATCCTTTGGTCAAGGGCTTGCGCTTTTTATGCTTCGCGTATTCATACAGTGTGATTTTTTATTTTTTGTTTCATACCTACATGAAAACAAAAAATATTCTCTTCATCTCTTAAATAAATTCAACAAAGACTAAAATTAAGAGTAATATAACGTTTAATTCTGTATAAAAAGCAACAGTATATAAGTTCATCTAAAATATTGCAATATAATCTTTAACAATAACATGCGATTGTATAATACCTCTTATGGCACAAAATACAAGTACAGTTCAGCCAACCGAGACTGACAGTAACAAAAGCTAGTGTTTACACATGCTGACCAATCAAATCCATGAATTATCGTTATTTTAGGTAAACACTGTATGCAAGTGACTTTCAGTCTTGGGTGGTTCTTTTGTATATGGAATGTTCAAAAGCTGATATGGAACTAAATTTGTATATTCGCCAATTACCAACAAGCCCCGCCGTTTAACGCCTAAAAGAAACAATCTTTGAAAAGGCATTAATGGAAATGAAGAAATTGCTTGTAACAAGCAATTTCTCAATTTGCCTCGATTTTTTTTTTCTTCCCCGAAAGAAATTCATTAACTTCTTTGTTGTCTTATCCTGCGCAGTGATTAAAGGAAATACTCAGTAAGTAAAAAATGAAAAAGAAAAATTGGCTATGAAATCGAGAATCTATTTACTTTAAGTCTGCATGAATATATTGTCTTAGAAAAGAGCCAGCATTTAATTTTTTGTAAATGAAAAAAAAAGTTATCTCTAACAATCACTGTCATTTTTTCTAGCTGTAACAGGGAATTAATCTTGGGATTTAACCCCTTACTGTCTGACAAAATTCTAGACTGGTCCTAATTGGAAGAAGTTCAGACGAAATTTAAAGTTCATGAGATGTTAGATTTTTTCTACTTTCCAGGTAGAAAAGATTGTGGAAAATGAAGAAATTGCTTGTTGCAAGCAATTTCTTCATCTTGCACAATGTTTTCACAATGCTTTTCAATTGTTTTTCTTGGTGGGCGTATAAAAATAGGATTGTGTTGGAATGGGTTAAGCCAAGTTATTTACAAAATTCATTGTCAGTAATATGTATTGAAACAAGAGCAGACCCATACCCCCTACTAGCATTTTGACACTAAAAGCACCACATTTGACCTTTGACCTATGTGACAAAAAATAGAGCAGTTCCTATTTTCTGGATTATTGGTAACTACATGTATATAAAGTCTCATAGTCCTAGGTCATTCAGTCAAGAGTTTGAGCATGAAAACCACAAGGTCTTTGAATGAACAAACATACTTTCTAATTTTTGGTACTTGCGCTTTTTTCCCTTTGATCTTTCAGACTTTTAGCCCTTAGCTCAAAGTTCGTAATACCAAAGAGCCCATGGTCATATTTTAGTGAGGCCCAGTGGACAAACCGACAGACATGGCCAAACCAATATAGCCCTCTTCACTTTGTAGGCGTGAGGTTAAACAAGTATGAAATACACATGAGACAATTGACCAATCACATCTGTCAATCAAGAAATATATCAACCAATCAAATTATTCATTCTGCCTAAATTGAGATTTAGACATTTGACCGCCATTTGTGTGAAATAATTTTGTTGTTTTGCGACTTAAAAGTCTTAACTACAGTTTATTCAAGCTGTAGTTGTGACATTTAGGTCGCCAACCAAGGATTTTCCTTTTTAGTTACATGCTAATAATACCATTGAACCCCTTCCTAGACAAACCCGGGATTTTACGTCACTGTGATTTTATACTTGAGAAAACATTGTGGAAAAAGGAGAAATTGCTTGTAACAAGAAATTTCTCCTTTTCCCACAATATTTTCTACCACATAGGATGGTCATATTTCAAATTGCATGCATTTTCATTGTCGTCGGCAACCTCTCTCAAATTGGACCAGTCTAAAATTTCATAAAACAGGAAAGGGTTAACATCGAAGCAGGACTTCCTGTTGGAGTGAATGGGCGTGGCCAAAGGAGTAAGTGGGCGGGGCCAGAGATTGGTCAATTTGCTATCTAGTTATGATATGAAATATAACCTCAACCCATTACCAGTTGACACAATTTTAGACTGATGCAAAGAGAAAGAAATTTCATACAACAATATTCAGAGATCGAAATTGAGAAAAAGATATAACGTTTAGGATAGAAAGCATTGGGACATTGCTTATTAAGAGCAATTTCTTCATTGTCCACAATGGTTGTAAAAAAAGCAGGAATGAGTGGAAATGGGTCAACCCATTTCCACACAGAGACTCTTTTAAACGCCCCCTCAATATGAGAGCTTTGGAAAACTTGTGGAAAATGAAGAAAATGCTTGTTACAAGCCATTTCTTCATTATCCACAATATTCTCTACTCTAACAAATAAAGATTTTAAAAATTTCATCAACTTTAATTTGTCGTCTGCAACTTCTTTGAATTTGGACTGGTCAAAAATTTCATCATGTGGGAATGAGTTAAGGAAAATTCCATTAAAGATGAGACAGTTTGATATGTAATATCACATTAGTAAAAACAAATTTTTGATTGTCTTATGCCTTAACTATTTTCAGCTTAATAGAATAGGTTACAAAGTTAAAAACAAAACAACAACAACAAAAAAACACTATGCTTGAACAGAACCCTCTATACAAGCAAAACATTAATTATTATAGAAAAACATGAATGTGTAACTGATTTAATATTTGTTTCATTTAACAAGATTTAAGCATTTTGATTGGCTGATATTTGTTTCTCATACTTCTATTAACCATTTCCTGTACGAACCCAGGATTTTACGTTGCTACAATTTTATACTTAAGAAAACATTGTGGAAAAAGGAGAAATTGCTTGTGACAAGCAATTTCTCCTTTTCCCACAATATTTTCTACCATAAAGGATGGGTTCATTTCGAACTGTATCCAATATTCATTGTTGTCTACGTCCTCTTTCAATTCTGATATGTCCAAAATTTAAAAAAAAACAGGAAAAGGTTAACAATATTTTATGTGTGCATCTATTTTGTATGCTTGCACGCTCGTAAAATATTTGCTTTGTTTTGATTGATGGTGTTGAATAAGAAAAGAAGCGAGGTCCTTTTTGTTTTCATTGAAATATGAACCTAAACTCTTAATCATACTAATTTATGAATCCTAAATGAAAAAAAAAAAATATTCCCTTCATTTATTTATTAAAAACAAGAGCTGTTGAGTGCTTGATAGGGGATAAATAAAAATCCAGAAATGGGCATAATCCTTACAAAAGGCATTCAGAATTACCTGTCTTGATAGTATAGGGTGTTCCTTTATTAGTGAAAATATATATCATAAATTTCAAATGAATGCTTTCAGTGATACCTTACAAAGTTTTTTGTATGAAAATAATGACGACAACGACAATGTTTGTTTAAATGGGGTTTAACACCACTTTTAACAATTTTAAGTAATATCACGGCAACTGGAGAACCTAATAATGGATTCCTAGTATATCTCCCCACAGTACTACCATTACATCTTTTCCTAGCTTCCAGCTGCTATCCCACTTAGGTTTACGATTATCCACCAAATGGTCAGAAACAAATGTCAGATAGAATATGTTCTGCTTCTGGAGATGGAACCCATGGCACCCCATGATTAAAGATTGGGAGTCTTATGCACTACCAACTGCGCTATAATGGAAGTCAATGATGATAACAAGACATTGGCAATACCTTGTGTTTTCTCAGAACACAGCCAAGCTAAAAGTGGATTTCAATATAAATGATGGCTTTCACCTCGATACATGATAGTAAAAAGGCTATGGCAATACCTCTTGTTTTCTATGAACACAGCCAAGCTAAAAGTCGATTTCAATATAAATGATGGCTTTCACCTCGATACATGATAGTAAAAAGGCTATGGCAATACCTCGTGTTTTCTCAGAACACAGCTGAGCTAAAAGTGGATTTCTATATAAATGAAGGCTCTCACCTCGATACATGATAGTAAAAAGGCTATGGTAATACCTAGTGTTTTCTCAGAACACAGCCAAGTTAAAAGTGGATTTCTATAAAAATGTTGGATTTCACCTCGATACAAGATAGTAAAAAGGCTATGGCAATACTTTGTGTTTTCTCAGAACACAGCCAAGCTACAAGTGGATTTCAATATAACTGAATGCTTTTATCGATACATGATAGTAAACAAGGAGGAACATGAAGATTACTTATTACCCCCTTAACCAATTCCAACTCAATGAAGCTTTAGGCCAGTCCTAATTCAAAGAAGTTGCAGACAACAATTCTAATTTGATGAAATCTTAAAAATCTGTGTCTTTTGAGGTTGAAAACATTGTAAATGTTTCCACAATGTTTTCCAAAGCTTTCATATTGAGGGGCATTTAAAGTGTCATTGTGCGGAAATGGATTAACCCTTTAGAAGATAACAAAATTTTGGACTGGACCAAACAGATAAAAATTCATATATGATGCAATTTAAAAATCTTTTGAGGTAGAAAGCCTAATAAATATAGAAGAATTTGTTTGTGACAAGCAATTTCTTCATATGCCATATTATTTACCTTATCTGTTTATTTTTTTTTTGTTGTTTATTTTCATCAATTTGCAAAATTTTCATTATCAAGCTTTTTATCTGGAAATGGATCAACCCTTTCCTATTCAATTCCTGGTTTTTATATCCCGTTAAATTTATGACTGAGAAAATATTGTAGAAAAAGAAGAAATTGCTTGTAACAAGCAATTCTTCTTTTTCAACAATACTTTCTACCCTAAAGAATGGCTATTTTTCAAATTGAATCCTTGTTAATTTTCGTCAGCAAAAACTTTAAATTTTGACTAATCTAAAATTTGGCCATTTTGAAAAGGGTTAAGCAAACCACTTTGCTTCTTTTCTGTCTTCTTAGATCATAGATTGATGACAATAAAAATGTCCCTTTTCTTGTAAAATAAGACAAGAGCATTGCCTACACTCGGCTGTTGGGTGCTGGATAGTTGACGAAATACATCTAGAGTTATTCCCCTTGATAGTATAGGTAGCTCTTTTGAGAGTGAACAAGTGTGCCAAGTTTCAAGTGAATGCCTTTAGTAGAACCAGATATATTACAGAATGTCAAAGTTTTTGCACGATGATGACGACAACGACTACAACAACAAAGACACCAAGGCTATCGCAATACCTCTGGTTTTCTCCGAAAACATCCGAGCTAAATATAACAATACAGGTGACAATGATAAACAGAGGACAACTTAATATCAAATCAAAATTATATAAGACTAGACTATCACCAAATATTATTAACCCTTTCCTGTTCAATCCCTGGTTTTTATGTCCCTGTGCTTTTATAATTGAGAAAACATTGTAGAAAAAGAAGAAACTTCTTGTAACATGCATTTACTTTTGTACTGAATTGTTATTTTTCACATTGAATTCACTTTAAATTTTCGTCATCAAAACAAATGAAATTGGACAGGTCTAAATTTTTTGAAAACAGAAAAGGGTTAATAGCCCCAAATGCTTCATGTCACTGGAATAGACCCCTTTTTTAACAAAGGGCCATCACTACAAGAAAATCAATAAACCAAAATCGAACATGTAAATCTTTGGTTGATACTGAGCACACATGTGGAATTTGAGTTAAATCCATTCTGTAGTTGAAGGGAGAATGAGCAGACAAGATTTCTCATGAAAGGGACAATACTCTGTTAAAAGTATTTGTACCGCATCCAAACTGCAATATGCACATCGCTCTTTGATACCGATTGTCTGTAAAGATTCGATCAAACCAATTCAACAGTTGTTGAAAAGTTGAGCAAACAAGGAAATAGCTACAGACGGATCAACCAACAAACCAACCGACCTGCTCACCAACCGACAAGATAACTCCTACATACACCCAAAACAAAGCTTTGGAGGGCACAATGAGAGATGAATATGATGATATACAATGTTAGTTTTTTGCTTTTTTAAAACTTATTAACTCATTAATAGTCTGTGCTAATATATAATATTTCAATTTCATCTTATGTTTATAAAACCTTCATGAGTGTATTTCTGTTTATTTATCGTCGATACCGTAGCACATGCCCATATGAGCGACGCCCCCAGAAGACAGTTAGTTGCAATGGGGAATAGTGCAAGGATACAGGTCGAAACTGCTGAGAGCCCCTCCTGGTTCTTTAACATGCTGGATGGATAGCACCGCACTTGGGGCCTCGGTTTTACATCTCATCAGAAAACAATTAGTTTGTTAGTTGATATGGTCAGCCCAGGGCCCGAACCCTTGATCTTAAGGTTTGAAATCAATTTCATAAACAACTCTGGCTTAAAAGGGACCAACAAAGGGTATAGAGTAAGATCAGACTGCACACATATCCAGGCTGATCCTTGTCTATTTCTCCTGCCAAATTAGGTTCAGCAAGACATGGATTTATGAATAAGAGTAATAATGATTTCTCTTTAATATGATTAAACTACTAATTAATAGTGGAATGATGTATAACAACATTAAATACAATATGTATTTTTGATTTGATATGAAGATGGTTAACCCATTCCCACACAATAAGCTTTTAAACCAGTCCTAATTCAAGGAAGTTGCAGACGACATTTTTAATTGATATAATCTTTAAAATCTGTCTTTTGGGATAGAAAACATTGTGGATAAAGAAAAAATTGCTTGTAACTTCTTCATTCTTCCACAATCTTTTCAAAATCTTTCATAATTAGGGGTGTTTAAGAGCGACGTTGTGTGGGAACAGATTAAATTGATACAGTGTATCCATAAAATCTATGTCCCTATGGCAAGGACAAGTAAAAGTCTAGATGCTTGCCTCTATGAATAGGTAGTGTAAAATACTGTTGAATTACAGAGTGCCTTTTAACCCATTACCAAACAATGACGCCTTTTGACACCTCTGTAAAATAATAATACATTAAATATTGTGGGAAAAGGAGAAATGGCTTGTAACAAGCCATTTCTCCTTTTCCCACAATGTATTCTACCATATTCAGTCATTATTTCTCAAATTAGACACACTTGGAAATGTCGTCTGCAACTTCTTTCAATTTGGATCAGTCCAAAATTTTGTTGCTTGGGAATGGGTTAATCCATAACCAGTTGACACCATTTTATACTTGTTAAAATGAAAAGAAGTTACAGATGACTTTTTTTCAGTGATTGAAATTTTACCTATTCCCACACAACAAAATTTTAGACTGGACCAAATTGAAAGAAGCTGCAGATGACAATTTGAAGTTTATGGAAATTCAAATAATTTCATCTAGTTTGATGGAAAACATTTTGGATAATGAAGAAATTGCTTGTAACAAGCAATTTCTTCTTTCTCCATAGTGTTTTCCAAACCTTTTATCTTTGAAGGGCATAAAAAGGAGGGACTAATGAACTTCATTTACACTCCTTTGTATCCATAACTATCTATAAGTATCCTTATCAGCCATTGTAATACTTGATAAAAATCTTGTTAGAAATTGCAATAATTTAATTTTAAGTTTCGTCTATCAAAAACAAGCATTCTGATTAGTCGAAAAAAATAATTCATAACTCCATGAACAAAATTTTGAGCAAGCAGCGATTTTATATGCCTCCGCACAAAATAGTTCCATTAAAAAAGGTATCAAAATTTGTAAAGCTTTTGGTTTTTTTGCTCGATGCTATTAAATTATAAGAAATGAAGAGAAAATTTTTTGTATTCATGGAGGTATGAACCGAAAAACCTAATCACACAATGTATGAATCCGCTTTGCGGATTCATAAACTGGAGTTAGGTTTTTCGGTTCACACCTCCATGAAAACAAAAGATATTCTCTTCATCTCTTAATTGAAAGGAAAGGTCAGAAAATACTGAGAGATTTTAACTGTGGGCATTAGCTTCTTTTGTTAACAAATTTTACAAATAATACTGGCTTAATATGTTAAACAGGTAGTGTAGACTATGACTATGCTGCATGCATGTGTAGGCTGATCTTTATCTATACCTCCTGCCAACACAGGAATATTCCAGATTCTATTCCTGTGTATCTATTAATTTCCAAGATTCTGTACTATGGGCCAGCAAACTCCACATGCACACTTTACCATCCATACTACCACCACCAGAAACCATATATCTGAAAATAAAATCATGAAAAATAGAATTATGAACTTAATATGCCTTTTATAACTAGAAGTTCATTCAATCAAGTGCCTTATAATTAAACTAGTTGGTTGTCCAAGGACAACTGCTGTCGAGCCCTCAAAGTTTTGTAGGCATCATGCTCCAGACAAGCAACCTTGAAGCTATCCCAAAAATTCTTTCAAATGGCACATCTACTCATAATCCATCCATAATTGTAGGAGAAATGCTCTTGAAAACCACAAATTTAGTGTTTGAGCTGTGACCTTGACATTAGAACTATCCCAAAATCCCTAAAATTCGTTCAAATGGCACATCTACTAATGATGTAGAAAAATTGTGCCAAGTTATTTTGAAATCCATATATAATTGAAGGAGTAATTTTTTTGTCAAATTTGGATGGAAGGACGGACTAACACATTAATGCACATAAATCGCGAGCGACAAAAACGAAAAAAGAAGTGTTTTAAAAGATTTTAGTTTCAAATCTCAATAATTCGAGTTTTGTTTATCAAGATTACAGCATTATGATTGGCTGAATTGGTTTTCAATGAACAAAGTTCGTAGCACACAACTACATGTATTCTGCATGCTTGCACATAAAGTAGTTCCATAAAATTTTACTTCAACTAGTAAAATTTTATATTTGTTTTGCAAGATGACAATAAACTACAAGAATTGAATAGAATTTTTTTTTCCTACTAACCTGTATATACATTTACAAATCCACTGTTCAGATTCATACAGTGTGATTAAGTATTTAGGTGCAAACCTCAATGAAAACAATAACAAGATGTTAGTGAAACACGATGCCCCTGCAACAAGACTAAATGTTTGACCTTAGTATGTGATATTGACCTTATCACATGACCTTGACATGAGTAGATGCCTATTATGGAGATGTTTCATCATGAATGCTCCATATAATTTAAAGAGGCATCAGTACTGAACTGATCCAAATAATTTTAAATCAGTACTTGATATGAGGATCAGTACCAGCATACTTTTAGTATCAAATAATCAGAAGGAATATCAAATTTCGTTTCTTTTGCTTATTAAGTAACCTTTTAATCAAAACTGAGCTCTTTAACCCAATACAGAGATTGTTAACATTTACACAATAATGTTAGAATATCGCAAGAACACTGGAACTTTTTTATGTAGCAAATTGATCGTTATCAAAGCAATTGTCTGGATTACATTTCTATCCAGAATCATCACTGATTTCGCATTTCAAACAGATATCCAAACCAGCGAGAAACTGCTGTGAGTGAATCAAGCCCTAAACTTACCATGCCTTCGAAAATGTTTCTCCACAATGGAGCAAACAATTTCCTCTATAATTGGTCTTATGATTTCTTCTGGCTTTGGGACGGATTTGTCCGTAGAAAAAAACTCGTCAAAGTTTTCCTTCTCGACATTTTGCGATGTAGTCAGTCGGAACGCCTGGTTTCAGGGTTAATTTTTAGTTTGGAAAAAGATCTCATGAACAATTGGGGCTTAAAGAGGACAAACAGGTGGTGTTGACTAAGATCAGACTGCACTTATGTGCAGGCTGATCTTTGTCTATGCCTCCTGCTAAAGCAGGAATAAACCGGGATCAGCATGACAAGGGTTTAAATCCTACCTATCAGTGACGGGACATAGGACTCGCACAGCATCATCGTGTACCATAAGAGTTGTTATAATTTGCTTCGTCTCCATATCAAAGACTCTTATTGACCCTTCCTTGCAGCCTACCCATACCTATAAAAGGAGAGGTAAGAGTTAGAACACAATGATTATTAAAGTCAACAAATAAATTAAATCAGCTTCAACAATTGAAGGAACGCGGTTGTCACTCACACAATCACCAAACAATCAAATTATTCATTTAGACCGGAAATGTTCTTTGAACTCAAACATTGGCCAGCATTTAATTGAAGTTTTTTGATGGTTTGGAGACTTAAACATCCTAACTACAGCTTATTTGAACTGTAGGTAAGACATATAGGTTGACAACCAACAATTTTATTTTTTTGTTTTGAGTTACCATACAATTATTTTCATAATTTTGCAAAATAGTACTGTTTAAGGATAAAGCAAACCCTCCTATCAGAGCTCAGTGGATAGAGCCAGCACTCCATCAATTCACCAATCACGGCTATCAATCAAGGAATCAACCTACCAATCAAATCAGCCAAGACTTGAGCTTTCAACTCAATTTTTGTTGGTTTGGAAACTTTACTATTGTAACTACAGCTTATACAAGATGTCGTCATGGTGTTTAGATCGCCAAGCAATTTTTTGACGTGGCCAAAGAAGTAGGTGGGCGGAGCCAGCGATTGGTCAATTGTAGCTATGTCTAGAACAAACAATCTATATTAGTCGCATATGCATCATTCACAAGCCTTTAATTACTGATACAGAGAGAAACAGTTTGACAATATACTTAAGGTTTGTTTTGTAACCAATCAAAAGTTCTTTAACCCTTGTCATGCTGTATAAAATCCCTTTGGGAATTGCATTTCAATCAAAGGGCTGAAAGAACTGGTATCACAATTTGTTCAATTACCAATATTTCTTTTGAAAATTAATTCATTAACAACTCTGGCAGGAAAAGTACAAACAGGACGTGTAGACTAATATCAGATTACACTGTGCAGGCTGATCTTGGTCAGCACCTCCTGCCAAAACCAGAATATTCCGGGTTCAGCATGACAAGGGTTAATCAATCTGCTAAAGGATGGCTAAAGATCATTAGTTGCAACCAAGCCGGTAGTTTCTGAAGAAAATTTCAAAAAAACAAAAGCACCGTATGATATCTAACAAATTGTCCTGTGAGCAAATTGAGCTAAAGGATTTTCAGAGGTTATATAACGAATTACTATTAACACATTTTAACATGTTCTTACATTTATATGCCTCTCAATCAAAAGGCATTGATAACATTGTGGACATCTCCTAAAAATCCTCTTGAATTGGGCAAGTCTAAATTATGTTGTCTGATAATGGATTATCCCTTTAGCATACAAAACATACTTTTTATACTTTCAAAGAAAACCCTTTTAACAAGAATTTTCTCAATTTTTCGCAATGTCTTATACCCTGTTTTACAGTTATCATTCAGTTTACTCTTGTTATGCTAAACCCGGAATATTCTTGTCTTGGTAAAGAGAAAGATCAGCCTGCACATAATCGCAGTCTGATCTTGGTCTACACCTCCTGTTTGACCCTGTGAGCCAGAGTTGGTTAAGAAATCAATGTTGAAAATAAATATTGACCCTCATTTATACTTTCCAGTGCTGTCAGTCCTTTGGTTTTAAAGAAAATCTGTATAGAATTTTAATTCAGAATGACAAGCATTAAAATATATTTGAATTGTCGTCTTAGACCACTATCAAATTAGACCACTATAACATTTTTTGTCTGTGATGGGCTACGGAGGGCGTATATTATTAACCCATTTCCACACAACCCCACTCTTTGACACCACTCAAGAACAAGAGGACCATGATGGTCCTAAATCACTCCCCCGAGTATGATGGTTCATGGCTTTATGATATAAACAAAATAGCAAAGCCCCTGTCTAATTATTTTGGATATTTTGGAGAAGATGTTTAAGGATTTCTCTTTTAATCCTAGGTATATTGATGATCCCACCATACAGCACTAATTTCCTAAATATGGCAATGCTTTGAAGTATAGACTTCAATACATACCATGTATAAAAGCTGTAAGCCTAATGGTTTAGGAGAAGAAGGTTTTCAAAGATATCATTATTTATTCCTAACTAAAATTAGGGATTGCACAGAAAAGGGCTTATTCTTTTAAGTAATTTGGTAGAGGGTCAATGGCTGATGATATGTACCAAATATCAAAGCTCTAGGCTTTATGGTTTGGGAGAAGAAGATTTCCTTCTTTATTTCCTGTAAAATCAGGGATCGCAAAGTAAAGGGCTAATTTTCAGAATACTGTAATTCTTTGAAGTATTTTGGTAGAGGCCTGATGATTTGGCAGAAGAAGATTTTTTAAGATTTCCTTCTTTTATTCTATTTTTTAAGATTTCCTTCTTTTATTCTATGTAAAACCAGGGATTGCCCAGACGAGGGCTTATTTTCAGAATACTGTAATTCTTTGAATTATTTTGGTAGAGGGTCAATAGAAGATGATTTGTACTAAATATCAAAGCTCTTGGCCTTATGGTTTGGAAGAGAAGATTTTTAAAGATTTCCTTCTTTATTTCTTTGTAAAATCAGGTATCACAAAAAAAGGGCTAATTTTCAGAATACGGTAATTCTTTAAAGTATTTTGGTAGAGGGTAAAAAGATGATGATTTGTAACAATTATCATAGCTCTAGGCCTTATGGTTTTGGAGAAGAAGATTTTTAAAGATTCCTTCTTTAATTCTATGTAAAATCAGGGATCGCCCAGAAAAGGGCTAATTTTCAGAATACGGGAAAATCTTTGAAGTATTTTGGTAGAGGGTCAATAGTTATGATTTGTACCAAATATCTAAGCTCTAGGCCTTATGGTTTGGGAGAAGAAGATTTTCTTAAAGATTTCCTTCTTTATTTCTATGTAAAATCAGGTATCACAAAGAAAAGGGCTAATTTTCAGAATACGGTAATTCTTTGAAGTATTTTGGTAGAGGGTAAAAAGATGATGATTTGTACCAATTATCATAGCTCTAGGCCTTATGGTTTTGGAGAAGAAGATTTTTAAAGATTTCCTTCTTTATTTCTATGTAAAATCAGGGATCGCCCAGAAAAGGGCTAATTTTCAGAATACGGTAAATCTTTGAAGTATTTTGGTAGAGGGTCAATAGTTATGATTTGTACCAAATATCAAAGCTCTAGGCCTTACAGCTTCGGAGGAGAAGATTTTTTAAGTTTTTTCACTCCGTTGCCATGGCAACCAGAGTTCTTCATGGATTTCCAAAGAGCATGATTTAAGGATCATTTCTGTGAAGTTTTGTTGAAATTTCATGGTTAGTTTAGGAGGAGAAGATTTTTTTGTAATTGTGAACCGACGGATGGACGGACAGACGGACTACAGACGATGACAGATCACAATAGCTCCCCCAGAGCATTTCGTGCTCAGGTGAGCTCAAAAGCCTTGTGAAACATGGTGAAAACTGAGATATTGCTAGTTATACGCAAATTCTTCATTCTCTATAATGTTTTCAACGTAAAAAGTTCAATAATTTTAAGTTCCATCAACCAAAAATTGTCCTCTGCAACTTCTTTTAATTTGGACTAGTGTAAAATTTTAGCGTCAGGTAAATTTAGTGAGCTTATACCTGATTATGGGTCTGCGACATAACACCAACGCCCTTACATTCATCTGATAGTTTAATCTCACCAATTCTCTCCTTCTTATGGATGTCCCACACGTATATCAAACTTTCTCTTCTACAACCAGTCAACATCTGAAATATAAAGGGATTGTGGGACATGCGCAGGACTGTATCTATGATGCCAAATATATATAAAGATAATTGCTAAACCATTGACATGCTTGACCATGAATATTCATGTTTTTTCAAGAGGTATAGAGATCAGACTGCACATAAGTGCAGTCTGATCTTTGTTTATACCACCTGTTTGTATCATTTAAGTCAGTAATATCTAATACATTGATTTTCAAAAGAAATAATGACCAATAACTAATCCTTCTGAGCTGTCAGCCTTTGATTTTAATGCAACTTCAGACAGGATTCTATTCAGCATGACAAGGGTTAAGACAGTAAGATCAAATTATCTTTCATCGAGCAAACAACAAGAGGAGGAGCAATATGTGAGTTTTTGTTATTCATGGTATTTATCTTAAACACCCAAAAAATGATTATCCTTTTCTTAATTGAAAAAAAGAGACAAAAAGTGTTTTAAAAAATTTAGACAGAATCTCTAAAACATCCTTCATTTCTAATATATAAAACATGACAAAATGGCGCCATGGTGCCACTGAAATTATAATCAGAAATTTGTCAAGGGTCAATCAACCAAATAAAAAGACGATAACTGTTTGTTTCAGAGTAAGATTCAAAATTGATCTTATATAAAAAAAAAACAAGCACTAATTCTATTTCTCTAAAGCAAAAAAGACACAAAATAATATTTTTTTAGGACAAAGTCCATAAAGAGTGTCATTTCACACTTGAGTTACACGGCAACCCTATGACCTCATCAATATCTTTCGTCCTTTTTAGAGGATGATCGTTAGCCCAAAATGGATGAAAGCAAAGCCAAATCTACTAAAAAAGTGATTTCATCATTTTGATAATTTCACTGTTTTTTTGGTGAGATTATCAAGTGATAATCCACTGAGAAGTCTTAATAATCTACTAGAAAGTATTAAATTGATTGATTGAATAGGGTGTTACGCCACTTTAAAAGTATTATCACAGTGGCCAGAGCACCTAACCTTTGATTCCTGGTATTTGTCACACCAGTACTTCCAAGCCTCTAGCTGCTTATCCCTTTTAGGTTTACGATTATCCACCAATTGGTGGGAGACAAATGCCGGAAAGGATATTCACTGTGGCCGGGGATCAAACCCGGGAACCCATAAATAACATAATTGAAAATTGTCACAGAGTAGCATAAAACAACAACTAACAGATCAATGCATTACAGTAGCAATAAGAGTAGCATAACGTCAAACAACTAACAAGAAAATTTATTATAATGGTAATTTAATTGGGGTCTAACTTCTGTCTCCCGTAACATAAAATTGAGTAGCATAAGAGTAGCATAACATCAAACAACTAACAAGCAAATTCATTATAATGGCAATATAATTGCGATCTAACTTCTGTCTCCCGTAACATTAAATTGCCTTACCTGGCCTGAAGGTAGAATGATAAAGCTGTCAAGTTCTTTGATCCTAGTTCCTTCCCTTGCTTGGAACTCATGAATTACCTCCCCTGTTAGATTGCACATCAGAATACAGGACCAGGACCCTGCAGAACAGAATGCATTTTTCAGAAAACCATTACCAGCTAACAAAATTCAGACTGGTCCAAACTGAAGGAAGTAGCACACAACAATTTCCATTTGACCAAATTTGAAAACATCTTTGTCTATTAAGGTAGAAAACATTGTGAAAAATGAAGAAATTCTTTGAAAGAAGCAATTTCTTTTTTTCCACAATGCTTTCAAAAGCTTTTTAGAGGGTCATCCAAAAGCAGGATTTTGTGGAAATAGGTTAACCTTGAAAGATGACCTTGACGTTTTCAGATGACCTTGCTATCAGGAGATGCATAAAAATGAAAGCTATCATCAGGTCAAATGAGCACTGTTATTTAATAATAATGGAAGTTATAGGGAAATATAATGTTTTCAGCAGACAGACTAACAAGCAGACACTGGTAAACAATATTGCCCTGACCTATCGATGCTGGAGGTATAAAATTTAAAAAAGGGCATCATGATAGACATCAGAATTTCCCTTTTACAAATTCTATGAATGATTGATAAACTTTATGTAGTACTAGGTAACATGAAGACAAAAATTTGGTAAAAATTTTATCAAAATCCAGATTTGTAGAAGTTGCAAACACAAATTTTTTTCCGAAGACATACAACTGAAAAACAAAACGCTGATAATATTTTCCAGGTCACATTTTCTCACTGTTTGGCTTCATTTAAAACATATGACATTTCTGATTTCAGTGTAAGCAGTAACAGCCTTAAATTACTAGTTAGATCACTGCCTTGAAAATATGGGTTCAAAAACAAAAAAAGGTTGATACCTATTGGCCAAAAGCTGAACAATGGCATTACTAAATAACAAAGCAAATAATGTAACAAGATCCTTGAACTGGAATTTTATCAAGCCATTCCCACACAATCCCTTTTTTAACACATCTCAAGAATAAGAAGGCAATTGGCCCTAAAGCACTCACCTCAGTCGATGACTGCAAATGTCTCAGTGAATTCATTTTTATCAAACATAACCAGCTATCAATTCTTGTCTTGATATCAAGAGCAATTATTCTTACAAAGTTTGAAGATATTTGTGCCAGAAAAATAGCATGCAAATTACAAAGAAGATTTCTTTACACTAGACCTAGGGTCCTTGTTTTTGACCCAATGTGACCAATCATAAATATTGACAAATATTTTTAAGGAGACATTTTAAATAAATATCAAGTCGATTGGGCCAAAAATGCAGCCTCTAGAGTTCACACAAGAAATGTTACCTCTGGAATGTAAACAAGGTATATTTAAGATTTTACCTAGTGATCTAGTTTTTTACCTAACTTGACCAAAAGTCAAACTTGGCCAAAATATCATGAACACAAAATTTCTGACCAAATAGCAAATATATTGAGCCCAAAAAGCTGGCACTAGAATGCGCACAAAATTTGACTTAGAGACCTTGTTCTTGACCAAAATTTACTCAAATTACATCTTGACAGAGATATTATGAGGATAAACATTCTGATCAAATATCAAACTATTTGAGCCTTAGAAGTGCCAGGTAGAGTGCACACAAGGTTTTCCTTAGATTTGACCTTTGACCTAGTTTTTGGCCCAATGTTACCCAATATTCATTTTGACTGAGATATTATGCAGACTAATCTTCTAACAAAATATCCTTTGATATTAGGCTAAAAAGAGCCTTCTATAGTTAAAGCAAGGCTATTTCCAAGTTTTAACCTTGTGACCTATTTTTCAAACTTACATGATCAAATATAAACCTTCTTCGAGATATTATACAGACAAACATTCTGCCTAAATATTAATTTTTTTCAGCCCTAAAAGTGCCCTCTAGAGTGCAAACCAGATGATTTGACCTAGTTGCCTTGCTTTTAATCCCACATAATCCAATATTCAACTTAACCTAGATGTTATGCAGTTAAATATTCTGACCAAATATCAATTGATTTGAAGCAAAAATATGTCATCTTGAGAGCTTACAAGGCTATTTTCAAGATATGATCCTGTGACCTAGTTCTTGACCCAACGTGACCCAATATAAGACTTGACCAAGATATTATGCAGATAAGTATTCTGACCAAAAATCAAGCCATTTGTGTCAAAAAATGTGACCTCTAGAGTGCACACTAGGTTTTTCCAAGATCTGACCTAGTGACTTAGTTTTTGATTCTATGTGACATAATATTGAAGTTGACAAAGATATCATGAAGAAAAACATTCTGACCAAGTTTCAAGATTTTTGATCTAACAAGAGCTTGTCACAGTCATTTGACAAATGCCCCCAAAGGACAGGGTCAAGCATGAGGTACTTTGATTTGTTTTGTTAAAACAACCACATGCATATGTGATCTATACGTCTTTTAACAAGCATTCTGAAGTAGTGCATGGCAATACCAATTCCCCTACCGGTTTTATGTATATCCTTAGAGCGGTATATTTTTGGGGTGGTAAAGGGTTTACTACCCTGCCAAAATATTACAGTTGTATCAGATTTTATGAGCAATTCTTAAACACACACACATACACACAAACATAAAAAATAGGCGTCTCTTTTTGTTGGTAGCTAAATTATACTTCATAAAGTCATCTGTACCAAGAGCATTAACCCTTTCCTGGATAAACCTGGGATTTTACGTCACTTTGATTTTATACTTGAGAAAACATATTGGAACAAGAGGCCCATGAGGGCCTGAGACGCTCTACTGGTTATCAAGTTTTCCGTTAAAGAAATCTGATATTTAAGGAAGTTAATTGCTCAAAGAAGAATGCATAAAGAAAAAAAAAGGGGCTTTATCCCCTTTATCATTTTAAGCAACAATCCTCAAGGCCCCTTTTCGAATGTTTCATGACGGATCCACTCCATTTCCAAAAGAAAGTTACCTTATGACCCTACAATCATTCTGTGAATATTTCATCAGAATCTGACAATAATTGTGGACTTAATCACATAAACAGGATTGTTTTGAATGAAAATCAATAAGGCCCCTTTTCCTGTGTTTTCTGATGGATCAATTTCATTCCAAAAGGAACTTTCCTTACAACCCGACAATTGTCCTGTGAAATTTAAAAGACAACTTGATAATGATTGTGATCTTCATCACATACACAAAATGTTTTGAATGATAATCTGTAAGGCCCCTTTTCCTGTGTTTCAAATGCCACAATTATTCCATGCATCTTTGAATAAAACTGTTGACTTTATTGTGTTAACAAAGATATTAAATTCAAGTTCTCATAAGGCCCCTTTTCCCGTGATATTTTACTGTTGGTTTTATCATTCTATGAAAGTTAAAAGTGAATCCGATGAAATATTGGGAATTCATTATGTTTACTAGAATATTTAAAAAAAATCCTATGTCCCCTTTTTACATGATACTTGATGGATTGTACCCAGTTCTGAAAAGAACCATCTAAGTATTTGTACAATCATTCTGTGAAATTTTGAAGTGAATCCGGTGAAATCAAGGGACATCATTGTGTTAAGCAGAATATTGAAGAGAGTTTTTCATAAGGCCCCTTTTTATGTGACCCTTGCTATAGTCAGATCCACTGTCAAAATCAACAATTGGAATGATGGTACAATCAATCTGTTTAATCTGTGGAATTTATTGTGTTAATGAATTATAGTGCAATATTCATAGGGCCCCTTTTCTCATGATACTTTACAGAACAAACCAAATTTCAAAAGGAACAATTCTAATGAAGGTAGAATCATTCTTTAAAAGTTAAAGAGAATCAATGAAAACAGTGGACTGAATTGTGTCAAGAATTTTTGTAACTAAATTTTCATAAGGCCCCTTTTCCCGTGAAACTTAACAAATCAGACCCAATGTACAAAGGAACAATCCTAATGATAGTTTGAAGAAAATGATAAAGACTGAGGACTTTATTGTAATGATGATGTTTTGTAATAAAATTTTTATAAGGTCCCTTTTCTTGTGTCACTTAACCAATCAGACCTAATTTACAAAGGAACAATCCAAATTTAATGGTCATGATTATTGTACAATGATTCTGTGAAGGTTTGAATAAAATCCAATGAAAGCTCTGGACTTGGTTACAAGGATTATAGATAAAATTCTCTAAAGGCCCCTTTTCCCATGATACTAGACAGATCACGCCTAATTTGAAAAGAAAGAATCCTCATGATGGAATAATCATTCTGTGAAAGGTTTAACAGAATCGGATGAAAACTGTTGACTTTATTGTGGTACAATGATTTTAAAATTAAATTTCATAATGCTCCTTTTCCTGTGATACTTGACGGATCAGGTCTAATGCAAACATCAACTATCATTATTATTGTACAATTATCCTGCGAATGTTTGAAGAAAATCCGATGAAAGCTCTGGACTTTGTTACAAGGATTTATAAATGAAATTTTCATAAGGCCCCTTTTCCTGTGCTTCTTGACAGTTCAAACCCTGTTATGAAAAGAATGATAGTTATGACCTTCCAATCATTCTGTGAAAGTTTCAACAAAATCTGGTCAAAGCTGTGGGCTTTATTGTGTTAACAGGGTTTTATTAATTGAATTTTCATATAGCCCCTTTTCCCATGTTATTTGATGGATCTGAACCAATTCCAAAGGGAACTCTTCTTACAAAAGTATAATTATTCTGTTTGAGTATAAAGACAACCCCATCTCACCTGTGGACTTACAAGCATTAATTAAGATTTTTTTAATTGAATTTTCCTAAGGCCCCTTTTCCTATGTTTCTCAATGGATCAGACCCAATTTGAAAGGAACAATCCTTATGATGGTACAATCATTATGTGAAAGTTTGAAGTCAATCAGGTGAAATCTAGGGCCATTATGTGTTAACTAAGATTTTTTTTATTAAATTTTCATGGGGCCCCTTTTCCCATGAAACTTGATGGATCAAACCTACTTCCGAAAGGAAAAATCCACATAATGTTATAATCATTCTGGGAATGTTTGAAGAGAATTTGTTGAAAACTATGGACTCTATTGTGTTTACGAGGACTTTTTCAATCCAGTTTTAATCGGGCCCCTTTTCCCGTGGTCCTTGACTGATTATACCAAATTTTGAAAGGAACAATTCTTATGATGGTACAATCATTCTGTGAAAGTTTGAAGTCAATCAGATGAAAACTGTGGACTCTAGAGTGTTAACAAAGATCTTTGAATTAAATTTTAATAAGGCCCCTTTTCCTATGTTTCTTGAGGAATCATATCCGATTCCAAAAGGTACAATCCTTATGATGGTACAATCATTCTGTGAAAGTTTGAAGAGAATCCGTTGTAAATTGTTGGCTCTAGATTATTAATGAGAATTTTTTATTAAACATTTCATAAGGCCCCTTTTTCCTGTGTTTCTTGAAGGATCATACCTAATTTCAAAAGGAATAATCCTTATGATAGTACAATCATTCTGTGAAAGTTTGAAGGGAATCCGATGAAAACTATTGACTCCAGAGTGTTAAAGAGTATTTCTTAAAAGATTTTTCGATTAAATTTTCATAAGGCCCCTTTTCCCATGTTTCCAGATGGATCTGACCAAATTTCCAAAGGAACAATCCTTATGATGGTACAATCATTCTGTGAAAGTTTAAATACAATTTGATGAAAACTGTGGACTCTAGAGTGTTAACAAGAATTTTTTTATTAAATTTTAATAAAGGGCCCTTTTCCCCTGTTTCATGACAGATCAGACCCATTTTCGAAAGGAACGATCCTTATGCTTGTACAATCATTCTGAGAAAGTTTGAAGAGAATCCGATGAAAACTGTGGACTCTATCGTGTAAACAAGGATTTTTAATGGAGTTTTTTATTGAATTTTCATAAGGCCCCTTTTCCCATGTTTCTTGACGCATCATACCCAATTTCGAAAGGAACGATCCTTATGTTGGTACAATCATTCTGTGAAAGTTTGAAGAGAATCCAATGAAGACTGTAGACTCTATCGCGTAAACAAGGATTTTTAATTGAATTTTAATTAAATTTTCATAAGGCCCCTTTTCCCATGTTTCTTGGCGGATCATACCCATTTTCGAAAGAAACGATCCTTATGTTGGTACAATCATTCTGTGAAAGTTTGAAGAGAATCTGATGAAAACTGTGGACTCTATCTCGTAAACGAGGATTTTTTAATTAAATTTTCATAAGGCCCCTTTTCCCGTGTTTCTTGACAGATCATACCAATTTTCGAAAGGAAAGATCCTTATATTGGTACAATCATTCTGTGAAAGTTTGAAGAGAATCCAATGAAAACTGTGGACTCTATCATGTATACGAAGATTTTTTAATTAAGTTTTTAATTAAATCTTCATAAGGCCCCTTTTCCTGTGTTTCTTGACGGATCATACCCATTTTCGAAAGGATCGATCCTTATGATTGTACAATCATTCTGTGAAAGTTTGAAGAGAATCCGATGAAAACTGTGGACTTTATCGCGTAAACGAGGATTTTTTAATTAAATTTTCATTAGGCCCCTTTTCCTGTGTTTCTTGACGGATCTGACCCAATTTCGAAAGGAATGATCCTTATGATGGTACAATCATTCTGTGAAAGTTTGAAGAGAATCCGATGAAAACTTTGGACTTTATCGCGTAAACAAGGAAAAGTTTAACGGACGGACGACGGACGGATGGACGGACGAACGCACGGACGCCGGACGGGAAAAAGCCATCACTATAGCTCTAGTTGCCTTCGGCCAGTAGAGCTTAAAAGGAGAAATTGCTTATAATAAGCAATTTATCCTTTTCCCACAGAGTCTTCTACCACATAAAATGGTTTTATTTGAAATTGCATCCAATTTTCATTTTCGTTTGCATCCTCTTTCAATTTGGATCAGTCTAAAATTTCAAAAACAAGGAATGGGTTAAGACCCTTAAGCCCAAGTAAACTTTGAACAAAAGCTTTCAAAAATCTGTCTAGGATTGTGAATGCTTTTCTGTTATCAATATTGACTCAAATAACAAAAACCACCTTCATATCACAAAGGGTTTAGAAAAAAACGGGAAACTGAAATTTCCTGGCAATTTTTTAAGTCTAGCTTTCGTATCTTCCTAAAAAATCAATGGACCTAAACCGAATTTAAACTCATTCTGTATCTCATTGATGTGGACTTACATACCAAAAATTAGCTCAATATCTTTGAGGGTTAAGAAAAAAAGTCAGCAAAAATTAAATTTCTTGGTAATTTCTAAGTCCAGCATCCGTATCTTCCACAAAAATCAATGGACCGGAATGAAACTCGAACTGGTTCTGTAACTCATTGATGTGGACTCACATACCAAAAATCAGCTCAACATCTCTGAGGGTTTAGAAAAAGAGTCCGGAAAACTGCAATTTCTTGGTAATTTCTAAGTCCAGCTTCTGTTTCTTCCACAAAAATCAATGGACCAGAATGAAACTTGAACTGGTTCTGTAACTCATTGATGTGGACTCACATACCAAAAATCAGCTCAAAATCTCTGAGGGTTTGGAAAAAAAATCCGTGAAAACTGATATGTCCGGACTGACAGACGGACAGACGGACAGAGGGACAGAGCGTAAACCTATAGTCCCCTTTGGCTTTCGCCAGTAGGGGACTAATAAATGAAATTTTAATACATATAATAATTTCTATAAATACAGAATGAAATCGATAATTGCTTTATGGACAAATTTTTCTGAGTTCAAAAGTAGGACAAAGGTCAAGGTCACTGGGTCAAGGTCAAGGTCATGTAAAGTGGTCCACCCAACTAAGCATCTGTCCAAATATGAAAGCAATCCATAGAAGAATAAGAGAGTAAATACAATTTAACCATTTCGGACGCAATTAAACCATTCTGGACGCCCCTTTGACCCCAGATTGTGACCCTGACCTTTCAGATAGGAACTGGTGTCTTTTTCGGGACATGTCCTCTGAAGGTGGTGAACATTTGAATGAAAGAAATTTGTACCTGTGTGCATGATTATAGAAGTTACAGAGTGGACACGGCAAAAAATGCCGTTTTTTACCTTTGACCCCAGATTTTGACCTTGACCTTTGAGATCATAGGAACCTGGGTCTTTTTCGCGACACGTTGTCTGAAGGTGGTTAACATTTGTATGAAAGAAATTTGTACCTGTGGATTGATTTTAGAAGTTACAGAGCGGACACGGCAAAAAGTGCCGATTTTTTACCTTTGACCCCAGATTGTTACCTTGACCTTTTAGATAGGAACCCGAGTCTTTTTTGCGACCCGTCTGAAGTTGGTGAACATTTTCATGAATGAAATTTGTACCTGTGTGCATGATTATAGAAGTTATAGAGCGGACAAGGCAAAAAGTGCCGATTTTTTACCTTTGACCCCAGATTTTGACCTTGATCTTTTGGATAGGAACCTAGGTCTTTTTCGCGACACTTTGTCTTATAGCAGTGAACATTTGTGCAAAGTTATATTGAAATCCACTATTGCATGTAGAAGTTACAGAGCAGACACAAAAGCGGGACGGACAGACAGACGGATGGACGGACAGTTCGATTACTATGTGCCTCCCTTTAGGGGCATAAAAATGTGGCCTCCAAAGTGCACAAGATGTTGACATATGATGAACAATGGAAGATGGACTATGGACAACAGAGGACTGATGCCGGACACAGCTAGATCACAAAAGCTTACCTTGGGCACTTTCTGTTCAGGTGAGCTAAAAAAGCTTATTATTACCCTAATGTTTTCTAACTCCAGCATTTTGTTCATGAACAACAATCTTTTATCAAAATTTATCTATTCACAATTTGGGCAAGTTCATTCTGGACAAGTAGAAAATAGTCTCTTACTTGTACGGAGACAAATGGAGAAAATTTATACTTCCACACCCTTGCCCAACTTACCACAAAACATTTTCTCATCATGTATCTTAAATGACCTCAAACACTTTACATGACCCTGAAGGTTGATGACTGGAACCCATGTCAATTTTTTGACATCCCATTTGATGATCATGCCTTCCAGACTAGCACTGTACACATACCTACAATTTTAGTTATGAAACATAAGACGCCTGAACCGTATACCTACAATCCATATTACCTTCTTGATCCTAACCAATTACCAGATGGCAATATTTTTGACTAGTCTAAATTCAAAGATATAACAGATGTAATTGATCAAACTTTGGATTTTCTTACTTTTATGGTAGAAGACATTGTGGATAATGAAGAAATTGCTTGTAACAAGCAATTTCTTCATTATCCACAGTGTTTTTCAAAGCTGTTATATTTAGGGTTGTTTAATAGCGTTCTGGTTTGGGAAGTGAATAACAAGTTAAAAATGAAGATAAGTATGACACAGCCTTAGATTGAGAAACAATGCCGAATAAAATACCATATTCTATTCTGATAAAAGATCTCTGATTTTTGAAAGTCTACTTTTAGAATAACAATAAATTAAGATACTATGAGAGAGTATAGAATTTATTGAAAATCCACAACTTTGGTATGTCTAAAAGTGTCATTGTGTGGGAATGGGTTAATGAAACAGAATAACTGTTTGTATTCCATGTCAGTTCTTGAACAACAAAAGCGTTTTTTACCGCAACTCTTTGTTGTTCACAAAATGAAAGATAGAAAGACCTTACACTGAAACAAATAACTAACCAATCGGGGCTTTGAATCAAATAATCAGTCAACCAATGAAATCATTCACTTAGACCGGAATTTAGTTTTGAACACTGTCGTTTACCTCCATTTTTGTTAAGCTTTTTTGTTGAATAGGTTCAAGCTGTTGTTACGATGTATATATTGCCAACAAACAATTCTTCTTTTTTGTTACATACTACTGGCCATACATTTTGAAAAAAGATGTTGTTTAAATTCGAAGTGGGACTTCCTGTCTGAGTCAGTGAGTGGGTCCAATGGAGTATGAGGGAGGGGTTAGTCAATCATCCTCAACGTATTTCCTCACTCACTTGTTGTTTCCATAAAGTACAATATCCACAACGAGATCTTGATGTTCCATTAAAGTTTTAGTGCAGGTGATGGTTTCCGTGTTGATAATATAGATACCGTGAGAACCAGCCCATACATGGTTATCATCTACTGCCGTTAAACAGGCCTGTGTTAATAAAGAATCTGGAGTGAGTGTTTATTGATTGTTAGTTTTATTTAACCAGTTTGCTTACAATCCTACTTTCGAACGGCCTGTAAAAAAACAGTGTCAATCTCAAGTGTGTATAATGATTAATTAATGCACATTGATTGTGATGCAAATTGAAGAAAGATAAGTTAAACCCTGTGAATTGACCGATTGTCACTATGAACATAAAACAAGAGGCCCATGAGGGCCTGAGATGCTCTACTGGTTATCAAGTTTTCCATTAAAGAAATCTGATATTTAAGGAAGTTAATTGCTCAAAGAAGAATGCATAAAGAAAAAAAAAGGGCTTTATCCCCTTTATCATTTTAAGCAACAATCCTCAAGGCCCCTTTTCCCATGTTTCATGACGGATCCACTCCATTTCCAAAAGAAAGTTACCTTATGACCCTACAATCATTCTGTGAATATTTCATCAGAATCTGACAATAATTGTGGACTTAATCACATAAACAGGATTGTTTTGAATGAAAATCAGTAAGGCCCCTTTTCCTGTGTTTTCTGATGGATCAATTTCATTCCAAAAGGAACTTTCCTTACAACCCGACAATTGTCCTGTGAAATTTGAAAGACAACTTGATAATGATTTTGATCTTCATCACATACACAAGAATGTTTTGAATGATAATCTGTAAGGCCCCTTTTCCTGTGTTTCGAATGCCACAATTATTCCATGCATCTTTGAAGAGAATCCAATAAAACTGTTGACTTTATTGTGTTAACAAAGATATCAAATTCAAGTTCTCATAAGGCCCCTTTTCCCGTGATATTTTACTGTTGGTTTTATCATTCTATGAAAGTTAAAAGTGAATCCAATGAAATATTTGGAATTCATTATGTTTACTAGAATATTTAAAAAAAATTATATGTCCCCTTTTTACATGATACTTGATGGATTGTACCCAGTTCTGAAAAGAACCATCTAAGTATTTGTACAATCATTCTGTGAAATTTTGAAGTGAATCCGGTGAAATCAAGGGACATCATTGTGTTAAGCAGAATATTGAAGAGAGTTTTTCATAAGGCCCCTTTTTATGTGACCCTTGCTATAGTCAGATCCACTGTCAAAATCAACAATTGGAATGATGGTACAATCAATCTGTTTAATCTGTGGAATTTATTGTGTTAATGAGTTTATAGTGCAATATTCATAGGGCCCCTTTTCTCATGGTACTATACAGAACAAACCAAATTTCAAAAGGAACAATTCTAATGAAGGTAGAATCATTCTTTAAAAGTTAAAGAGAATCAATGAAAACAGTGGACTGAATTGTGTAAAGAATTTTTGTAACTAAATTTTCATAAGGCCCCTTTTTCCGTGAAACTTAACAAATCAGACCCAATGTACAAAGGAACAATCCTAATGATAGTTTGAAGAAAATGATAAAGACTGAGGACTTTATTGTAACAATGATGTTTTGTAATAAAATTTTTATAAGGTCCCTTTTCTTGTGTCACTTAACCAATCAGACCTAATTTACAAATGAACAATCCAAATGATGGTACAATCATTCTATTAAAGTTTGAAGAGATTCTGATAAAGACTGAGGGCAAAGTTGTGTTTATAAGGATTTGGTAAAAAATTTTCATACAGCCCCTTTTCCTATGATACTAGACAGATCAGGCCCAATTTGGAAAGAAACAATCATAATGATGGTACAAACATTCTGTGAAAGTTTGAACAGAATCTGATGAAAACTGCAGACTTTATCTTTAAGATAAAATTTTCATAAGGCTCCTTTTCCTGTGATACTTGAAGGATCAGGTCTCATGTCAGCCTCAACAATCGTGATTATTGTACAATGATTCTGTGAAAGTTTGAATAAAATCCAATGAAAGCTCTGGACTTGGTTACAAGGATTATAGATAAAATTCTCTAAAGGCCCCTTTTCCCATGATACTAGACAGATCACGCCTAATTTGAAAAGAAAGAATCCTCATGATGGAATAATCATTCTGTGAAAGTTTTAACAGAATCGGATGAAAACTGTTGACTTTATTGTGGTACAATGATTTTAAAATTAAATTTCATAATGCTCCTTTTCCTGTGATACTTGACGGATCAGGTCTAATGCAAACATCAACAATTATTATTATTGTACAATTATTCTGTGAATGTTTGAAGAAAATCCGATGAAAGCTCTGGGCTTTGAAACAAGGATTTATAAATGAAATTTTCATAAGGCCCCTTTTCCTGTGCTTGACAGTTCAAACCCTGTTATGAAAAGTATGATAGTTATGACCTTCCAATCATTCTGTGAAAGTTTCAACAAAATCTGATCAAAGCTGTGGACTTTATGGTGTTAACAGGGTTTTATTAATTGAATTTTCATCTAGCCCCTTTTCCCATGTTACTTGATGGATCTGAACCAATTCCAAAGGGAACTCTTCTTACAAAAGTATAATTATTCTGTTTGAGTATAAAGACAACCCCATCTCATCTGTGGACTTATAAGCATTAATTAAGATTTTTTTAATTGAATTTTCCTAAGGCCCCTTTTCCTATGTTTCTCAATGGATCAGACCAAATTTGAAAGGAACAATCCTTATGATGGTACAATCATTATGTGAAAGTTTGAAGTCAATCAGGTGAAATCTAGGGCCATTATGTGTTAACTAAGATTTTTTTATTAAATTTTCATGGGGCCCCTTTTCCCATGAAACTTGATGGATCAAACCTACTTCCGAAAGGAACAATCAACATAATGTAATAATCATTCTGGGAATGTTTGAAGAGAATTTGTTGAAAACAATGGACTCTATTGTGTTTACGAGGACTTTTTCAATCCAGTTTTAATCGGGCCCCTTTTCCCGTGGTCCTTGACTGATTATACCAAATTTTGAAAGGAACAATTCTTATGATGGTACAATCATTCTGTGAAAGTTTGAAGTCAATCAGATGAAAACTGTGGACTCTAGAGTGTTAACAAAGATCTTTGAATTAAATTTTAATAAGGCCCCTTTTCCTATGTTTCTTGAGGAATCATATCCGATTCCAAAAGGTACAATCCTTATGATGGTACAATCATTCTGTGAAAATTTGAAGAGAATCCATTGTAAATTGTTGGCTCTAGATTATTAATGAGAATTTTTTATCAAACATTTCATAAGGCCCCTTTTTCCTGTGTTTCTTGAAGGATCATACCAAATTTCAAAAGGAATAATCCTTATGATAGTACAATCATTCTGTGAAAGTTTGAAGAGAATCCGATGAAAACTGTGGACTCTATCTTGTAAACGAGGATTTTTAATGGAGTTTTTAATTGAATTTTCATAAGGCCCCTTTTCTCATGTTTCTTGACAGATCATACCCAATTTCGAAAGGAACGATCCTTATGTTGGTACGATCATTCTGTGAAAGTTTGAAGAGAATCGAATGAAAACTGTCGACTCTATTGCATAAACAAGGATTTTTAATTGAATTTTAATTAAATTTTCATAAGGCCTTCTTTTCCCATGTCTCTTGACGGAACATACCAAATTTCGAAAGGAACAATCCTTATGTTGGTACAATCATTCTGTGAAAGTTTGAAGAGAATCTGATGAAAACTGTGGACTCTTTCTCGTAAACGAGGATTTTTTAATTAAATTTTCATAAGGCCCCTTTTCCCGTGTTTCTTGACGGATCATACCCATTTGTGAAAGGAACGATCCTTATGTTCGTACAATCATTTTGAGAAAGTTTGAAGAGAATCCAATGAAAACTGTGGACTCTATCGCATAAACGAGGATTTTTAATTGAATTTTTAATGAATTTTCATAAGGCCCCTTTTCCCGTGTTTCTTGACGGATCATAACCATTTTCGAAAGGAACGATCCTTATGTTGGTACAATCATTCTGTGAAAGTTTGAAGAGAATCTGATGAGAACTGTGGACTTTATCACGTAAACAAGGATTTTTTAATTAAATATTCATAAGGCCCCTTTTCCCGTGTTTCTTGACGGATCATACCCATTTTCGAAAGGAACGATCCTTATGATGGTACAATCATTCTGAGAAAGTTTGAAGAGAATTAGATGAAAACTGTGGACTCTATCGCATAAACGAGGATTTTTAATTGAATTTTTAATTAAATTTTCATAAGGCCCCTTTTCCCGTGTTTCTTGACGGATCATACCCATTTTCAAAAGGAACGATCCTTATGATGGTACAATCATTCTGTGAAAGTTTGAAGAGAATCTGATGAAAACTGTGGACTTTATTGCGTAAACGAAGATTTTTTAATTAAGTTTTAATTAGGCCCCTTTTCCCGTGTTTCTTGATAGATCTGACCCAATTTCGAAAGGAACAATCCTTATGATGGTACAATCATTCTGTGAAAGTTTGAAGAGAATCCGATGAAAACTGTGGACTTTATGGCGTAAACAAGGAAAAGTTTAACGGAAACACGACGGACGCACAGACGGATGCACGGAAGCCGGACGGGAAAAAGCCATCGTTATAGCTCTAGTGGCCTTCGGCCAGTAGAGCTAAAAATTGTTGACAAATCAAATCCATCCTTTAGACTGGAAATGAATGATAAACTCCTCTTTTCCAACAATTTTTTCTATCACATAGGATATATCTATTTTTTCAAATTGTACTTACTTTACAATGATGTCTGCTAGCTCTTGGAATATGGACAAGTCTCAAATTTTGACAAACATTAATTTAACCCTTGTCATGCTGAACCCGGAATGTTTGGGTTTGGCAGGAGGTGTAGACCAAGATCAGCCTGCACATAAGTGCAGTCTGATCTTGATCTACACCTCCTGCTTGTACTTTTCCTGTTTCCTGAGTTGTTAATGAAATTTTCTAAAACAAATGTTGATTTTTTAACGACAAGTTCTATAAGTTCTTTAGCACTTTGATTATACACCCATTCAGTAAGTTAATTTATACAATATGACAAGGGTTAGATCATTTTTTTACTTCTGTACATTGTTTACAGTATTAGTATACTTACCATAGACTATTTAGTTTGTAGAGGATTTCCTTCTCACATCCAAGTTAGAGGTCAAATTATTTCCTTCTAACACCCAAGTAGAGGTCAAAATATTTCTTACTACTGTACCCTGTTTTCAGGGTTAACCCCTTCCCACAAAATGACGCCTTTAAATGCCCCTCAATATGAAAGCTTTGGAAAACATTGTGGAGAATGAAGATATTGCTTGTAACAAGCAATTTCTTCATTACCCACAATGTTTTCTACCTTCAATGACAAAGATTTTGAAGATCTTAGCAACTTCAAATTGTCGTCTGCAACTTCTTTGAATTTGGACTGGTCTAAAATTCTATCGTGTGGGAATGGGTTAACCCTTGTCATGCTGTATAAATTAACTTACTGAATTGCTGTATAATCAAAGTGCTTAAAGCACTGATAGAACTTGTCGTTAAAAAATCAACATTTGTTTTAGAAATCAATTTCATTACCTACTCAGACAGGAAAAAGTACAAGCAGGAGGTGTGGATCAAGATCAAACTGCACTTATGTGCAGGCTGATCTTGGTCTACACCTCCTGCCAAAACCGGAATATTCAAGATTCAGCATGACAAGGGTTAATAGACTTACCACAGACTGTTTGGTTTGTAGAGGATTTCCTTTAACCCTTTCCTGTTTTGCAAAATTTTAGACCTGTCCAAATTCAAAGGTTTTGCAAGGGTTTTGAAAAATTAATTTGGATTTAATTTGAAAAATAACCATTCATTAGGGCAGAAAATATTGTGGAAAAAGAAGAAATTGCTTGTTACAAGTAATTTCTTCTTTTTCTACAATGTTTTCTCAATTATAAAATCACAGGGATGTGAAATCAGGTTTTAAACAGGAAAGGGTTAAACAGCCAAGTTAGAGGTCAAATTATGTCTTACTTCTGTACACTGTTTTTAAGGTTAACCCATTCCCACTCAAGCCCTCCTTTTTACGCATCTCCAGAGGCTTTGGAAAACATTGTGGAAAATGAAGAAATTGCTTGCATCAAGGAATTTCTTCATTATCCACAATGTTTTCTATCCAAAACGACGATAAAGATAATAATTCCATCAACTTTAAATTGTCGTCTGCAGCTTCTTTCAATTTGGACCAGTCTAAAATTTTGTTGTGTTTGAATGGGTTAATAGACTAACCACAGACAATATGATTTGTAGAAGATTTCCTTCTAACACCAAAGTTAGGGAAAATTATTTCTAACTATTTTCAGTGTTTGTACATGTATGCCAACAGAATAGGTTTGTTGAGGATTTTCTGTCAGCACCAAAGTTAGAGGTCAAAATATGAGTTCAAGGTTAATAAATTTACCACAGACAGTTTTGTCTGTAAGAGATTTCCTTCTAACACCAAAGTTAGAGGTCAAACTATATCCTACTTCTGTACACTGTTTAAATAGGTTATAGACTTATCACAGATTGTTTTGTTTATAGAGGATTTCCTTCTAAAACCAAAGTTAGAGGTCAAACTATATCCTACTTCTGTACACTGTTTTCATGAGTTAATAGACTTACCACAGACTGTTTTGTTTGTAGAGGATTACCTTCTAACACCCACGTTGTAGCATTGTAAACTTTTATCTTCCCGTCACTCAGGCCACACCATAACTTTGGGGGTACAGATCCATCTAAAGTATAGAAGAGTGGTATTTCAGGTTTTACCCTTCACTGTTTTTCAAAATTTTAGACTGGTCCAAATTCAAAAGGGTAGTAGGCAACATTATAAGTACATTATAAGTCAGTTATAAGTAAGTACATTTCAAATGAAAGTGATGTAAGCATTGTAAATGGGCGTCACGGAAAAAATTGGACAGACAGTTGCATTTCAACTTTAGAATTAGGGTGAAAAACAAATTATTAAATCTATAAAGTATAAAAAAAAACAAATGATGCTGTATAAAAGTACTACGGATTTTAATAGTAGTCAAGAAAATAAATGAAATGTGGGGTAAAAACACAAAATTTATATAGAATAACAGACAGATTCAAACCAGGTTGGCATTTTTTAAAAAATTATCTCCCTTTAAAATTGTTGTCTGAAACTTCTTTCTATTTGGACCAGTCTAAAATTCTGTCATGTGGAAATGGGTTACTGCTGCTCTTGAACAGGTTTCCATGAAAATTGATATTAGAAAATGATCTGTTTTTCCAAGCGTTATTTGTGTTCAGGATGAATATTCTTACTTCTGAATTATTCATACTATATCTACTACATGTATATACATAGATAAATCATAATATATACATATTCTGTATGCCCTACTTTAACCCATTCCCACACAAGCCCTCCTTTTTACGCCCCTCAAGAAAAATGCTTTAGAAAACATTGTGGAAAATGAAGAAATTGCTTGTATCAAGCAATTTCTTCATTTTTCACATTCTTTTCTATCTCAAAAGTAAAAAAAATTAAAATTCCATCAAAACTTGAAATTGTCGTCTGCAGCTTCTTTCAAATTGGACCAGTCTAAAATTTTGCTGTGTTTGAATGGGTTAAAACACTGGAATTCATTGGAGGAGCTTATAAGCCATCAGGTAATGTCGATAATGGAAGCCAATGATGTAATTTATAGTTCATCGAAACCACAAATAAGGCAACTTTTGATGCTACTGATATGTAACACATTTATCTGATGAACTTTGGTTCTCTGATTCAGGTCGTATTTCATTGACTTATTTGGCTTCTGGTATTTAAAATATTTTTGCTTCTTTTCTTTCTTTTTTTTAATAAACTTATGACTAGTCACCCATTCCCTAGCGAACCCTCCTTTTTACATCCACAAAGAAAAAAAACTTTGGAAAAATTCTGGATAATGAAGAAATTGCTTGATACCAGCAATTTCTTCATTATCCAACATGTTTTCTAGCCAAATAGACTGAACAGTTGAAAATTCCAAGAACTTGATATTATTGTCTGCAGCTTGTTTAAATTTGAACCAGTCTGAATTTTGTTTCTTTTGGATTTGAACACTGAGAACCAGAATTTTTCTCCCATAATCTTTGCAAAACCTGCTTTAATAATCAAATATAGAGAGTTTTAAAGGATGTTCTCTGTAGATTGAGAACAAAGACTGAAATACCGTACCATCCCCTCCTGTATACAGCAATGTCTGTACAGTTTTTCTATCTTGTTCACCAATATTTGGATCGATCTTGGTTTGAAGTTTCTGTTTAGTGTCTGGTGTCAACACGTGTTTACCCTTATCCACATAATGTGTGTAAAAACATAATTTGGATGCAGCTTCGGACGGACATTTAGAGTGGACTGATATATCCTCTTGGCCACTGAAAAATTGCCATAAGAAACAACCAAGAAAATCAATTGGTTTATTATGAATTAGACAATATCAATCTTTGTCATGCCTAAGCTAGAATATTACTGTTTTGGTAGGACACACAGCCAAAGATCAGCCTGCACATATGTAGAGTCTGATCTTAGTATACACTATCTGTTTGACCCTTTTAAGCCAGAGTTGTTTGTGAAATTATTTTTCAAAATCAATTTTGACCAAAGAATCTGAATTTCATGTGCTTTGAGCCTATTAACTCATTCCCACTCAGTGATGCTTTTAAAGCTTTGGAAAACATTGTGGAAAATGAAGAAATTGCTTGAAAAAAGTAAATTTCATTTTCCACAATGTTTTTCTACCGAGAAAGTTGAAAAAATCCAAAATATGATAAACTTTAATTTGTTGTCTGCAACTTCTTTCAATTTTTGCCAGTCTAAAATTTTGTCATCTGGTAATGGGTTAATTCTAATGCTTTTCTGAAAAGGATTTTATTTGGCATGACAAGTGTTTAAAAATTTGTTGGTTTTGTACTGTTAATAAAGTTTTAGATTTCATCCACACAACATATTATAAACCTATTCCCAATTAGAAATTGTCGAAAAGTGGACTAATATCCTCCAACAGTGCTTGCCCATAAACAAGTGCTATCTGCAAAAGGGCCACAACAAAATATTGACTTTTTAATTAAAGGGCCATAAATCAGTCAAAAATCAATGGACCATAACCAAAATAGGATTTGCACATGTCTGACTTATACCGGTGTTTCTGTGAAATTTGAATCAAATCTGTCGAATGGTTGCTGAGCAATTGAGCTGACATGATTTTTCACGGAAGGGCAATAACTCCATCAAAAATCAATGGACCGCTACCAAAATAGAATATGAACATCTCTTTTTGATACTGATTATATCAGTGAAGTTTGAATAAATCCGTCCAACAATTGCCAAGAAATTGAGCGGACACAAAAAGCTACAGAAATGTAAAAAACAGGGACTTTTTGATTAAAGGGCCATAAATCAGTCAAAAATCAATGGACACGATTTTTTACCTAAGGGTCATAACTCTGTCAAAAATCAATGGACCGTTACCATAAAAGATTATGAACATTTCTGCTTTATACTGATTATATCAGTGAAGTTTGAAAAAAGTCCATCCAACAGTTGCCCAGAAATTAAGCGGACACGAAATAGCTAAAGAAATGTAACAAAAAATGGACTTTTTAATTATAGGGCCATAACTGCACATCTCTGACTTATACCGACTGTTTCTGTGAAATTTGAATCAAATCTGTCCAATGGTTGCTGAGAAATTGAGTTGACATGATTTTTCACCAAAGGGCCATAACTCTGTCAAAAATTAATGGACTGTAACCAAAATAAAATATGCACATCTCTGCTTGATACTGATTATATCAGTGAAGTTTGAATTAAATTTGTCTACTGGTTGCTGAGATATTGAGCGGACACGAAAATGCTACAGACTGACCAACGGACCGACAAGCTGACTCCTATATACCCCCCAAACAAAGGTTTTTTTTGGTATAATTACTGACGCCCCCTAGAAAAAAAACTACGGCAAAGATTGTTGTAAATGTAGAATCTGCTTGTTGCAATCAATTTCTGCATTATCCACAATGTTTTCTACCCTACATTAGCTCTAAATTGTTGTCTGCAACTCCTTTCAATTTGGACCAGTCTGGAATTTAGCCATCTTGTAATTAGCTAACTAATCAATATGTACATATCTACTAGTAATGTAATTACTGGATCAATCACCAAAGAGTTCTGAGCAACAAAAGAGTTGCTATAATATCTTTGGTCCAAATAAATACTTTCCTACCTTATCACATTTCATATATCAATGGGTGAGGGCGAAACAATTGTAACTGCCTATAAACATATAGGCAGTTACAATTGTTACAACCTGACCCATTGATATATGAATCAATATATTGAGGCTGTCAATCAAAGAATTAATACAATATCAATCAAATCATTCATTCAATAAAGTAAACTTTGAACTCCGACATTTGTGTGAAGCATTTCTGTTGGTTTGGTGACTTAATCATGATAACCACAGCTTATTCAAGCTGTAGTTACAACATTTAGGTCACCAACCAACTGTTTTACTGTTTTGTAACTTGTTATTGGTAATGAATTTTACAAAATAACAGGGTTTGAAATGTAAATTGAACTTCTTGATGAAGCTCAGTGGGCCTGCCCAGCCATCCATCAAATTAAGTATCAACAAGAGCCATGTCGGACATGGCCATCCCCCGCCATAAAAGCTTGATAGAAAATTGAAGCAATAACTCCAAAATTATGCAAGCAAGAGTTGTGGTTCTTGTGCACTGCACTTCTCCTCAACAAGATCTATCCACCTATGAAGTTTCAATTTGATAGCAATTATACTTTCAGAGATATGCTCCGGACAAGTTTAGTGACGGAAGGACGGATGGAGACCATAACTATATCCCCTTCGTCAAAACGGTGGGGGGTAAAAAACCCATTCCCACATGGTGACGTTTTTGGACAGCCTTCAAGAAAAACAACTGAGAAAGCATTCTGTAAAATGAAAAAATTCCTTGTAGTAAGCAATTCCTTCATTTTACACAATGCTTTCTTCCCAGAAAGTTGACAAATGTAAATTTTCATAAACTTTAAATTGTCATCTGCAACTTCTTTCAATTTAGGCTAGTCTCAAATTTAGCAGTCCGGTTATGGCTTAATAATGTTTTCTGATCAGCAAATTAGACTTTAACCATATATTTTGCCTTTATAAATCCTTTTCTCCCTTAACACATTTCACCAATCAATCAATACCTTTATTATCTTGCAATTACAGCATCAAACAATAATGTACCACAAGGATCAATCAGTTAATTTAAAAACACCTTGAAATTACAGCATTACCAATCAATAATGAATTCTCTACTCAAAAGTGAACTAAGATCATATATTTGGCCTCAGTAGCACTTTCCTGCTTGACAACATTTCATAGATTTATAACCAAGTTAATTACCTTACAATTACAGCATCAACCAAAGCTGAATTTTGTACAGCAAGGTGAGCTATCATTATTGAAGCAATTTTCTGAGTGACAATAATTTTTCTATACAGTAATCTGGACTGCGACTATACCTAAAGCTTTGGCAATCAATCAGAATGCTCATTACCTGGCAATAACAGCATCAATTAACAATGTATTCTGTGCAGCAAGCTGAACTGCCATTATATCCTTAGCCTCTACAAACACCTTTCTTCCTGCCCACATTTCATAGATCAGTAAATACCACCAGTTTCTTTCCTCTTTTAAATTGGCTGTAAATACCGAGTTATCTGTAGAACAAGAAAAGAAATGTGACCCTGTGCATGACCTTAACTTTTTCCTCACAGTTTTGTATAATTTTTGACTTGTCCATATTCAAAGGTTAAACTCTAGCAAGAAGAAAAACAAAGTCAACATTGTTCATCATTACGCTTTGTTCACAGCAATGGTATAAAGCATCACTTCTACAGCTTTAATCCATTCCCACAAAACTATGCTTTTTGTTGCCCCCCCCCCCCAGCCCCTTGTTAAAAGCAATTTCTTTATTTTACAAATTGTTTTCTACTAAAAAATCAACAAAGATGTTTAGATTCCATTAACTTTAAATTGTCATCTGCATCTTCTTTAAATTTGGACCATCTGAAAATTTCTTTTGCTGTAAAGATTTAACTCGGTATTAATTTAGTGTTACCAATGCCATAAGTCCTTTGATTTAAATGCAATTCTGAACAAGGTTAAACTTTCAGGATGACAAGTGCAAAATTTTCTTCTTTTTTTTTAACGATGAGTGCTATCATTCCAATTTTACCCCCCCCCCCCCCGAGGAGGCATACATCCTTTCCGCCATTTATCTCTCTGCATTGGGTGGATAATTGTTAAACTAAGTGGGATAGCAGCCGGAGACTAGGAAAGGATGTAGTGGTAGTACTGGTGTGAGAAATACCAGGAATAAATTGTTAGGTGCTCCAGCCCCAGCGTGATGACTGAAACACTGTTAAAAGTGGCATTTAGCACCATTCAATCAATCAAAATCAATTTAAACAGACCATGATACTGAGACTTCTACAACTTCATGATTATCAGACTTGGCAGGAGGTGTAGAAAACATCACATATATGTGCAGTCTCTTAGTCTACACCACCTGTTTGTCTAATTCAGGCTAGAATTATTTATGGAATCAGTTTTCAAAAGAAATATAAACCCACTACTCAATTAACCAAATCAGACACAATGTCACTTTTTCCAATCCCCTCAAAGAAAAGATTTGCAGAAAACAACGTTGAAAATGAAGAAATTGCTTGTTACAAGCAATTTCTTCATTTTACACATTGTTTTCTAACCTAAAAGTCAAGAGATATTCAAATTCGTCTAACTGTCAGCAATTTCTTTCAATTGGGACCAGTCAAAAATTTTCTTGTGTTGTAAAGATTTAACTTAGTTTTAACTTAGTGTTTCCAGTGATTTAAGTTCTTTGATCTAAATGCAATTGTGAACAAGGATTTCAATAGCCATGACAAAAGTAAATGTTTCCTACCTTTTTTGTGAACGATGAGTGTATCTATTCCACTTTTAAACAGACCATAATACTGAGATTTCTCCAATTTCACGATATCCTTTAGCTTTGCAATCTCGGAGTACTTGTTTGTAACATTCACCAAGAAAAATAATCTGAAAGTAAAAGTAAAAAAATCTATCGCTAAGAACAAGTTGAGAAAATCCCGCTGTCGCTGAAAAATCTATAGACCCATTACCATACATTAAAATTTTAGACTGGTCTTAACTGAAAGGAGATACAGAAGACAATTTAAAGTTTATGAAATCTAAGATTTGTTCAATTTTCTTGGTAGAAAACCCAAATGTATTCCCAAATGTTTTTCTTGAGGGGCATCCAATAGCGTCACTGTGTGGGAATGGGTTAACCAATGAAAATAGAATATTTTCCTTGAGGGTCTTAAAAAGCAGGATTTATGGAAATGGGTAATAGCTAAAGAAACATCTTTAGTAGCATCGGAAAAGTTGTAACTACAGCTTGATTAAGTTGTGGTAAAAAGTTTTAACCCATCCCCATGATTTGTTTGATAAAAGCAATAATAAACAGACACTCAAATAATATCTAACATCCATCTCAAACTCATTCTTCGACAAAAGTTGATCAGTTACAGTTGGAAACATCTTTAATTTGATAACCAATTCAAACACATTCCAGGCAATCACAGGCAATCATGTTCAATCAGTGTTCAGCATTCAATCCCATAGCAAACACAGTTTTCTAATCTACAATTGAACAATCTATAAGTGAAAGCGTTCAATCAAAAGCTTTTAATCAATCTGATTGTTAACATTGCCATATCAGTTTTGGCGATAAAAATTTTCCGTAAAATTAATTTCTGTGAAATTAAATATCAAAATAATGATAATAATTTTGCTTAAAATGATTCCAGATGTTTTTGAGATTGAATGAATTGTTGAAATGATTGAACAATAGCATCTAAACAAGAAAGTGTTCAATCTGCTGAGAGTATCACAATCATTCAATCCGGTTACAATTAGATTGTCAAATTATATATATATCTGTACTGTATCCAGCAGAGTTTTTATTTAAACTAAAGAAATCATAAGCTAAAAAGGAAACAAGATGTGTTTGTGAAACACCATGCCCCTGGAACAGGGTGAATTTTATTGGGTTTTTTTCTTTGTTTTAGGGAAAAGGGTTAAAGTTTTGACCTTGACCTGCATAAAATGACCTAGCATTGTAACTTAATTAGGGATGAAGTTATCGGAAAATGTTTAGTTTTGTTAAGTTTTTGAGTAACATTTAAGGGAAAAGGGTTAAAATTTTGACCTTGACCTTGATGAAATGACCTTTCCCAGTTGCGCCTTGTTGAGATCTATCTACATACCAGTTGTGTCTTGTTGAGACGTAACTACATACCAAACATTAGCATTGTAACTTAATTAGGGATGAAGTTAAAGGAAAATGTTAAGTTGGCAGGTAAAGTTTTTGAGTAAAATTTTATGGAAAAGGGTTAAAATTGTGACCTTGACCTTGATGAAATGACCGTCCCCAGTTGCGCAATATTAAGACATAACTACATACCAAATATTAGCATTGTAACTTAATTAGGGATGAAGTTAAAGGAAAATGTTTAGTTGGCAGGTTAAGTTTTTGAGTTATGTTTTAGGGAAAAGGGTCAACATTTTGACCTTGATGAAATGACCTTCCCCAGTTGTGTCTTGTTGAGTTCTATCTACAAACTAAATATTAGCATTGTAACTTAATTAGGGATGAAGTTAAAGGAAAATGTTTAGTTGGCAGGTTAAGTTTTTGAGTAATGTTTTAGGGAAAAGGGTTAACATTTTGACCTTGATGAAATGACTTTCCCCAGTTGTGTCTTGTTGAGATCTATCTACATACTAAATATTAGCATTGTAACTTAATTAGGGATGAAGTTATAGGAAAATGTTTAGTTTGCAGGTTAAGTTTTTGAGTAATGTTTTAGGGAAAAGGGTTAAAATTTTGACCTTGATCTTGATGAAATGACCTTCCCCAGTTGTGCCTTGTTGAGATCTATCTGCATACCAAATATTAACATTGTAACTTAATTAGGGGTGAAGTTATAGGAAAATGTTTAGTTGAAGTTTTGCAGACAGACAGACAGACAGACAGACAGAAGGACACCGGTAAAACGATCTATCGATGTTGGGGCATAAATATAATAGAAATTATCATATTAAACAAAATAATAGATTAAATATTATGATGAAATATTATCACATCAACTCTTGTCCAAATAACCCTGCTTTTAAATTACCCTCAACCAGCACCCCTTGTAACAAGCAATTCCTTTTTTTTTCTTTGTAGAAAACATTTTGGGGAAAAAAAAAGGAATTGCTTGTTTTCCTACAAAGATTAAAGACACAGATTTTTTTAAATTTCATCCACTTGCAATTTTACCAGTTTGAAATATTGTCATCTGTTAATTGGTTAAAAACGTTTCATTCTGGAAAGGTCTCAGACCTCTAAAGCTTACTACGAGCCTTCACTCTACCTTTTATCTGTAAGTCCAATACGTCCAAGACCTAAATCTGTTTTGATTAGGTCTGACATCTTTAGAATGATTTCTTCTTCTTGGAGGCGATCTTCATCAAACTTCACATGATTACATTGATGTCTATTGTTGATCCAATGTTCAACACAAGAGGTCAAGGTCACCTGATCTACAACTATAATAGGAAAAAGTTATGACTTTTTTAGAATGTTTTACAAAGAAAAGAAATGAAAGTTTTCAATAAACTAGAGGCGCTTGAGCTCCTGTATTGCTCCACAGGCCTAATTGTACAGATAAAGCTAATGGCGTTTTCAGAAATTCAATATAAACCAAATTATATTCCCCATGTGTGGCAAATTTCAAACTTTTAATTGTTTTACAAAAGTCAATTCATTTACCAAGTCAGATGAAAAAGGTATTAACATATTTATTAGATTTCACTGGATACTATATCTGGTCATAATGGACATAAGCCACCATAATAGCCATGTTTTCAACCAATCAAATTTAATTGATGGAATCTGAAAAACAGTCACCTGGGGATCATTCCAGTGAATTTTGGATGAAATCCACTGACTGGTTTCTGAGTAAAAGATTTTCAAAGCTTTCACCATGTATGGAAATTAGCTCTGCCCATTTAAGCCATGCTTTTAATCCGATAAAAATTTTTGAAGGAGTCTGATAAAGAGTCATCCAAGAATTCATGCTGTGAAGTTTGGTCAAATTTTGTTCAGTACTTTCTGAGGAAAAGATTTTTGAAGTAAAAGTATACAGATGGACGCTCGCATGGATGAAAGGATGCATGACAGACTCAATGCCATGACAAAAGCTTGCTGGCTTTCAGCCAGTAGAGATAAAAGAAAGGGATTGATTGAGTTAGTGAAATTTAAGAAATCTTTGCATTTTATGGTGGAAGTCATTGTAGACATTAAAAAAAAATGCTTGTTAAAGCAATTTCCTTATGGTCCACATGTTTTCCAAAGCTTTAACCGTTGTCAAGCTGATCCTAGAATATTGCTGCTTTTGCAGGAGGTATAGACTAAGATCAGGCTGCACATATGTGCAGCCTGATCTTAGTCTACACCTCCTGTTTGGCTTATTTAACTCAGAGTTGTTAATTAAATTATATATCAAAACAAATATTGACCCACAATTAGGGCCTTTCAGTGCTTTCGGTCCTATTATTTACATGCAGTTCTAAACAAAAATAATATACAGCATGACAAGGGTTAATATATAGCATAGTGTAAAAGGCTGTTTGGAAACGGGATAGTGAAAATATATTCTATGTTTCAAATACAAGACATACTACAAGGTATGGCACAATAACAACAATGATGCAGATGACAACAAACCAGACCTATACCCTCAAATACACAGGCGCGTCGGACTGTTAATCTAGAGGTCCCGGGTTCGATCCCCGACGGCGGCACTCATCCTTTCCGAAAATTTGTCTCCCACCAAGGGGTCGATAATCGTAGACCTATGTGGGATAGCAGCTGGAGGCTAGGAAAGGATGTAATGGCGGTACTGGTGTGAGAAATACCAGGAAACCTTTGTTAGGTGCTCCAGCTGCCGCGATATATAACTGAAAGATTGTTGAAAGCAGCGTAAAACCCAATTCAAACAAACAAATCAAATACACAGACAGATGTAACTCTATATGCTAGTTGCCATTATATGGTAGGGGGATAAAAATCAAGCTGTTTCAAACAAAATTACCAAATCAATCTTATATGCAGTTAACTAGGTCTATTTCATCTCTATTATCTCTACTAGAGCTTTTTCGTATTGAAATTTCAGGAACCATTTTTACATTAAAAAATGTTATGGCATCCAAATGGAAGTAGGGACCACATGGAGAATATACCATTGTGAGATGACAAAACAGGTCTAATTCGAAAGAAGTTACAGGCATCTATCTAAAGCTTTAGCAAATTTAAATTTGCAATCCTGATCAGTCAATATATATAAATATCAAAATATTTCAAAGAACTCCCTAGATTTTGAAGTCGCAGAAAGGACTGCCCCTTTTTTGACCTCAGAGAAAGGCACTTTTTAAAGAGTAATATACATGTAATGACTTTGTCACACCTTTGCATTTTAGCCAGCGTGTGTTTCTCTTTCAGAAAATCGACAAAGTCTATAAAACCTCCAAATATGCTAAACCTTATCTAATTCTCAGCTTGCTCTATACGTTAGAGATACACTGGAGGCACCTTAAATCTAGCTTGTAGCATGTGTGAACATTTGCAGAGAGTGTCTTCAATGTATATAACATGTGTGCTGAGTGTTTGTCAACATTCTCAGCAAATGCCGAGAAATTTTGGGAATGCAAGGATTTTTTTCTTGGTATTCAGCATATCACTATGTTGCAGTGTCCTGTTAACTTATGCGAAGTGTACACGTTAGCATTTCGAACGTAATATTAGCATGTGATTTTAAAACTTAACACATTCGGCACACCCTGACTAAAACATTAACCCTTTCCTGTACAATCACTGGTTTTTACGTCCCTGTGATTTTATACTTGAGAAAAACTTGTAGGAAAAGAAGAAATTGCTTGTCACAAGCAATTTCTTTTCTCACAATATTTTCTACCCTACTGATAGGTTATTTTTCAAATAAAATAGACTTTAAATTGTCGTCTGCAAAACCTTTGAATTTGGGCAGGTCTAAAATTTTGTAAAACAGGAAAGGGTTAAGGTGTGACAGGGTCATATATGCAAGTCATCAATTGTTTAGTTATCTCTCTACATAGACTGTATCAGTATTCTTTTACCCCTTAGTGTATTGCAAAATTTTAGACAGGTCCAAATCAAAAGGAGTTGCAGACAACAATTTGAATTTTGTGAAATTAGAAATTTTTCAACTTTCTGGATAGAAAACATTTTGAAAACTGAAGAAATTGCTTGTCACACACAATTTCTACATTTTCAAAGATGTTTTCTCAATTGCTTTTCTTGAGGGGTGTCAAAAAGCCTCATTGTGTAGGAATGGTTTGATAAAATAATAACTCACTCTGATTGTTTGTAGTTATGGTCAAAGCTTTAAACAGCCTCTTGATTGTATCAAAATCATCACTCATGTTCTGTAAGGTGATATACTCCTTGAATTCATCATAAGCTGAAGTTGAAAGCAAAGTAATTCATTTATTTTCAAATTTATTTCCACAAAGTTTTCTTTACTTCTGGGCATAAAAAAGTGTCATTGTGAGGGAATGAGTTAACAAACATGTCATTTTAAAAGTGATAACTAGAGGCACTTGGGAACCTGTTAGCTGCAGCACCCTGAATTTACTTATTAACCCTTTCCTGTTTTGCAAAATTTTAGACCTGTCCAAATTCAAAGGTTTTGCAGACGACAATTTAAAGTGGATTTAATTTGAAAAATAACCATTCAGTAGGGTAGAAAATATTGTGGAAAAAGAAGAAATTGCTTGTTATAAGCAATTTCTTCTTTTTCCACAATGTTTTCTCAAGTACAAAATTACAAGGACATAAAAACCAGTGATTGTACAGTAAAGGGTTAAACAGGTAATTGAATTATGTTAACACAGGAGTCATCCAATTCAACAAATTCTATCAACCTGAAATCGCCATCTGTAATATCTTCAGTTTAGTCCAGTCCTAATTTTGTTGTCAGGTAACTAGTTAACCCATTCCCACAAAACTTTATTTGATCACTATTTAAGAGATGAAGAGAATATTTTTTGTTTTCATGGAAGTATGAACCGAAAAACCTAATCACACTGTATGAATACGCGAAGCGGATTCATACATAAGTGTGATTAGGTTTTTCGGTTCATACCTCCATGAAAACAAAAAATATTCTCTTCATTTCTTATAATTCAATAGTTTCAAGCAAAAAAAGTAAAACTTTACAATTTTTGATTCCTTTTTTTATTGGACTATTTTGTGCGGAATCATACGAAATTGCTGCGTGCTCAAATTTTGTTCATGGAGTTATGAATAATTTTTTTTGACCAATCAGAACATCTGATTTTGATAGACGAAACTAAAGATTAAATCATAAATACATATATATGAAAATGCTGGTTTCCTCTTTTTAACTTCTTAAATTTGAATACCTGTTCTGTATATATTTGTATTATATTGTGACTAATTGATTGCATTTTATGTTTTCACATATTGTTTTGCTGTAAAATTAATTCTAAATGTTGTTAAAAATGTCCAATTAGAGGCCCACAGGGAAGACTGGATTTATCATACTGTGTAGCCTCGTTAAATAAAGTCTTTATTATCATTATTATTATAAAAATCAACCTTTCCTGCTTAATCCCTAGTTTTTACATTCCTGTGATTTTAAAATTGAGAAAGCATTGTAGAAAAAGAAGAAATTGCATGTAACAAGCATTTTTTTCTTTTTCCATAATTCTTTCTACCCTATTGAATCCACTTTAAACTTTCGTCAGTAAAACCTTTGAATTTAGATAAGTCTAAAATTTTCTAAAACAGGAAATACGGTTAAGACCGTCATGTAAAAACTTGAGAAAGCAATTAGGAAAATGAAGAAATTGGTGTTACAAGCAATTTCTACATTTTCCACATTGTTTTCTACCAAGAAAGACTGAAATATTTAAATTCATCAACTTAAAATTGTAGTCTGCAACTTCTTTGAATTTGGACTATTCTTGAAATTTTTTGTTTGGGAATGGGTTTACTAAAAAAAAAAAAAGTTATTGGTCAGCTTTCTCATAACCAAATGAGTTTACTTTAACTCTATCCTGGACAAACCCGAGATTTCACGTCACTGTGATTTTATACTAGGGAAAACATTGTGGAAAAAGGAGAAATTGCTTGTAACAAGCAATTTCTCCTTTTCCCACAATATTTTTTACCACATAGGATGGTCAGATTTCAAATTGCATGCATTTTTCATTGTCGTCTGCAACCTCTTTCAAATTGGACCAGTCTAAAATTTCATAAAACAGGAAAGGATTAAACCTCCATACATGACAAAATCTTAGACTGGTTCAAATAAAAAGATGTTGTAGATGACAAAACGAAGTTGGTCTAAATCGAAAAATAAGGAACCAACTGAGGAAGAAAACATTGTGAGAAACAAGAAAAATCCTTTTTACGAGCAAATTCTTCTTTTCTCACATTGTTTTCTATAGCTTTACTTCTTTTATGTGAAAAGTGGGACTGTGTGAGAGTTGGTTAACCAATTCTCATTTAATCATACATCTATTATGCACCTCAGGAAAAATCTAAGGAAAACATTGTGGGAAATAAAGAAATTGCTAGTCACATTTGTACAAGCAATTTCTTCATTATTCACAATGTTTTCTGCAATAAAAGACAAGGATTTTCAAAATTCACCCAAGTTGAAATTTTCGTCTGTAACTTCGTTGAATTTTGACCAGTCTAAAATTTTGTTTTGTTGAGAAAGGCTTAACCCGTTACCGGACGACAAAATTTTAGACTGGCCCAAATTGAAAGAAATTGCAGACAACAGTTTAAAATGAATGGAATATCTGATTATTTCAACTTTCTTGGTAGAAAACATTGTGGAAAATGAAGATATTGCTTGTAACAAGCAGTTTCTTCATTTTTCACAATGTTGTCTAAAGCTTTTTTTCTTGGGGGCGTCTAAAAGCGTCACTGTGTGAGAATGGGTTAAAGTATCTACTAAAGCTAATTTAGTCACTCACTTAAATCTTTGTCTGGCATAGGTATTGGATCCATTCTAATTTTCAGTACCCGGTGCTCTGTTTGTTCGTCTGCGGTTTCTGTAGCTTCAATAATGTCGAGTAAACCTTCATGACCAGGTTTCTTACCGAACTGAGTCTTCTCATCATTGTCTAGTCTATTGTATGTTTCAACTAGGTGTCTGAAAAAAAAATAGCTATTATCAGTAAATGGGAAAACAAGGGATTGTGAATGTAAATGGCAATGTGTCTGAAAAACAAGTCTAGCTATCATTAAATGGGAAAACAATAGAATGTGAATGTCATGTGAATGTAAATGGCAATGTGTCTGAAAAACAAGTCTAACTACCACTAAATGGGAAAATAAAGGAAATGTGAATGTAATGTGATTGTAAATTGGAATGTGTCTGAAAAACAAAAGTCTATTATCAATAAATGGGAAATAAACATAGTCTATCAAGAGTTTGTTTTTTTGTAGGTAGCTGATCTTAACCCTTTCCAATTTTTTGAAATTTTAGACTGGTCCAAATCGATAGAGGATGGAGACGAAAATTGGATGAAATTTGAAATGATGCCATTCTATGTGGTAGAAAGTATTGTTGGAAAAGGAGAAATTGCAATGTTTTCTCAAGTATAAAATCACAGGGATGTAAAATCCTGGGTTTGTACAGGAAAAGGTTAACCAAGGCTAGAATAGAAAAGTAAATAAGCCAGCCTTGGCTTAAAGCTTAACCTAATCCCTCTTTAAACACCTCCAAAGAGAAAAAAGTTTTGGAAAACATTGCGGAAAATGAAGAAATTACTTGATACAAGCAATTTCTTCACTATCCACTGTTTTCAACCCAAAAGACATTCCCATGTGACCAATATCGTGACCAGAAATGTAACACTGAACCTCCATTATCTCTCTGCTTACGAGTTTGCAGCCTTAGCCACTGAGCAATGCTGACCCCTTCTGACAGGAATAATTAACCCTTGTTATGCTGAATAAAATCCTTTTTTAGAATGACATCAAAATCAAAGTACTGAAAGTTCTGGAATTACTAGCTGTGGGTCAATATTTCTTTTGAAATTTGATTCCCTGAACAACTCTGGCTTGAAAAGGACAAAAGTTGGTGTAGACTATGATCAGACTGTGCATGTATGCACTCTATTCTAAGTCTATATCTCCTGCCAAACAGGAATATTCAGGATTCAGTATGACAAGGCTTAATTATCTAGAGGAGATTCAATAAACGATAATTTGACAATACATAGATCCCTGGTCAGACCAACTGACTTTGCTGGTGCTGCCTTCTGACTACGACACAAAGTTTCAATTTGACATTAAACAGCGTTACTTGGCAAAGTCTATGCCAAGTAACATCTAGCATAAACAGTAAAATGGTTGGTTGACGACGTAAAGATCTTAACTACAGCTTGAAAAAGTTCTTCATGGCAGCCATGTTTTTGTTAGCTGTCATGTTGAACATAGTACAGTTAACCCTTGTCATGCTGTATAAATTACCTTTCTGAAATGCTCCCAAAATCAAAGGGCTGAAAGCACTGATAGAACTTGTTGTTCAAAAATCAATATTTCTTTAGGAAATCAACTTCATAAATAACTCTGGCAGGAAATGTACAAGCAGGAGGTGTAGACTAAGATCAGCCTGCACATAAGTGCAGTCTGATCTTAGTCTACATCTCCTGCCAAAACCGGAATATTCCTGGTTCAGCATGACAAGGGTTAAGCTATACCTACTTAGTTGGGAGTATTCTCATGATACTACTAGATAGAGTAATGAAATCTTCCATTGCAGCCATGTTGTTATTGGCAGCCATGTATTTTGTTAGCTGTCATGTTGAACATAGTACAGTCAAACTATACCTACTTACTAGGGAGTATTCTGATGATACTACTAGATAGAGAAATGAAGTCTTCCATGGCAGCCATGTTGTTATTGGCAGCCATGTTTTTTGTTAGCTGTCATGTTGAACATAGTACAGTCAAACTATACCTACTTAGTAGGGAGTATTCTCATGATACTACTAGATAGAGTAATGAAGTCTTCCATGGCAGCCATGTTGTTATTGGCAGCCATGTTAAACATGGCCCTCAGGTAGATGTAGGACATCCGATCATCATAATCTGGACATTCCTGAAAATTGAACAAGATGTGTTTGTTAAACACTATACCGCCGAAACGGGAATTCTTTAGAAACGGGTAAACGGTTAAAATTTTGATCTTGACCTTGATGAAATGACCTTCCCCAGTTGCGCCTTGTTGAGACCTATCTACATACCAAATACTAGCATTGTAACTTAATCAGGATTGAAGTTATAGGAAAATGTTTAGTTGGCAGGTTAAGTTTTGCAGACATACACACAGATGGACAGACGGACAGACAGACAGACAGACGGACACCGGTAAAAAAATATGCCCCCGATCTTATCTTGCGGGGGCATAAAAATTGATGGTGAACTAATATACATAATGACTTTACTTTATCATACTTCCAAACTTGACCAATCACTGGCCATACCATCTGACCTCTGACATAATAGGTCAACTGGGGTTACTCACAATGTTCATTTGCATAATGACTGGCCAGGGATATAAAACAATTGTAGATTGGCAAACTAAACAAAGTCAAAGCAATTCCTTGATGTTTCTCCAAGAACAGATGAATTAATAATTTCCTTTCCAAAAAAATACATATATTCATTAAAAAAAGAGGGCCAGTGGCCCTGGCGCTCACCTTCTTCAAGGCCAATACTAAGTGGGTCAGGAGAAGACCTCCTTTAAAATTTAACTAAAATCAACTTATGGTGCCATGCCAACCAATGATTTCAACAGAGTCCAAATCTTTATGTAATTATTAAAAGGGGATAATCCAAGGTAAATTCCAACCAAATTTGGTTAAATTAGCCAAATAGTTTTAAAAGAGTTGCCTTCTTTATTTCTATTTAAGCCCAATCACTCTGTAACTCTGAAATTTTAGCAATTTTGAAAGAGATCATCGTACAGGTGCTTCATAAATAATCGACTCTTCAGCTTCTGGGTCAGGAGGAGTTTTTTTTTTCTCTTTCTACGCCATCTGGGTCAGGAGGAGATAATTTTTAAGGATTTTATTAAAATTTCAGTTTTGTTGCCATGGTAAACAGAGTTTTCAACAGATTTAAATTCTTTTAGCAATTTTCAAAGGGAATCACCTAAGGAACTTTTCTTCCACATTTGGTTGAAATCTGACCAGTGGTTTGGGAGGAGATGTCGTTTTAAAAATCCTTCTATATTTCTCTGCCCCTGGGGACCTGAAGGTGATGATTTTAGCAATTCTGAAAGAGGTCAATGTACTGTTGCTTCATGCAAAATATCAAAACTCTATACCTTCTAGGTCAGGAGAAGATATTTCTTAAAGATTTTATCAAAATTTCAGTTTTTTGTTGCAAAGATTTCAACAGATTTCAATTCTTTTAGCAATTTTCAAAAGGGCACCACCCAAGAAATATTTCTGCAAAATTTGGTTGAAATTGGCCCAGCAGTTTGGGAGGAGATGTTGTTTTAAAAATCCTTCTTTATTTCGCAGTCATAGTCCAGGTGGTAGCATGTCTGACTGTCAATCAAGAGGTCCCGGGTTCGATCCCCAACAGCGGCACTCATCCTTTCCGACTATTTGTCTCCCACTAATGGATCCATAATCGTAGACCTATGTGGGATAGCAGCTGGAGGCTAGGAAAGGATGTGATAATGGTACTGGTGTGAGAAATACCAAGAATCCATTGTTAGGTGCTCCAGCGGCCGCAATATAACTGAAAGATTGTTCAAAGCGGCATAAAATCCAATTCAAGCAAACAAACAAACCCACATGGTTGACATTAATTGCGGCTCAATGAACAAAAGCAATGCTAAATCTGCTATTCTTTTAATGTGAAATTATGAAAATGATAATCTTCTGAGAAATATTGATTATCTATTAGAAGAATTTACCCTTTCCTGTTTTTTTTGTTAATTTTTAGACTGGCCAAAATTTAAACAGGTTGCAGATGGATGATATTTGAAAGGAAACATCCTACATGAAAGATAATACAGTGGGAAAAGCAGAAATTGCTTGTTACAAGCAATTTCTTCTTTTTTGACAATGTTAAAGGTTTTTGAATAAAGATTTTCCCTTTTAGAGCTATGTAGCACCCAAAATTCTGTATGCCATGCAATTTTTCAATATAATGAATTATTGCTGAAGGTCAAAAAAGTCATTTATATGTCAGGTAATGATCAACAACTTGCTTGAATGCTTTAATTTTAAAAAGAGATATTGATGGTTCTGAAACCTAGATAATTGTTTTTCGAAACTGCCAAAAAATTAACGCAAATGAACATTCTTTATTCAAAACATGAGTCAGATATTGTCTTCACAGTCAATCCAATTGGCTTAATGTGGCTTTTTGTGGATATCTTGAATAGGTTCAGCAGAAATTCATGTTACTTTTAGAAATTAAAGCATTCAGCTGTTGATACCACATGACCTAATTTGCACATACTCAAAAAAAAACCCCCAAAAAACAGAAGATAGCAAAGTGACAAAGGAAACAACCAACATACTGAATTATGTGGTTAGCATAAGACAGCAGTAAGTGTCTATATTTATATTAACTATGACAGAAGTGAACTGATCTTCACACAATTGAAAATTGGCTAGCCAATATAACTTGCCGTGCCATCATGATGACGTTGGTTTGAGCAAATTCAAACTCCAATGGTAATACAAACCATGTGAATGTCACAATATTTATGGCAATTGTCTCAGCATAATCTAACTAGAGGCGCTTGAGCACCTGATTCGCTCCACCGGCCTGAATTTACTTATCATTCCTGAGAAATTTGGTAGAAAACCATCCTGCAGATTGTAGCTTTAATCTGTTTACCATATATGGAAATAAGCCCAATCCATTAAAGTAATATTAACATCAAATCAATTCCTTTTTAGCAATCTAATAAGAGGTCAACAAAGAATCATTCTGGTGAACTTTTGTTGCACAAAGAAGATTTTCAAAGCTTTCACCATATATGGAAAAATTCCCCGCCCCTTTAAGCCATGTTTTTCATCCAATCAAAATTCTCTGAAGGAATGTGATAAAAAGTCACCCAAGGATCTATCCAGTGAAATATGGTTGAAATCCATCCATTGGTATCTGAGAAGAAGATTTTCCAAGTATTCACCATATATGGAAATAGCCCCGTCTATTAAAGCCATATTTTTCCTCCAATCTAATTCTTTGAAGGAATCTGATAAAGTGTTACCCAATGGGCATTCCTTTAAAATTTGGTTGAAAGCCGACTAATTATTTTTAGAAGAAGATTTTTAAAGCTTTCACCATATATGGAAATTAGCCCCGCCCATTAAAGCCATGTTTTTCATCCAATAAAAAGTCTATGAAGGAACCTGATAACGGGTCACCCAAGAATCATTCCTGTAAAATTTGGTTGAAATCCATAAAATGGTTTCTCAGAAGAATATTTTCAAAGCTTTCACCATATATGAAAATTAGCCCCGCCCATTTAAGCCATGTTTTTCATATGATCAAAATTCTTTGAAGGAATCTGATAAAGTGTTACCCAATGGGCATTCCTTTAAATTTGGTTGAAATCAGTCTATTTGATTTTTAGAAGAGGATTTTTAAAGCTTTCACCATATATGGAAATTAGCCCAGCCCATTAAAGCCATGTTTTTCATCCAATCAAATTTCTTTGAAGGAATCTGCTAAAGGGTCATCCAAGGATCATTCCTGTAAAATTTGGTTGAAATCCATAAAATGGTTCCTTAGAAGAAGATTTTCAAAGCTTTCACCATATATGGAAATTAGCCCCGCCCATTTAGGCCATGTTTTTCATATGATCAAAATTCTTTGAAGGAATCTGATAAAGTGTTACCCAATGGGCATTCCTTTAAATTTGGTTGAAATCCGTCTATTGGTGTTTTAGAAGAAGATTTTTAAAGCTTTCACCATATATGGAAATTAGCCCAGCCCATTAAAGCCATGTTTTTTATCCAATCAAATTTCTTTGAAGGAATCTGATAAAGGGTCACCCAAGGATCATTCCTGTAAAATTTGGTTGAAATCCATTGAATGGTTTCTTAGAAGAAGATTTTCAAAGCTTTCACCATACATGGAAATTAGCCCCGCACATTTAAGCCATGTTTTTCATATGATCAAAAATCTTTGAGGGAATCTGATAAAGTGTTACCCAATGGGCATTCCTTTAAAATTTGGTTGAGATCCGTCTTTTGTTTTTTTAGAAAAAGATTTCTAAAGCTTTCACCATATTTGGAAATTAGCCCAGCCCATTAAAGCCATGTTTTTCATCCAATCAGAATTTTTTGAAGGAATCTGATAAAGGGTCACCCAAGGATCATTTCTGTGAAATTTGGTTGAATTCTGATCTGTTCTTTCTGAGGAGAAGATTTTTTAAGTAAAAGTTTACGGAGGATGGACGGACGGATGGACGCACGACAGACACAATGCCATGACAATAGCTGGCTGGCTTTTAGCCAGTGGAGTTGAAAATAGATTGAAAGCCTTCAAAGGCTTTTAGGGAAATAACCTAGTTTATATTTACCCATAACCAGATGGCAAAATTTTAGACTGACCCAAATTGGAAGAAGTTGCAGACGTCAATTTTAATGAATGGAATTTGGGATTTTTCCTCTTTCTGAAAACATATTGGAAAATGAAGAAATTGCCTGTAACAAGCAATTTCTTCATTCTTCACAATGTCTTCTTAATCTTATTTTCTTGGGGGCGTCTAAAAGCATCACTGAGTGAGACTGGGTTAAACCATCCCTGGGTTTTGCAAAACTAATTTTAGAATATTGTATTCAAATACATGTAATATATGAGAGGGTATTACAATAATTAAAATCTGTTACATGATAAAACAAGATGTGTTTGTGAAACACTATGCCCCCGAAACAGGAATTCTTTAGAAACGGGTAAAGGGTTAAAATTTTGACCTTTACCTTGATGAAATGACCTTCCCCAGTTGCGCCTTGTTGAGACCTATCTACATAAAATATTAGCATTGTAACTTAATCAGGGTTGAAGTTATAGGAAAATGTTTAGTTGGCAGGTTAAGTTTTGCAGACAGACAGACGGACGGACAGACAGACAGGGATAGGGACCTTAGGCGATCCTTAAGGTGTTTAGGCGACCCCTAAGATTTGTTTATGAGATCCCCTAAAGTGATTTTAGGCGCTGCCTAAAGTGATAAAGGCGATACCTAAAGGTGTCATGCCGTCGCCGAGAGCTTGATTTTGTTTGTTTGAATGGGGTTTTACGCCGCTTTCAACAATCTTTCAGTTATATCGCGGCGGATGGAGCACCTAACAATGGATTCCTGGTATTTCTAACACCAGTTCCGCCATCACATCCTTTCCTAGCCTCCAGCTGCTATCCCACATAGGTCTACGATTATCGTTCCGTTTATGGGACCTCGAGAACTTGACATACACTTATTACCCTATATTGTATTACCTTTATCTTAGTTTTTATCTACTTATATAATGTCTTAAGGCCTTTCAGTTTTATTTTCTCCCGTTTGTTTTTGTCATTGTCTATGTCAACTCATCCCTCGTCGGCACTGTTGTTGTTTTAATGTTACAAGGATCAATACCTAGTTTTTACGCCCCTTTGATTTTATAATCGAGAAAACTTTGTAGAATAAGAAGAAATTATTTGTAGCAAGGAATATTCCTTTTTTCCTCAATATTTCTACTCTACTGAGTAATTATATTTAATGTATTAAATTCACTTAAAACCTTTGAATTTGGACAGTTCTTAAGTTTTGCAAAACGGGAAATGGATAACACATGTTTTACCGTAGTTTGACGATCAAAACTTTTAATCAGCTGTATTTCCTATGTTTTGGTAGGTCACCGCCGATACAGACAGAAATAATAATAGAAAATCCTGGAAAAGCCGTGGTGAGAGTTTCGTCAGTCACCGGCAATGTATTTTTATGTTCAACGTCAATTGTTTCATCTACCTTAATTACTCGTTATCAGAAGATAAAATCTAAGTTTTGTTTAAGCGATCCCTAAAGTGATTTAAGGCGATGCCTAAAGTGATAAAGGCGATACCTAAAGGTGACTTGTCGTCGTCGAGAGCTTGATACACACTTATTACCGTTTATTGTATTAACTTTATCTTTGTTTTCATCTACTTTTATAATGTCTTAAGGCCTTTCAGTTTTATTTACGTCCGTGTGTCTGTGTCAACCCATCCCTCGTCGGCACTGTTGTTGTTATCATGGCCGACAGAATGTATCAAGAAGCGATCTGATTCGGTGTTTGAATTAGTTTTAACCCTTTCCGGATTAATCCCTAGTTTGTTTGTTTTTTTTGTTGTTTTTTTCGCCCCTTTGATTTTATAATTGAAAAAAACATTTGCAGAAAATGAAAAAATTGCTTGTAGCAAGCAATATTCCTTTTTCCACAATATCGCCTACTCTACTAAGGGGTTATTTTTCATGTATTAAATTCACTTAAAACCTTTGAATTTGGACAATTCTTAAGTTTTGCAAAACAGGAAATGGATATCGCATGTTTATACCGTAGTTTTGCGATCAAAACTTTTAATCAGCTGTATTTCCTATGTTTTGGTAGGTCACCGCCGATATAGACAGAAATAATAATAGAGAATCCTGGATAAGCTATAGTGACAGTTTGGTCAGTCACTAGCAATATATCATTTTGTTCAATGTGAATTGTTTCATGTTCTTATTTTACTCGTTACCAGAAGACAAAATCTAAGATGCAATAACGTTCTAAAGAAGCAGCAAAAGAGGTAAATCAGAACGTAAATAATTTGAGAATGAAGTAAACAAAAATAGTAGAAGAATGACGTTATCTTCAGCTGTTTACGGTAATTTTACTAGCCGTTTTAAACGTTGCCTTCGTATGTTACGCATTCTAAATTTCTTCGATGTCTTACATAATGCACCTTGAACCTTTTTCCCTTTTCTTGAAATTTTAGACTGATCCAAATTTAAAGAAGTTGCAGCCAATAGAAATTGGGTGCAATTTGAAATCGAATCATCCTCTGCGGTAGAATATGTTGCAGGAAAAGGAGAAATTGTTTGTTACAATCATTTTTTTCTCTTCTCAAGATGTTTTCTCAAGTATAAAATCGTAGCAACGTAAAATCCGGTTCGTACAGGAATGGGTTAAATCATAAAAAACTATTATATTACAGAATTGAAATATTTCTCTTCTATACTTTGTTAAGTCGGAATTCAAAATCCATTGACTTTGAAAAAAAGGACTACCTAAGATAACATGGTGGAAAAAGAAAGAACTGCTTGTAAATATCAATTTCTTTTTTTCCCACAATATTTCATACTCTGTCGGTTGGTTACTTTTCAAAATAATCCCACTTTTAATTGAAGTCTACAAATTCTTTGAATTTATCTAAAACACGAAAAGGTATAAACAAATTCTGTGAATTACTGTGTTAAGCAAATTTCAAATTGTGTGAACTATTTGTAAGTATTATCATGCTACACTAAGACCAAAATGGTCATATGTTATAATTAAAACAAACCTTTTAAAAATCCACATTTTCTTTCAATGAATTCAGCAAATCATACAACCAAACGAAAGATTTTCTAATAATTTTATCATTAAAGGCCTAGTTTAATCCTTCTTTATTTGACCCCCCCCAAATGAGATATACAATTAACCACCCGCTGAGAATTTAACGACCTTATCTGATAAGGAAGCTATACAGTATACAAGGGATTAAATCTGCTGTAATACCATGGATAAGTGTGGCATATATTTGCACTTTCTTTGTAGCTAATTTGTCTTTTGAAATAGATTTTGAATTTTATTTGGTTATAATTGTTAATGAATAATAAGTTCTCATTTTTAAGACTTTTTCAAAGTGCTGGAGGAGTAAAAATACAAAATATAAGGCTATTGTTATCATAACAGATCAGGAATAGCAACTGGAATAACTTGGATAGACAACTTTGAGAAAAGAGGAGAAAACATTGATTTTTCTGATTTCCCCTTTTGTCTCGATATTTCAACACTTTTTCTCTTTTATCAAGTCGACCTTTTTTAGTTTGTAAAACTACTATAATATTAAGGAAATTCTTCAATATTCTAGGCCAGGAGATAAATCAAAATGGAAAAAAAGTAATTTTACCAGAATTCTTACTTTACCACAATGTTTGACTGTTTAAGCGCTTAAATTACAAAAAAAAAATAATGCATGTAAATTTCTTTCAATTACATTCAATCCAGCAATCTGCAACTTAGTCACTTTTCATTCAGTAATTTGGAATTGACTTGAAATTCTAAAAGCATAAAAAAATGATAAGATAAATTAAAAAGAATAATTTTACTTTTTCTTCTATCAAATTCTCATCAGAATAAAGCTAAGGTGCAGCTATTGCATAGTATTGACAAATTTTGACCATGGTCATCAATGGAATATACAAGGTGATTAACCCCCTGGTGTGATTTACAGATAAGGCAATTAGCATATCAGTAGGGGTCCAACATACACAACATTCCTTAAACTAGGTCTTTAACACACTCGTAAATACAATTATTTACGGTTGCACAATACCAGATGTCCAATATGGCTTTTTATGGTCATAAATCTCCGCGGCGATTACATCAATCAAGTGGTTTACCGCATACGACCAAACTTTAGAACCCCTTCACAATTAAAAAAGCTTGATAATTGTTTCAAACATATCCTTGAAAAATAATAATTTGAAATGTTAGCAGATTTAATCATGAATATTGTGTCTTTATCCGTTTCTTTTCCTTTTTTAGGGGGGGGGGGTATATTTTGAAGGCTAACTGTCTGAGAATGTAGCATGTATTTAATCAGACGGATAAGTTTTAGACTGACCCGAATTGAAAGAAGTTGCAGACGAAATTTTAGTTTATGAAATTTTTGATTTTTCAACTTCATGGGTAGCAAATATTTTGGAAAATGGAGAAATTGCGTTTTGTCCAGGACGTTTTGGCCACAATATCTTTCAAGGTAGGACCTTTTGACATGAATGAATAAAATTGTAAGAGAAAAGGGTGGTGGTGGTGGAATTTGTTTTAAAATTTATAAACTTTTGACCAAATACTTGATTACTGTTTATATATGGATTGCCTTCAAATTCTCTCTTTAACTAAAAGATTTAACCTTTTTATCCTGATTAATATTAAAATTTCGATATTTTGAACTTATTCTTTTACCCTTTTACAGTAAGGATACAGTATAGGGTGACTGGATAATCCTCTTTAGATTATTATGGTGTTTGTTATTTAGCAATAAAAGGATTAATAATAGATTTTGCAAATTAACTTTGATCTTCATTTACCAATCTTAGAACAAGCTGGGTGAATTGCATTTTTCTAGGATTTCTTCACTGTCTACAATGCTTTCTTCCCAAAAAGTAAAAAAAAAAAAAAAAAAAAAAATTAGAATGTCATCAAATGTCGTCTGCAAGTACTTTGAAATTGGACGAATCGTAAACTTTGTCGTCTGGTAAAGATGAAAAAAATCTTTTTTATTTACATTTTTAATGACTTGGAAGATACTATTTTATTAATGGTAAAACAGATCATCTATTATCCCATTCTTTATACATAATTACGCCAAAAGGGAAGGTCTTTTTGAATATATTGAGTGAATATTAACATCAAATTAAATGAAAAAATCATAATAAGATATCAATTTCATTATCAAAATGATTGAAATGACATCTTTTATTATCAAATCAGATTAAAATTACAGCTACGAAATAGTTTGAATTGGTTCAAGTCTTTTTTTCTTATAATGTTTTTTTCCCCCTCCCAAAAAGGTCCCACCTTGTAAAATATTGTGGCTAAATCGTCCGTGGCCAAAACGTCCTAGCCAAAACGTCCGTGGCCAAAACGTCCGTCCACCAGTCATACGATACGGAAAATGCGGCTGTTAACCCTTTCCCGTTTTTTTTTTTTTAATTTTAGACTGTTCAAAATTGAAAGTGGTTGCATACGACAATGAAAATTTTATACAATTCGAATACAACCATCCTATGTGGTAGCAAAATATTGTGGGAAAAGGAGAAATAGCTTTTTATTTGGTTTTGCAAATAATCGAGGGAGGTTCCTTTCCGCCTAAATTTTCACTATTATTTTATAATTAAAAGACATATTCATGGCTTAAAACATGCTAAATTTGATGACTTAATCCATTACCAGACGGCAAAACTCAAAGATGGTGCAGACGACAATTCAAGCTTTTTTTTTTTAATGTTTCCTATTTTTCGGGATGAAAACATTGTGGAAAATGTGTTACAAGCAATTTCTTCATTTCCCACACTGTTTATCTTGGGGGCGTCTAAAAGCGTCATTGAGTGGAAATGGTATAAGTCATTTAGGAAACTCTACATCACAGGTACGCCATAGGTGGAGCTAGAATTAACTGCCCAAAGAATTTACCTATCATTGGTCATTTTGGATATTGTAGGCGGTCGTAAGCGACATAACTGACCAATTAGCCACGTAAAATAGGCGGGACAAAGAAGCAATAAAATAATGTCATTCGACAGGTCTGTAACTACAGGGCACACTTTATCTGAATGTGTTGATATTCTATTCTTATATTTCAGTTTTCTGTTTTCCTTTCTCCTTCCTTCCAAATAATATAACCTTTCTTTTAATATTTACCTTCTTATGTACCAATACAAAATACACAATCCCATCGATCATACTTCTGCTCTGTGACTACTCAGAAGGCTAAACAACTACAATGTTTTATCTTCTTTTGCACAAAGATATGATGAGAAATGATGGTCTTTGTTTCTTAGTCTATAATTGATCAATCGATTTTTGAATTATCATAATCGTTTTATTTTGAAAATATTATGCGAAAACTTCTGATAGTATATCCCGTACCACTTTTAACACTTTCCTGTACAAACCCGATATTTAACGTCACTGTGATTTGATACTTTAGAAACATTGTGGAAAAAGAAGAAATTGATATTCTATGGAATCGCTGTCGATTGAACTCCGAAAAAGGCATTATATAGAATATTAACGAAGCAAAGTACTACATATAATTTGTTTAACCCACGCAAAATTGACGCCCCTCAAATTAGGAGGGTTTGACTACATTGTAGCAAATTAAGAAGTTATTCGTAACTTGCAAATTCCCAAAATATTTATATTTACTAAGTTTGAAATAATCTACAATTTTGTCGCCTGTTAATTGGTTTACATAAAGAAACTTGCTCTGCGAAATAAGGTGAATTTGTTATCTACTGATGTGGTAATGCAAATTAAACATTCTTCTTCTCAGAAGAAATATCTATGAAATTGAAGAAAGACACGTGCAATCATGCTACATACATGCAAACATCAGTAATAACAAAATACAAACGTACATATTAACATACACATATACGTATGACATACACACATATAATATGCATATAAACATACATGTATGTACATCCATATGCATTCATACATGCACAAGCATACATACATACATACATATGAACATACATGTATACGCAGATGCATGGATCAACTATGCCATACGAAAAGTGTATGAATATGAGATTACAAGAGAACGTTTGCGAGATTGTGTCGATGAAATAGTAAGAGTACGATGCTGAAGACACAAGATTAAGATGGTGAGAACAAGAATTCTCATTGTCAGTTTTCACGTTTAAGCAATTTACGGCAGGATGCATATCACAGGACTTCTGAACGCAGGTTTTTTGTTGTTAATATGACACGGATAATCATTTGGCATATTTTGGGCGTAACTTTATCTCGAAGCCAAATGCACCTGAAGGTTCGAGACAGCCATTCAATGAATAGATAGATCAATATAAAGCGTGTATTTATACCGGTATAGTGAAAAAGCTCTGATATTGGCCAAATTGAATACATTACTCTAAGCAACGCCGAAACATCTGTCATGGAGGTGTGTGCTTCAAACTTGTATCAAAACGAGACAAACACAGAATCTTTGAAACATATTCAATTGTATGTTGTGAAGTAAGCATATTAAAATCTTTAAAGATAGAAAATCAGAAAGAAAATGATCAAGCAATATATTAGATCTGATGTTTACTCTAAGCATCGCCTAAATTTCTGTCATGGAGGTCAGGCTCTAATATTTTGGATCCGTCTAAGTAAACCTACACTTTGTCTAGGAGGTCAAATCAATTTATCTGAAAGTACTGATATTCTATTCTTATATTTCAGATTTCTGTTTTCCTTTCTCCTTCCTTCCAAATAATATAACCTTTCTTTTAATATTTACCGTTTTATATACCAATAGAAAATACACAATCCCATCGATCATACTTCTGCTCTGTGACTACTCAGAAGGCTAAACAACTACAAAGTTTTATCTTCTTTTGCACAAAGATATGATGCGAAATGATGGTCTTTGTTTCTTTGTCTCTAATTGATCGATCGATTTTTGACTGTCACGCAGGCGGGGTCAGCATATAAACTTTTATCAAAACGAGACAAGCAAATAACTAACAAAACAACAACAACAACAACAAAAGAAAAAAAAAAAAAAAAAAAACACACAAAAAAACCATCCTTGGTTGTATGTTGAGAAGTAAGCATATTAACGTCTTTAAAGATAGAAAATCAGAAAGAAATTGGTCATTTAATAAATTAGATCCGAAATTTACTCTAGGCACCGCCTAAATTTCTGTCATGGAGCTCTGGCCTGTGGAAAAATCAGACAAGTAGAAAAACCTTCAATGTAACTTCTTCTGTAATGCGAATCGGGCATGATATTAGGTGAAAAGAATAAGAAAATAATAAATAAATTTGGATCAGTCTAAGCAAGACCTCAACGTTTTCTAGGTGGTCGGGTCCTAGCTTCAACCCTGATTATCAAATTTCTCGTAAAAGTATTTTTTTTCTTCATTTTTTAAGACTATGAAATTATGAGAAAAAACATAAATATGGTCAATGTACCTAAACCTTCTTTGACATTGACTTTAAACCATGTCCAATTTTCACCATGTCGGCCTCATATGCACACTTACTTAACTTAGAGAACAAATGATATAAAAGCCTTTATCTATCGCGTTCATAATGTTAACATAATGTTGGATGAAGTGACGGAAGATAATCATAAACATTTTGATCGTTCAGCCTACACAGTGCAAAATTATCTGACATGAAGGCCAAGACCGTTATTGAATTTTACGGAAAAATGAGCAACACCCAGCTATCGATAATTGTTCATTTTTAATTGAATATCGGAATTAAAATCCACAAATCCATGAATTTATGTAATGATCTTTCAATGGTCAATAAACAATAGTCCTCTCCGACCTTTACCGTTATAAGTGTCTAATATCTATCATGTCAGCTTACTATGTGCATGCGCTCGTTCAAAACAACACAAACTTACAAACTTTATTGCATTTTACTTAATATATTCGATGGATGTTGAAAAAGGAAACATCAACTTCAAGAGGTCAATCAATATGTGTTATCTTTAAAGCTACCCTAAGCAGCGCCTAAACTTCTGTCACGGAGGTAAGGACTACGAATAAAACGAGAAAGATAAAGAATTCTTTATGTAACCTCCTTTTTTATAATGCGACGTACATTTGTTATCCAGTAAAATATAGAGATAAAATAAGCAAAAGGCCTGGTCAACAAATGAATGCTTGCTTTAAAAATTACTCTAAGCAACGCCTAAACTTCTGTCACGGAGGCATCATGGGGTGTCATGGGATCCACCCCTGGCGAAGGCACATATCCTTTCCGACATTTGTCTCTCACAAATCGTCCGTGTGTCTTTGGCAATCGTCCATCCCTCGTCGGCTCTGTTGTTGTTATAATGGCCGACAGAATGTATCAAGAAGCGATCTGATTCCGTGTTTGAAGTAGTTTTACCCCTATCTGGATTAATCACTTTTTTTCGCCCCTTTGATTTTATAATAGAAAAAACATTTTCAGAAAAAAAAGAAATTGCTTGTAGCAAGCAATACTCCTTTTTCCTCAATATCTCCTACTCTACTAAGGGGTTATTTTTCATGTATTAAATTCACTTAAAACCTTTGAATTTGGACAGTTCTTAAGTTTTGCAAAACAGGAAATGGATAATGCATGTTTATATCGTAGTTTTGCTAAACTTCTGTCATGGAGGCGTGCGCTTCAAACTTGTATCAAAACGAGACAAACACAGAATCTTTGAAACACATTCAGTTGTATTTTGTGAAGTGAGCATATCAAAATCTTTAAAGACAGACAATCAAAAAGAAAATGACCAAGCAATATATTAGATCTGACGTTTACTCTAAGCATCGCCTAAATTTCTGTCATGGAGGTCAGGCTTTTATATTTTGGATCCGTCTAAGTAAACCTACACTTGGTCTAGGAAGGCAAATCACTTTATCTGAATGTACTGGTATTCTATTCTTATATTTCAGATTTCTGTTTTCCTTTCTCCTTCCTTCCAAATAATATAACCTTTCTTTTAATATTTACCGTTTTATATACCAATAGAAAATACACAATCCCATCGATCATACTTCTGCTCTGTGACTACTCAGAAGGCTAAACAACTACAAAGTTTTATCTTCTTTTGCACAAAGATATGATGCGAAATGATGGTCTTTGTTTCTTTGTCTCTAATTGATCGATCGATTTTTGACTGTCACGCAGGCGGGGTCAGCATATAAACTTTTATCAAAACGAGACAAGCAAATAACTAACAAAACAACAACAACAACAACAAAAAACACACAAAAAACCATCCTTGGTTGTATGTTGAGAAGTAAGCATATTAACGTCTTTAAAGATAGAAAATCAGAAAGAAATTGGTCATCTAATAAATTAGATCCGACATTTACTCTAGGCACCGCCTAAATTTCTGTCATGGAGCTCTGGCCTGTGGAAAAATCAGACAAGTAGAAAAACCTTCAATGTAACTTCTTCTGTAATGCGAATCGGGCAAGATATTAATGTTAACATAATGTTGGATGAAGTGACGGAAGATAATCATAAACATTTTGATCGTTCAGCCTACACAGTGCAAAATTATCTGACATGAAGGCCAAGACCGTTATTGAATTTTACGGAAAAATGAGCAACACCCAGCTATCGATAATTGTTCATTTTTAATTGAATATCGGAATTAAAATCCACAAATCCATGAATTTATGTAATGATCTTTCAATGGTCAATAAACAATAGTCCTCTCCGACCTTTACCGTTATAAGTGTCTAATATCTATCATGTCAGCTTACTATGTGCATGCGCTCGTTCAAAACAACACAAACTTACAAACTTTATTGCATTTTACTTAATATATTCGATGGATGTTGAAAAAGGAAACATCATCTTCAAGAGGTCAATCAATATGTGTTATCTTTAAAGCTACCCTAAGCAGCGCCTAAACTTCTGTCACGGAGGTAAGGACTACGAATAAAACGAGAAAGATAAAGAATTCTTTATGTAACCTCCTTTTTTATAATGCGACGTACATTTGTTATCCAGTAAAATATAGAGATAAAATAAGCAAAAGGCCTGGTCAACAAATGAATGCTTGCTTTAAAAATTACTCTAAGCAACGCCTAAACTTCTGTCACGGAGGCATCATGGGGTGTCATGGGATCCACCCCTGGCGAAGGCACATATCCTTTCCGACATTTGTCTCTCACAAATCGTCCGTGTGTCTTTGGCAATCGTCCATCCCTCGTCGGCTCTGTTGTTGTTATAATGGCCGACAGAATGTATCAAGAAGCGATCTGATTCCGTGTTTGAAGTAGTTTTACCCCTATCTGGATTAATCACTTTTTTTCGCCCCTTTGATTTTATAATAGAAAAAACATTTTCAGAAAAAAAAGAAATTGCTTGTAGCAAGCAATACTCCTTTTTCCTCAATATCTCCTACTCTACTAAGGGGTTATTTTTCATGTATTAAATTCACTTAAAACCTTTGAATTTGGACAGTTCTTAAGTTTTGCAAAACAGGAAATGGATAATGCATGTTTATATCGTAGTTTTGCTAAACTTCTGTCATGGAGGCGTGCGCTTCAAACTTGTATCAAAACGAGACAAACACAGAATCTTTGAAACACATTCAGTTGTATTTTGTGAAGTGAGCATATCAAAATCTTTAAAGACAGACAATCAAAAAGAAAATGACCAAGCAATATATTAGATCTGACGTTTACTCTAAGCATCGCCTAAATTTCTGTCATGGAGGTCAGGCTTTTATATTTTGGATCCGTCTAAGTAAACCTACACTTGGTCTAGGAAGGCAAATCACTTTATCTGAATGTACTGGTATTCTATTCTTATATTTCAGATTTCTGTTTTCCTTTCTCCTTCCTTCCAAATAATATAACCTTTCTTTTAATATTTACCGTTTTATATACCAATAGAAAATACACAATCCCATCGATCATACTTCTGCTCTGTGACTACTCAGAAGGCTAAACAACTACAAAGTTTTATCTTCTTTTGCACAAAGATATGATGCGAAATGATGGTCTTTGTTTCTTTGTCTCTAATTGATCGATCGATTTTTGACTGTCACGCAGGCGGGGTCAGCATATAAACTTTTATCAAAACGAGACAAGCAAATAACTAACAAAACAACAACAACAACAACAAAAAAAAAAAAAAAAAAAAAAAAAAAAAAAAAAAACACACAAAAAACCATCCTTGGTTGTATGTTGAGAAGTAAGCATATTAACGTCTTTAAAGATAGAAAATCAGAAAGAAATTGGTCATCTAATAAATTAGATCCGACATTTACTCTAGGCACCGCCTAAATTTCTGTCATGGAGCTCTGGCCTGTGGAAAAATCAGACAAGTAGAAAAACCTTCAATGTAACTTCTTCTGTAATGCGAATCGGGCATGATATTAATGTTAACATAATGTTGGATGAAGTGACGGAAGATAATCATAAACATTTTGATCGTTCAGCCTACACAGTGCAAAATTATCTGACATGAAGGCCAAGACCGTTATTGAATTTTACGGAAAAATGAGCAACACCCAGCTATCGATAATTGTTCATTTTTAATTGAATATCGGAATTAAAATCCACAAATCCATGAATTTATGTAATGATCTTTCAATGGTCAATAAACAATAGTCCTCTCCGACCTTTACCGTTATAAGTGTCTAATATCTGTCATGTCAGCTTACTATGTGCATGCGCTCGTTCAAAACAACACAAACTTACAAACTTTATTGCATTTTACTTAATATATTCGATGGATGTTGAAAAAGGAAACATCAACTTCAAGAGGTCAATCAATATGTGTTATCTTTAAAGCTACCCTAAGCAGCGCCTAAACTTCTGTCACGGAGGTAAGGACTACGAATAAAACGAGAAAAATAAAGAATTCTTTATGTAACCTCCCTTTTTATAATGCGACGTACATTTGTTATCCAGTAAAATATAGAGATAAAATAAGCAAAAGGCCTGGTCAACAAATGAATGCTTGCTTTAAAAATTACTCTAAGCAACGCCTAAACTTCTGTCACGGAGGCATCATGGGGTGTCATGGGATCCACCCCTGGCGAAGGCACATATCCTTTCCGACATTTGTCTCTCACAAATCGTCCGTGTGTCTTTGGCAATCGTCCATCCCTCGTCGGCTCTGTTGTTGTTATAATGGCCGACAGAATGTATCAAGAAGCGATCTGATTCCGTGTTTGAAGTAGTTTTACCCCTATCTGGATTAATCACTTTTTTTCGCCCCTTTGATTTTATAATAGAAAAAACATTTTCAGAAAAAAAAGAAATTGCTTGTAGCAAGCAATACTCCTTTTTCCTCAATATCTCCTACTCTACTAAGGGGTTATTTTTCATGTATTAAATTCACTTAAAACCTTTGAATTTGGACAGTTCTTAAGTTTTGCAAAACAGGAAATGGATAATGCATGTTTATATCGTAGTTTTGCTAAACTTCTGTCATGGAGGCGTGCGCTTCAAACTTGTATCAAAACGAGACAAACACAGAATCTTTGAAACACATTCAGTTGTATTTTGTGAAGTGAGCATATCAAAATCTTTAAAGACAGACAATCAAAAAGAAAATGACCAAGCAATATATTAGATCTGACGTTTACTCTAAGCATCGCCTAAATTTCTGTCATGGAGGTCAGGCTTTTATATTTTGGATCCGTCTAAGTAAACCTACACTTGGTCTAGGAAGGCAAATCACTTTATCTGAATGTACTGGTATTCTATTCTTATATTTCAGATTTCTGTTTTCCTTTCTCCTTCCTTCCAAATAATATAACCTTTCTCTTAATATTTACCGTTTTATATACCAATAGAAAATACACAATCCCATCGATCATACTTCTGCTCTGTGACTACTCAGAAGGCTAAACAACTACAAAGTTTTATCTTCTTTTGCACAAAGATATGATGCGAAATGATGGTCTTTGATTCTTTGTCTCTAATTGATCGATCGATTTTTGACTGTCACGCAGGCGGGGTCAGCATATAAACTTTTATCAAAACGAGACAAGCAAATAACTAACAAAACAACAACAAAAAAAAAAAAAAAAAAAAAAAAAAAACCACACAAAAAACCATCCTTGGTTGTATGTTGAGAAGTAAGCATATTAACGTCTTTAAAGATAGAAAATCAGAAAGAAATTGGTCATCTAATAAATTAGATCCGACATTTACTCTAGGCACCGCCTAAATTTCTGTCATGGAGCTCTGGCCTGTGGAAAAATCAGACAAGTAGAAAAACCTTCAATGTAACTTCTTCTGTAATGCGAATCGGGCAAGATATTAATGTTAACATAATGTTGGATGAAGTGACGGAAGATAATCATAAACATTTTGATCGTTCAGCCTACACAGTGCAAAATTATCTGACATGAAGGCCAAGACCGTTATTGAATTTTACGGAAAAATGAGCAACACCCAGCTATCGATAATTGTTCATTTTTAATTGAATATCGGAATTAAAATCCACAAATCCATGAATTTATGTAATGATCTTTCAATGGTCAATAAACAATAGTCCTCTCCGACCTTTACCGTTATAAGTGTCTAATATCTGTCATGTCAGCTTACTATGTGCATGCGCTCGTTCAAAACAACACAAACTTACAAACTTTATTGCATTTTACTTAATATATTCGATGGATGTTGAAAAAGGAAACATCAACTTCAAGAGGTCAATCAATATGTGTTATCTTTAAAGCTACCCTAAGCAGCGCCTAAACTTCTGTCACGGAGGTAAGGACTACGAATAAAACGAGAAAAATAAAGAATTCTTTATGTAATCTCCCTTTTTATAATGCGACGTACATTTGTTATCCAGTAAAATATAGAGATAAAATAAGCAAAAGGCCTGGTCAACAAATGAATGCTTGCTTTAAAAATTACTCTAAGCAACGCCTAAACTTCTGTCACGGAGGCATCATGGGGTGTCATGGGATCCACCCCTGGCGAAGGCACATATCCTTTCCGACATTTGTCTCTCACAAATCGTCCGTGTGTCTTTGGCAATCGTCCATCCCTCGTCGGCTCTGTTGTTGTTATAATGGCCGACAGAATGTATCAAGAAACGATCTGATTCCGTGTTTGAATTAGTTTTACCCCTATCTGGATTAATCACTTTTTTTCGCCCCTTTGATTTTATAATAGAAAAAACATTTTCAGAAAAAAAAAAAGAAATTGCTTGTAGCAAGCAATACTCCTTTTTCCTCAATATCCCCTACTCTACTAAGGGGTTATTTTTCATGTATTAAATTCACTTAAAACCTTTGAATTTGGACAGTTCTTAAGTTTTGCAAAACAGGAAATGGATAATGCATGTTTATATCGTAGTTTTGCTAAACTTCTGTCATGGAGGCGTGCGCTTCAAACTTGTATCAAAACGAGACAAACACAGAATCTTTGAACACATTCAGTTGTATTTTGTGAAGTGAGCATATCAAAATCTTAAAAGACAGACAATCAAAAAGAAAATGACCAAGCAATATATTAGATCTGACGTTTACTCTAAGCATCGCCTAAATTTCTGTCATGGAGGTCAGGCTTTTATATTTTGGATCCGTCTAAGTAAACCTACACTTGGTCTAGGAAGGCAAATCACTTTATCTGAATGTACTGGTATTCTATTCTTATATTTCAGATTTCTGTTTTCCTTTCTCCTTCCTTCCAAATAATATAACCTTTCTTTTAATATTTACCGTTTTATATACCAATAGAAAATACACAATCCCATCGATCATACTTCTGCTCTGTGACTACTCAGAAGGCTAAACAACTACAAAGTTTTATCTTCTTTTGCACAAAGATATGATGCGAAATGATGGTCTTTGTTTCTTTGTCTCTAATTGATCGATCGATTTTTTACTGTCACGCAGGCGGGGTCAGCATATAAACTTTTATCAAAACGAGACAAGCAAATAACTTACAAAACAACAACAACAACAAAAGAAAAACAAAACAAAAAAAACCCACCCTTGGTTGTATGTTGAGAAGTAAGCATATTAACGTCTTTAAAGATAGAAAATCAGAAAGAAATTGGTCATCTAATAAATTAGATCCGACATTTACTCTAGGCACCGCCTAAATTTCTGTCATGGAGCTCTGGCCTGTGGAAAAATCAGACAAGTAGAAAAACCTTCAATGTAACTTCTTCTGTAATGCGAATCGGGCATGATATTAGGTGAAAAGAATAAGAAAATAATAAATAAATTTGGATCGGTCTAAGAACCTAAACATTTACTAGGAGGTCGGATCCTAGCTTGAACCCTCATTTTTGAAATTCCCGAAAAAGTATTTTTTTAACTTCATTTTTAAAGACTATGAAAAATGAGAACAAGGTGCCAAATTGTCACAAGATACGCCCGTCACACTGCTTAATATTAACTGGGGGTTTGAATAGAACTGAGGTTATTTTGAATGAATTTTTTTTGTCAAACAAAGTATGAAAAACAACAAAGGGCAATAACTCAAAATATACGCTAGGTAGAGTTATGGTTCTCGTACACTGCCCTCCCACTTGGTGAGCTCTATCCATCCATGAAATTTCATAATTCTAGCTATTATACTTTTAGAGATATACTCCGGACAAGATTCAAGTATGAAAAACAACAAAGGGCAATAACTCAAAAAATAGGCCAGGTAGAATTATGGTTCTTGTGCACTGCACTCCCCCTTGGTGAGATCTATACACCCATGAAGTTTCATGATCCTAGCTATAATACTTTTAGAGATATACTCCGGACAAGATTCAAGTATAAAAAACAACAAAGGGCAATAACTCAAAAAATAGGCTAGGTAGAGTTATGGTTCTTGTACACTGCACTCCAACTTGGTGAGCTCTATCAATCCATGAAATTTCATGATTCTAGCTATTATACTTTTAGAGATATACTCCGGACAAGATTCAAGTATGAAAAACAACAAAGGGCAATAACTCAAAAAATAGGCCAGGTAGAGTTATGGTTCTTGTGCACTGCACTCCTCCTTGGTGAGATCTATACATCCATGAAGTTTCATGATCCTAGCTATAATACTTTTAGAGATATACTCCGGACAAGATTCAAGTATGAAAAACAACAAAGGGCAATAACTCAAAAAATAGGCCAGGTAGAGTTATGGTTCTTGTGCACTGCACTCCCCCTTAGTGAGATCTATACACCCATGAAGTTTCATGATCCTAGCTATAATACTTTTAGAGATATACTCCGGACAAGATTCAAGTATAAAAAACAACAAAGGGCAATAACTCAAAAAATAGGCTAGGTAGAGTTATGGTTCTTGTACACTGCACTCCCACTTGGTGAGCTCTATCAATCCATGAAATTTCATGATTCTAGCTATTATACTTTTAGAGATATACTCCGGACAAGATTCAAGTATGAAAAACAACAAAGGGCAATAACTCAAAAAATAGGCCAGGTAGAGTTATGGTTCTTGTGCACTGCACTCCTCCTTGGTGAGATCTATACATCCATGAAGTTTCATGATCCTAGCTATAATACTTTTAGAGATATACTCCGGACAAGATTCAAGTATGAAAAACAACAAAGGGCAATAACTCAAAAAATAGGCCAGGTAGAGTTATGGTTCTTGTGCACTGCACTCCCCCTTAGTGAGATCTATACACCCATGAAGTTTCATGATCCTAGCTATAATACTTTTAGAGATATACTCCGGACAAGATTCAAGTATGAAAAAAAACAAAGGGCAATAACTCAAAAAATAGGCCAGGTAGAGTTATGGTTATTGCGCACTGCACTCCGTATTGATGAGAAGAATATAACTGCCAAGTTTAAAGTCAATCGGACTTACGGTGACAGAGTTATGCTCCGGACAAAGAAGTGGACACCGCCCGGACGCCCGGACGCCCGGACGCCCGGACGCCCGGACAACCGGACGCCCGGACGCCCGGACGCCCGGACACCACGGGTGATCCCATAATACGTCCCGTCTTCGACGGGCGTATAAAAAATGTTAATATGGTCAATGTACGTAAACCTTCTTTGACATTGACTTTAATCCATGTCCAATTTTCATCATGTCGGCCTTATATGCACCATTACTTAACTCAGAAAACAAATGATAAAAAAGCCTTTATTTATCGCTTACTATGTGCTTGTACTTGTTCAAAACGTTATATGTTTGTGTTGTTTTGAACAAGTACAAGCACAAAGTAAGCTGACAGGGCAGATATTAGACACTTATAAGAGTAACTGTCAGGGGACTATTGTTTATTGACCATTGAAAAGATCCTTACATAAATTCATTGCCATATTCCATTAAAAATAAAAAAAATATCGATAGCTTGGTGTTGCGCTGAATAGACTGAACAAACAAATGTTTATGCCTATCTTCCGTCATTTCAACAAATATTATGTTTATGTCTCATACACTCGATATATAAAGGCTTTTTAGCTCACCTGAGCACGAAGTGCTCTAGTGAGCTATTGTGATCACCTTTCGTCAGTCGTCCGTTCGTCAACAATTTCTTTAAACAACATCTCCTCCCAAACTACTGGTCCAATTTGAACCAAATTTGGCAGAAATGTTCCTTAGGTGGTCCCCTTTACAAATTGCTAAAAAATGAAATCCGTTAAAAACTCTGCTTGCCATGGCAACAAAACTGAAGACTTAAATAATCTTTAAACATCTTCTCCTGACGCAGAAGGTGTAGATCCTTGATATTTTGCATGAAGCATCTGTACATTGACCTCTTTCAAAGTAGCTAAAATCATGATCTTTGGGTCCAAAGGGGCGGAGCCCCAGGGGGATGGAGTTTATACAGAAATAAAGAACGATTTTAAATCACTTCTCCTCCTAAACAACTTAGCCAATTTGAACCAATTTTGGCAGAAATGTACCTTAGGTGGTCCCCTTTAAAAATTGCTAAAAAAATGAAATCCGTTTAAAACTCTGGTTGCCATGGCAACAAAAGTGAAATTTTAAAATAATCTTTTAAAATCTTCTCCTCCTGACCCAGAAGGTGTAGAGCCTGGATATTTTGCATGAAACATCAGTATATTGACCTCTTTCAAAATAGCTTAAATCATGATCCCCGTGTCGCTAGGGGGGGCCCTTGGAGGGGGGTTATAGGCATGAAGTGCAGTTCACATACTTCTTTCTTATTTCTGAAATTATATCCCAAGGATCCACGGGAAGAAAAAAGTTAATTCCTTCTTTCAAATTTGCCAAAAAGCCTTGAGTTTGTTATTTAGACTTTTGGAACCCAGGTACATAGTCTATATATGTAAGTATGGCCCACTTGTATCATAATCCTAACCGTAACATGAAATTAGACTGTTGAAAGAAAAAGTGCCTTCATCTCAGGTGAACGGCCCTCTTGCTTATCATTTGTTTTCAAAATTAAGTAATAATGCATATTAGGCCGACATGATCGAAATTGGAGTCGCATCAAAGAAGTAGTCACATTGAAAGTTTTCATTGGGCCTGAGCTCCATGACAGAAATTTAGGCTTCGCCTAGAGTATAAGTCAGATCTAATTGATTAGATGCCCAATTTCTTTCTGATCTTTTTTCAATTTCAAGTGATTGCGTTTATGAAAACCAGAGATATCACAAAAAGTTTAAGACGACGACGACGATGACGACGATGACGGCACCATTGCTATAGTAATACCTTGGGTTTTCTAAAAAAAAAGCTGAGCTAAAAATGGTCAAATCTTTGGTGTTATATGCCAGTTACTCTAAGCACCGGCTAGACTTCAAGTGTGTGAAGTTGGCAGGACATAAGGAATTAAACATCAACTGAATGCTTACTGGAAAATTAGACATTCAAATATGGTGTCTAACTGCCGAATAAGTCATTAGACACTCGATTGGACATTCGACCAAGCCCGTTTTTGAATGTCTAACTGCCCCAAAAGACATTAGACATTCGATTAGACATTCGACCAAGCTTGTTTTTGAATGTCTAGCTGCCAAATTAGACATAAGACATTCGATAAGACATTCGACCAAGCCCGTTTTTTAATGTCTTACTGCCAAATTAGACATTAGACATTCGATGAGACATTCGACAAAGCCCAATTTTTATGTCTAACTACCCAATTAGACATAAGACATTCGATGAAACATTCGACCAAACCCATTTTTGAATGTCTTACATAAACCCGTTTTTGAATGTTTAACTGCCAAAATAGACATTAGACATTCCATTAGACATTCAACCAAGCCCGTATTTGAATGTCTAACTGACCATTAGACATTAGACATTCGATTTGACATTTAACCAAGCCCTTTTTTGAATGTCTAACTGACCAATTAGATATGAAACATTCGAGTAGACATTCGACGAAACCCATTTTGAATGTCTAACTGCCCAATTAGACATTAGTCATTCGAGTAGACATTTGATCAAGCCCGGTTTTGAATGTCTAACTGCCAAATTAGACATTAGAAATTCGTTTAGACATTCGACCAAAACCGTTTTTGAATGGCTAACTGCTCAATTAGACACATGTCATTTGATTACACATTAGACCAGACCCGTTTTTGAATGTCTAACCGCCCAATTAGGCATAAGACATTCGATGAGACATTCGACCAAGCCCCTTTTTTAATGTCTATCTGCCCAATTAGAAATTAGACATTCGATCAGACATTTGATCAAACCTATTTCTCTGCAGCAAGCGGAGCAGGGGCCAGATGCTCGTTTCCGAAGAAGTTCCTGGGGACCAGTGTCTCATTCCCGTGACAAGTGTCTAATGCCGTGACAAGGCTTCTAGTGCGCCCGTGACACTCGACACCGAGGCGCAGTCAAAACTGCTTACTGGACAGGGGCCTGGGCTGCCTGCCACACCAGGCCCGGAGCGGTCTTCCCTGAAGTGGGCAGATCTCGGGCGGGCCGCTACTGCCCAGGGTAATTCAACTATTAAAGGGTTCTCATTCCCGTGACATGGCCAAAACCGCACCAGCGGAGCTCAACACTGAGGCTTGTCAGCACTGTCCTTTCCGAGGTAGTTCTACGGGACCAGTTTCTCATGACAAGTGTCTTATTCAAATGACAAGGTTTCTAACGCGCCCGTGACACTCGAAGGCCAAGCACGGCTAGCACTGCTAACTGGGCCGGAGCTTTGGCTGAAGTGGGCGGAGCTGTTATTGGCCGCTAATGTCTAAGGTCAATCAACCGGAAAAGTGTCTCATTCCCGTGACACGGCCCCTACCGCTCAAGCTGAGCTCGACACCGAGGCGTGGCCAGCACAGTCTCCAGGGACGGTTTCCGGGCCACCGGCCATACAAAGCCCCGAGCAGCACTTTCTGCAGCGAACAGAGCAGGGGCCTGCCATTCGTTTCCGAGATTGATCAAAGGGACCAGTGTCTCATTAACGCGACAAGTGTCTCATTCCAAAGACACGGCTTCTAGTGCGCCCCTGGCACTCGACGGCATCGCTGCATGCACTGCTTACTGGGCCGGGGCCCTTACTGCCTGCTGCACCAGGCCTGCAGCGGTCCTCCCTTGAACGGGCAGAGCTGGGGCGGGCCGCTTCTGCTCAGGGTACATCAATTTGGAAAAGTGTCTCATTCCCGTGACACAGCATCTGCCTGCAGTACCAGGCCCACAGCGGTCTTCTTCGAATTCGGCGGGGCTTGGGCGGGCGACTCCTGCTCGGGGTAAATCCACGGGACCAGTGTCTCATTCCTGTGAAAAGTGTCTTATTCCCTTTAAATGTTGCAAGCGCGCCCCTGGCATTCGACAGCGAAGCGCGGCCAGCACTGCTTACTGGGTCAGAGCCTGGGCTGCCTGCCGCACCAGGCCGGGAGCGGTCTTCCCTGAAGTGGCGGAGCTGTTGATGGCCGCTACTGCCTAGAGGATTGATTGATTGATTGAATGGGGTTTAACGCCGTTTTTAACAGTATATCAGTCATATCGCGGCGGCTGGAGCACCTTACAATGGATTCCTGGTATTTCTCACACCAGTACTACCACAACATCCTTTCCTAGCCTCCAGCTGCTATCCCACTTAGGTTTACGATTATCAACCCATTGGTGAGAGACAATTGACTGCCTAGAGGAAATCAACCGGAAAAGTGTCTCGTTCCCGTGACACGGCCCCTACTGCGAAAGTTGAGCTCGACACCGAGGCGTGGCCAGCACAGTCTACTGGGACAGTACCAGCTCCCGAGTGGTCTCCTCTGCAGCAAGTGGAGTTGGTGTCTGCCACTATTGCATGGAGTAAATCCACTTGTAAAGTATCTCATACTCGTGACACGGCAATGAAAGTGAGGCGAGGACAGCACTGCTTACTGCGCCGGGGCCCGTCCTGCCTGCCACACCAGGCCCAGGGCGTTCTTCCCCGAAACAGGCGGAGCAAGGGCGGGTCGCTACTGCCCTGGGTTAATCCTCTGGAAATGCATCTCATTCCCGTAACACGGCCCCTACCACGTACATTGAGTTCGTCTGCGAGTTTGTCTGCGGGGCGCAGCCAGCACTGTTTCCTGGGCTGGGGTCCAGTCGCCTGCCTCCTCAGGCACCAAGTGGTCGTCTCTGCAGCGAGCGTAAACGGCGTCTGCTGCTAGTGCCCCGGCAAATCCAAGGGAGAGTGTCTCTTTCGAGTTATAAATGTCTCGTTCTCGTGCAAGGCCCTTATCTCCCCTGTTGAACTCGACAGCAAGGCCAGGCTTCCGATATCTACTGGGCCGGTGTCCCGTCACCCGTCGCGCAAGGCCCTGAGTGGTCTCCTCTGCAGCGAGCTGAGCTGGCGTCTGCCGCTAGTGCCAGGGCAAATGGACGGGAGAAGTCACTCATTACCGTGACAGGTGTCTCATTCCCGTTGTACGGCCCCTATCTCGCCCATGGCTCTCGATACCGAAACGCGACCAGCACTCATACTTGGAAAAGGGCCCTGTCTGCCAGCAGCACCAGGCCCAGAGCGGTTTTCCCAAAGTCGGCGGGGCTGGGGCGGGCGACTACTGCTCGGGATAAATCAACGGGACCAGTGTCTCATTCCTGTGACAAGTGTCTTATTCCCTTGACAAGGTTTCAAATGAGCCCCTGGCACTCGACAGCGAAGCGCGTCCAACACTGCTTACTGGGCAAGAGCCTGAGCTGCCTGCCGAACCAGGCCCGGAGCGGTCTTCCCTGAGGTGGCGGAGCTTTTTCGGGCTGCTACTGCCTAGAGTAAATCCTTCGGAAAAGTGTCTCATTCCCGTGACATGGCCCCTACCGCGCAAGCTGAGCTCGACACCGAGGCGTGGCCAGCACTGTCTCCAGAGACGGTTTCCGGGCCACCGGCCATAGAAAGCCCTGAGCGGCATTTTTTGCAACAAGCGGAGCAGGGCCTGTCACTCGTTTCCGAGGTTGATCCAAGGGACCTGTGTCTTATTTGTGTGACAAGTGTCTCTTTCCCAAGACACAGCTTCTATCACGCCCCTGGCGCTTGACGGCGAGGCCTGGCGCGCACTGCTTACTGCCTGCGGCACCAGGCCCGCAGCGGTTATCCCTGAAGCGGGCAGAGCTTGGTGGGCCCCTTCTGCCAGGGTATATCAACTTTAAAAAGTGTCTCATTCCCGTGACAAGGCACCTATCTGGCCAACGGTGTTCGACACCAAGGGGCAGACTGTTGACTGGCCCGTATTCCCGGCTTCCTGCCGCACCAGGCCCCGAGCGGTCTTCTCTGCAGCAAGTGGAGTCGGTGTCTTCCTCTATGCCAAGAGAAAATCCACTGGAAAAGTGTCTCATTCCTGTGACACGGCCGTGACAGTGAGGCGAGGACAGCTCTGCTTACTGCGCTGGGAACCGTCCTGCCTGCCGCACCAGACCCAGAGAGTTCTTTACCAAAGCATGCTGAGCCGAGGCGGGTCGCTACTGCCCTGGGTAAATCCACTGAAAAATATCTCATTCTTGTGACATCGCTCCTATCGCGCACATTGAGTTCGTCTGCTAGGCGTGGCGCCCAGCACTGTTCACTGGGCCGGGGTCCCGTCGCCTGTTGCTCCAGGCCCTGAGCAGTTTCCTCTGCAGTGAGCGGAGCTGGCTTCTGCCGCTCGTGCCAGCGGCAAATGCATGGGAGAAGCGTCTCATTCTTGTGACAAGTGTCTCATTCCCGTGACAAGGCCCCTTTCTCGCCCAAGGCACTCGATACCGAAGCGCAACCAGCACTGCTAACTAGACCAGGGCCCGGTTCGCCTGCAGCATCAGGCCAAGAAAAGTCAACCCCCAAGTCGGCGGGGCTTGGGCTGGCCGCTACTTCTCCGTGTAAATCCACGGGACTAGTATCTTATTCCTGTGACAAGTGTCTTATTCCCTTTACAAGGTTTTTATCGCGCCCCTGGCACTCGACAGCTACTGCACCAGGCCCAGAGCGGTCTTTCCTGAAGTGGGTAGAGCTGTTGCAGGCCGCTACTGCATAGAGTAAATCCACCAGAAAGTGTCTCATTCCGTTGACACCACCCCTGCCGCACAAGCGGAGCTCGACACCGAGGCATGCCCAGCACAGTCTACTGGGACAGTTACCGGGCCACCGGCCATACAAAGCCCCGAGCGGCATTTTCTGCAGCAAGCAGAGCAGGGGCCTGCCACTCGTTTCCGAGGTTGATCCAAGACCCGTCCTGCCTCCTGCACTAGGCCCAAAGCGTTTTTCTCCAAAGCAGGCGGAGCCGGGGCGGGTTGCTACTGTCCTGGGTTAATCCACTGGAAAAGCATCTCATTCCCGTGACACGGCTCCTACTGCGCACATTGAGTTTGTATGCGAGCTGTTTACTGGGCCTGGGTCCCGTCATCTGTGGCGCCAGGCCCTGAGCGGCCTCCCCTTCTGCGAGCCGAGCCCGGGGTAAATGCACGGGAGAAGTGTCTTATTCTTGTGACAAGTGTCTCATTCCAATGACATGGCCCCTATTTCGCCCATGGCACTTGATACCGAAGCGCGACCAGCCCTCATAACTGGACCAGGGCCCTGTTTTCATGCAGCACCAGGCCCAGAGCAGTCTTCCCTGAAGTCGGCGGGGCTCGGACAGAACGCTACTGCTCGGGGTAAATCCACAGGACCAGTGTCTTATTCCTTTGACAAGTGTCTTATTCCCTTGATAAGGTTTCTAGCGCGCCCCTGGCACTCGACATCGAGGAGCAGCCAGCACTGCTTACTGGGCAGGAGCCCGGGCTGCCTGCCGCACAAGGCCGAGAGCAGTCTTCCTTGTAGTTGGCGGAGCTGTTGTGACCGCCTGAGCCCATAGTACATCCACGAGAAAAGTGTCTCATTCCCGTGACACGACCCCTTCCATGTAAGCGGAGCTCGACACCGAGGCGTGCCAAGCACAGTCTACTGGGACAGTTTCCAGACCACGGGCCATTCAAAGCCCCGAGCGGCATTTTCTGCAGCGAGCGGAGCAGGGGCCTGCCACTCGGAGGTTGATCAAAGGGACCAGTGTCTCATTTGCGTGACAAGTGTCTCATTCCCAAGACAAGGCTTCTAGCGCGCCCCTGGCATTCGACGGCAAGCAAGGCGCGGCACGCACTGCTTACTGGGCCGAGTTCCCGGCTGCCTGCCGCACCAGGCCCCGAGCGGTCTTCTCTGCAGCAAGCGGAGTCGGTGTCTGCCACTATTGCCCGTAGTAAATCCACTAGAAAAGTGTCTCATTACCGTGACACGGCCGTGACAGTGAGTCGAGGACAGCTCTGCTTACTGCGCCGGGGCCCGTCCTGCCTGCCGCACCAGGCCAAGAGCGTTTTTCCCCAAAGCAAGCGGAGCCTGGGCGGGTCGCTACTGCCCTCGGTTAATCCACTGGAAAAGCATCTCATTCCCATGACACGGCTCCTACTGCGCACATTAAGTTCGTCTGCGAGGCGTCGCCAGCACAGTTTACTGGGCCGGGGTCCCGTCGCCTGCCTCACCAGGCACCGAGCAGTCGTCTCTGCAGCGAGCTGAGCCGGCGTCTGCCGCTAGTGCCCCGGAAAAATCCATTTGAGAAGTGTCTCTTTCCAGTGACAAATGTCTCGTTCACGTGTCAAGGCCCCTATCTCGCCCATGGAACTCCACAGCCGTGCCTCAATGTCCAGTGCCGCAGGAGGGCTAGGGGCCGTGTCTGGGGAATGAGACCCTTGTCTTAGGAATGAGACACTTGTCCCGTGGTTTTCTCCGTGGGCCGTGGTTTTCCCGTGTAGGAGATATTCAAGAAGTGGTCGTACAGACGGACGGACGTCTGGACGGACAGACGGAGATGATGATTTAAATATGCCATGAGGGTGTTTAAAAAAGAAAGAGGCTAGATTTACGATAAGACCGGAATTCCAAGATTTATGTTAGGATCGGGGAGCTCCTAATGCTCGATTTTCATAATGCAATTTTGCAGACAGTGGTCCGCTTCCAAAAAAAAAAAAATGTGATTTTGCTTATTCTTTCACGTAAAATATTGGTAACCTAGTCCTTAAAATTGTGTTAAAATATTAATTCGAAATCTTGAATGATTTCAGATTTTTTTAATAAAAAACATTTGTCTGTCAGTGTCTGCTGTCTGAAATTGTCTGTATTTGTCTGTCAGTCAAAAAGTGAATGACAAAAAATCGATTAATTCCAAAAGTGCTCAAAAGATTTTTGTGAAATATTGGCAAAGTATTAACCTGTATTAAAGTGTTCTTCATGGTAAAAATCGTAATAAAATATTCATTAGTTGATAAGAAAATCGGAGTTGAAATTTTGAGTTTAGTTTAAGCATCGCCTAAGTAGTTTAGGAATCCCCTAAAGTTGTCTGTCAATCCGATGACCGTCTGTCTAAATTTCTGAAAAATTGAAATTAAGATAATTCCCAAATCTTTTGGTATTTTTCTATGAAATGATAGGGACACATTGTTTGAATAATAATTTAGTAATTTGTAAAGTTTTGTCGATTTCAAAGAAGCCGTTTATGAGAAAAAGCATAAATCTTTTTTCAGATTGTTTAGGCGATGCTTAGACCAGGACAAAATTCACCCCGGGTAACATGGGTTAAGGACCAAAAATTTTAAAATTTTAAAGTGTTAAAATTACCCAAAACATGTAAAAAAATTCAAAAAACCCGAAAAAAAGTATCGAAAATTCCCGTCCCGAGGTCAACTGGTCTCGTCCCGAAGCAGACAGACAGACAGACAGACAGACAGACAGACACCGGTAAAACAATATGCCCCGATCTTATCGATGCGGGGGCATAAAAATGGATACCTCCTTCTAACATAGAAAACTTACGGTGATTTTGTGATTAAGGGTTCTACAGCAGTCATCTATATAATGTTTTGCATTGGTTACATCAGGCAGTTTGAACACACTTAGTTCTCTGGATTTGATCAATATGGAAGATGGACGTCTGTATAACAGTTCTGATAACCTGTGTATTTGAAACCAATGACATTTTTTTTATCCTTGGCTGTGTCAACTGAACTCAGAGAGGAAGTTGTACTCCGATATGAAACAGCATTACTTGGCCAGAAACCTGTTGGTTGGTGACCTAAATGTTGTTACAGCATCTTATTTAACCCATTCCAACTCAATCCCTCCTTTTTACGCCCTTCAAGAAAAAAAGCTTTGGAAAACATTGTGGAAAATGAAGAAATTGCTTGTATCAAGCAATTTATTCATTATCAACAATGTTTTCTATCCAAAAAGGTGAAAAAAATTAAAATTCCATCAACTTGAAGTTGTCGTCTGCATCTTCTTTCAATTTGGACCAGTCTAAAATTTTGTCAAGTGGGAATGGGTTAAGATGTAGTTACAACGATTAAGTAGCTGAACCAACTGAAATTGCTTCACATAAATGTTGGCCAATGGTGGAGTTCAAGATTAGTTTTGGTTTAACCCTTTCCTGGACAAACCCGGGATTTTACGTCACCGTGATTTTATACTCGAGAAAAGATTGTGGAAAAAGGAGAAATTGCTTGTTACAAGCAATTTCTCCTTTTCCCACAATATTTTCTACCACATAGGATGGTCAGATTTCAAATTGCATGCTTTTTTCATTTTCACCTGCAACCTCTTTCAAATTGGACCAGTCTAAAATTTCATAAAACAGGAAAGGGTTAAATGAATGATTTCTGTGGTCAATTTGATTCTTTGAAAGACAGCCATGATCCATCAATTGAAAAACTAAAGGCGCTTGAGGGCCTGTATCGCTCCACAGGCATGAATGTACTGATTAAGCAATTTTTTTCATGAATTCAATATAAACTGAATATAAGGAAAATAAATCTAAGTCACTGAAATCTTTGAAATAGTTTGAAAGAAGCATTTCAATCTATTCATTGTTTTTACAAAAGTCAAGTTAAGTTATGTATAATTCATTTACTCAGTCAGATGAAAAGGTATTAACAAAATTTTCACTGTATACCATATATGGACATAAGCCACCACCATAATAGCCAAGCTTTTCAACCAAGCAAAATCATATAAAGGAATCCGACAAACAGTCATCTGAGGATCCATCAACAGTCCATTTTCAGTATATATCATATATGGAATAAGCCCTGCCCATTTAAGCCATAATTTTCATCCCATCAAAATTCATCCTTATAATCTGATAAAGGGTCAAACGACCAATCTGCTAAAATTTGATTGAAATCCATCAACTTGTGTCTGAGAAAAAAAAAATTCAAAGCCCATTTAAGTCATGTTTTACATTTGATCAAAATTCTCTCAAAAAATTTGGTAAAGGGTCATCCAAGGATCATTTATGTGAAATTTGGTTGAAATCCAACAACTGGTTTCTATGAAGACAATTTTCAAAGCTTTCACCTTATATGGAAATTAGCCCCGCCTATTAAAGCCATATTTTTCATCCTATCAAAATTCTTTGAAGGAATCCAATAAATGTTGACACAAGGATCATTTCTGTGATATTTGGATGAAATCAATCCACTGATTTCTTGGAAGAAGATTTTAAAAGCCTCACCATAATGGAAATTATCCCCGCCTATTAAAACAATGTTTTTCATCCAATCTTTGAAGGAATCTGATAAGAAGTTCACCCAATGATCAATCCTGTGAAATTTGGTTGAAATCTGTTCAGTACTTTCTGAGGAGAAGATTTTTAAAGGAAATGTTTAAGGACGGCCGGATTGATGCACACACGCACAACGGAAACCACACCATGACAATAGCCCTCTGGCTTTCAGCCAGTGGAGCTAAAAACATGCGTGATGAAGGTGAACAAGAGGAGCATTGGCCCTTGTGGGTTCATCCGAGATAGAGGCTTTTTTTCTGTCAATAGTCAAATTTAATGCCATGTTTAAGTTGATGATACCAGAGTTTTAAAATTGATTTAAATTCTTTTAGATATCTTTGAAGGGGACCACCTTAGGAACATTTCTGCTAAATTTGGTTGAAATTGGCTCAGTGGATTGGGAGGTGATGTTGTTTTGAGATGAGAATTATTTCATAATTTCTCTTAAATCTGATAAGCCCTATCTCCCACAAACCCATTTTTTCACTAATCAAAATTTCACACACAAGTTCTGAATACGACCACCCAAAGGAACATTTTTTCCAGGTTTAGTTGATTGATCGATTGATTGAATGAGGCTTAATGCCACTTTTAACAGTATTTTAGTCATATTGTGGAGGCTGGAGCAACTAGCAATTGATTCCTGGTATATCTTGCACCAGTACTACCATTACATCCTCTCCTAGCCTCCTGGCTTCTATCCCACTTTGGTTTACTATAATCCATGCATAGGTGAGAGACAAGTGTCCGAAAGGCTATGTGCCACCATCGGGGAACAAACTCATGACACTCCATGATTGAAGATTGGGAGTCTGAAGCACTACCAACTGCAATATGATGGTGGTTTGAACATTTAGAGCAAAAGGGGCTAGGATAATAATAACAGTAACCAAGCTTCACAATGTTTTCTTCCCTATTACATAAAGATTTAATTTGATCAGCTTCAAATATTTCCCAGCAACCTCTTTCACTTTTGACCATTTAAATTTTTTGTTGTCTAGTAAAGGATTAAGAATTCTTCTGCTGATTTATAGCTATTTCTACTTTGATGTTGCTTCTCCAATTCGAGCAGTTTAACCCTTTCCTGTTTTTTAAAATTTTAGACCTGTCCAAATTCAAAGATTTTGCAGACGACAATTTTAGGTTGATTTTAAATGAAAAATAATCACACAGTTGGGTAGAAAATATTGCGGAGAAAGAAGAAATTGCTTGTTACAAGCAATTTTCTCTTTTCCACAATGTTTTCTCTAGTATAAAAACACAGAGACGTAAAAATCAATCAAGGATTGAACAGGAAAGGGTTAAGCTAATTTTTGATTTTAGAACATTCCACAATGTGATAATTATATTAAACTTGCTGAACATTTTAGAGCTAATTGAATCTCATTCAATAACCCTTTCCTGTTTTTTTTTTTAAATTTTAGACAAGTCCAAATTGAAAGAGGTAGCAGACAACGATGAGATTTGTGTTCACCTTGAAATTCAACCATCTGATGTGGTAGAAAATAATGTCGGAAATGGAGAAATTGCTTGTTACAAGCAATTTCTTCTCCTGTTTAGGAGAAGAAGATTCTCATTTCACGATATAAACCTACATTCAAGTATCAAAAAAGCTCACCATGAGCATGCTGTGGTCATGTTAAGTTAAAAATGAATGTATCACTGGCCCCGCCACTGAGCTCCAACAGGAAGTTCAATTTCAAATTAAACGGCATCATTTCACAAATTTAGTGACCAGTAACATGTAACAACAAAGCAAAATAGTTGGTCATAAGCTTGAATAAGCTGTAGTTGCGACACTTTAGTTGTCAAACTAACGAAATTGTTTAACAAAAATATCAGCCAACTTTGGCGTTCAAAGTTTTCTGGTCTAAATGAATAATTTGATTAGTTGATAGATTCTTTGATTCACCGCTATGATCCAATAGAATGAGCTACACACCTTGCAGGTATTTGAACAGACCCTCGACGTAAGGGGTCTCTTGTCTTCCTCTCCAGATCTGACCAATAATCTTTCTTCTCATTCATTCTGTCTTCTAAAAACCGTTTGAACATGTCTGTGCTCAAAACCTGTAAGGATACATACTTGACAAGTTCAGATGGTAACTTTTCCCTAATGGCATTTTTCATTGTGATAAAGTTTTGTGATGATCAGACTCAACTCTTTCTGTAGATAATCTGAATCTAGAATGTTCATTCTACAAGATAAGTATTGAGCAATCGCTGCCCTCCCCCCCTCCACACACACACTACTTTGGGGCCCTCACATTGACTCTGGCGGAAAATTCTGCTTCAATTTTAAACAGCATTATTTTGCAAAATTTATGGCAAGTTGCACCAAACAAAAAAATAGAATTTTTGGTTGGCGACCTTAACATGGCAACTACAGCTTGAATAAACTGTAGTTACTATGTTTAAGTCGCCAAACCAAAAAAAACCTTAACAAAAATGGTGGCCAATGTCAGAGCTCAAAACCCCTTTCTGATCTTAGAGTACGGTTTCATTGGTTGACTGGTTATTTTATTGACAGGCCCAATCAGTCAATTAGACACACACATACACCGACTCACCAACACACACATACATACATTATGCACATACATGGACAAAGTTAACTCTGCCTGTCGCCATGAAAAATTATAGGTTCACTAGAGGATCCCATGAACTAAATATCAATGCTTCAACCCTTTCCTGTTCAATCCCAGGTTTTTACAACTGTAATTCTATCATTGAGAAAACATCGTAGAAAAAGAAGAAATTGCTTTAACAAGAAATTTCTTCTTTTTCCAAAATGTTTTCTACCCCACTAAATGGTTACTTTTCAAATTAAATCCACTTCAATTTTTGTCTGAATTTGGACAGGTCTAGCATGTTGCAAAACAGGAAAGGATTAAGTGTTCTTTCTCAGAGAAGTTTTTAAAGATTTTTTTCCTATTTGTTTCTATGTAAATTAGGGTGAACCCATACAGGACCAAACATGACCTACATGAACAAACTTAGATGATGTCAAATGGAACAGAGTAGTGGAAATAGATCACTTCCACATTTTTCCCCGTACAACTAACAACATGATTTTCTACCTGTCTATAATGAAAATGAATTTCTTGTCCACAAAAACATGAAAAGGTAAATCTTGGGAAAACATTGCTGTTAATGAACACAGCATTCTCTTTATTAGCCAATATATTTTCTAGGGATGTGGAAATACGGTTTTTCTCTACTTGTCCACAGACAAGTAAAATGTGATTTTCTACTTGTCCAGGATCAAAATTGACTTGCCCGTGAAAAGATGAAGAACAGATAAATTTTGAGAAAACATTATTTTTAAAGAAGAAAATGCTGAAACTCAGCATTTTCTTCATTAAAACAATATTTTCTAGCCTTAGATATAAACATTACACTCATAAATCATTTCTATCCATTTAGTACCATTCCAAGATTTGCCCTGATATTTACTTGTCCACGGAAAAGTAGCCTTGAAAAATGTACTTGCCCGCAGCTAGAAAAGCCCGTGTCGGACAAGTCGGGCATGGGAATTCCACACCCCTGTATTTTCTACCTTGTATAATCATTACGATAATTTTCCTTCACATAATGAGTTATCTTTTAGACCAAGATTTGCCCTAGTTTTTACTTACCCAGACAAGTGGCCTTGAAAAATGTACTTTTCCGCAAGTAGAAAAGCCAAAATTAGACAAATTGGGCATGGAAATCTCACACCCCTGTAAAAGATGCTACACACAATATATCTATGATATCTAGGCTTTCTGATTCCAGAGAGATTTCATTTATTATAACAATTTTGTAAGAGTTTCATCCAAGTTTCAGCAAGACTGGCCCACTGATTCAGCACAGAGATTGTTGACAGACCTAAGACAACCCTAGGTGATCACAATAGCTCACCTTGTGCCTATTGTGATCAGGTGAGCTAAATAAGATCTAATTCTGACCTTTTCATAAAAACTTCTGTCTGGTCCAGTATATTGGTTTAGGAATGCCTCCTTGTTAAAGTAGCGCTGTTCTACCCTAAGATGACTCATCACAGATCTGTTAACAAACATACAAGGAAACTAAAAAAGCTACAACAGTATGATTAATCTATTACAAGATGGCAAAATTTAAGACTGGTCGAAATTGAAAGGAGCAGCAGACAACAATTTAAGGCTGATTAAATTTTGGATTTTTTTATTTTTTTGGTACAAACATTGTTGATGATGAAGAAATCGCTTGATAAGCCCACCCTGCCACACCCCTATTTTTTCAAAAGTCAAAATTTCACAAACAAATTTTGAAAAGAGTCACATAGGGAACATTTGTGCTAAGTTTGGTCCATATGATCAAATGGTTAAGCAAGAGACAATATTTTAACCCTTGTCATGCTGAACCCGGAATATTCCGGTTTTGGCAGGAGGTATAGACTAAGATCGGACTGCACTTATGAAATATTGATTTTTGAACAACAAGTTCTATCAGTGCTTTCAGTCCTTTGATTTGACAGCAGTTCAGTAAGGTAATTTATACAGCTTGACAAGGGTTAAGAATTATTCAATGATTTCTATAAGTCCCTGCCAAGGCCACATTTCTTTGCCAATCAATATTTCACCAACAAGTTTTAAAAAGGGTCATTCCAGTTTGATAAGCTCTGCCCTGCCACACCTTGTTTTTTAATAAATAGAAAAATCATGAACACGTTTTGAAAAAGGGCCTCTGCTCTGCCCTGCCACACATTATTTTTTCATAAATAGAAAAATCATGAACAAGTTTTGAAAAAGGGCCACCTAAGGAACATTCCTGCAAAATTTGGTCCAAATCAGCCAAATGGTTTAGGATGAGAAAATCTTTAAAGAAAGTTCCATAATTAAGCCCCGCCACATTTTTTGAGAATCAAAATGTCAGAAATATGTTTTGAAAAGGGTCATCCAAGGAACATTCCTGCCAATTTTGGTCCAAATTTGCCCTTTGCTTAATTAGGGGAAGATATTCAAATTAATTGTTGACAATGCACAACAAAACAGACAATGCCTATGGATGACGGATGATGGACTGAGTGATCAGGTGAGCTAAAAATAGAATGGTTGGTTGGCAACCTAAATGTTGTAACCACAACTTCAATAAAATTCAGTTATAACATTTAAGTTGCAAAACAAAAGTTCTTGACATAAATAGCGGCTGATGTCAGTGTTCAAAGTTAACTTCCAGTCTAAATGAATTACTTCATTTATCGACTAATCATTTGAACAGCCATCAGATGTATTTTGTATTTCCGTTTATTTATCGTCGCTACCGTAGCACATGCCCATATGAGCAACGCCCCCAGAAGACGTTTGTTACGGGGATAGTGCAAGGATACAAGACGAAACTACTGAGAGCCCTGCCTGGTTCTTTAACGTGCTCGATGGATAGCATCGATACACGGGGCCTCGGTTTAACGTCTCATCCGAAAGACAATTAGTAAGTTGATATGGTCAGCCTAGGGGACGAACCCATAATCTTGAGGTTTGAAGTCAAGTGCTCTACCAACTGAGCTATTCGGGCTGACCAGTCATCAGATAACACTTCTTATATCATATAAAACTTTACCTAAATAAATTCACCATGAGTTGGAGACATCCCTGTATTATAATCTCATTCACCTCGCTCTCATTTTTAGCCTGGAACTCTTTCAATTCTTCATAGCTGTGAAAGCAGGGCCTTAAAAAAATTTGACAGTGCTATAATCATTTGGAAATTTTAGACTAGTCCAAATTAGAAGAGGTTGCAGACGACAATGAAAACTGGATGCCATTTGAAATTAAACCATCCTGTGTGGTAGAAAATATTGTGGAAAAAGGAGAAATTGCTTGTGACAAGCAATTTCTTCTTTTTCCACAATGTTTTCTCGAGTATAAAATCTCAGGAACGTAAAATCCCGTATTTGAACGGGAAAGGGTTAAACTGGCTGTCTAAGCACAACTTGTGTTAACCTATTCCTACACAATGACTCCTTTCTACACCCTCAAGATAAATTATTTGGAAAACATTGTGTAAAATGAAGAAATAGCTTGGACCAATCAATTTCTACATTCTCCACAATGTTTTCTACCAAGAACGTTGAAAAATTTAAAATTTCTTAAACTTCGAATTGTCATCTGCAACTCCTTTCCATTTCTAAACATTTGCGGTCTGGTAATGGGTTAACCTTTCAGCAGACGATAAAATTTTGGACTGGTCCAAATTGAAAGGAGTTGCAGACAATAATTTTAATCCTTGTATGCTAGGGTGGAAAAAATGTGGATAAGAAAAAAACTTCTTGTGACAAGCAATTCCTTCATTTTCAACAATGTTTTCCAAGCTTTATTTCTTGGGGTCATCAAAAACCATTATTGTGTGGGAGTGGATGAACCAATCACAAAATGACACAATATTAGGCTGATCTAAATTCAAATAAGTTACAGACAACATTTCAAAGCCACCAAAAAAAGAAAAAAACAAGTGCAGCTTAGGGTAGAATGCCTTACAAGCCATAAAAGAAAGGTGAAATTGTTAAAAAGCAATTTTTTTGGTTTCTCAAAATGCTTTCCTAATCATAATTCTTTTTAGGTGTAAAAAACATAGGTTTGTATGGTAATGGATTAACCCTTTCCTGTTTTACAAAATTTTGGACCTGTCCAAATTCAAAGGTTTTGCCGACAACAATTTAAAGTCTATTTTATTTGAAAAATAACCTATCAGTAGGGTGGAAAATATTGTGAGAAAAGAAGAAATATTGTGACAAGCAATTTCTTCTTTTCCCACAATATTTCCTCAGTTATGAAATCACAGGGACGTAAAAACCAGTGATTGTACAGGAAAGGGTTAAGCCTGTAACAAGATATGTGTAAGACATGGATACATGGACACACCGTCAATTTTGTGACATGACCTTCTGTTGAGACCTTGAACTTGAGGGTATCTAAAACAAATATAAGCATGACACTAGCACTATTCAAGGGGAACAACTGTGTTTTTATTTTTTTTTGCATACATTTCACAAACCATAATTTAACAAAATAAAGCCATTTGCTATCTCAGTGGATATTCCAGTTGGAGGTCAGGACAGCAATCCGTCAATCTTAACCCTTGTCATGCTGAACCCAGAATATTCTGGTTTTGGCAGAAGGTGTAGACCAAGATCAGACTGCATATAAGTGCAGTCTGATCTTTGTCCTCAACTTCTGCTTGTACTTTCCCTACTAGATTTGTTAATGAAATTGATTTCTAAAAGAAATAATGATTTTGAACCACAAGTTCTTTCAGTGCTTTCAGCCCTTTGATTTTACGGCAATTCAGTAAGGTAATTTATACAGCATGACAAGGGTTAAGCTTTGTAAACAACTCCAGAAAGAAGGCATATAGACACACTTTGAATAATCAGCGTTCCTCTATCAACTCAATGTTCAATTTCACAATGCAGATGACAATTTCAAGTTGACGAAATTCTGAAAAAACTTGTATTTAGCAATTTATTAATTTTCCTCCATGTTTTCAAAAGCTTTTTTTCTTGGTGCGTGAAAAAAAGCATCACTATGTGGGAATGGGTAAATCAAATATGAAATATTTCATACAATAAGCTTATAACCCTTTACTGTATTGAAAAAAATAGACCTGTTCAAATTAAAAAATTTAGCAGATGACAATTGTCAAATAATCATTCAGTTTGGTAGAAAATATTTTGGATGACATTGAACAAGAAAGATTAAACTTGTACTTTTCCTGCCAGAGTTGTTTATGAAATTGATTTCCATCCATTAATGTAGGAGTAATTGTACGGACGGACTAACGGACAAACATACTAACGCACATACACCGACTTGTCATAGTGACAACTATGTCTCGCTCACCGCAAGCGGGCTCGACAACTAGTCCAAATTTATAGAAGCTACAGAAGAAATTTGAATTATAACCCATTCAGATACAATGACTCTTTTGGATGCCTTTTGGAAAACCAATCTGGAAAATGATTTCTTTATTTTATACAAAGTCCAGAAAGTTAAAAAAATATCCAAATTTTTATAAAACTTTAATTGTGGTCGGACATTCTCATTTTGGACCAGTCTAAAATTAATCCATCTAACAATGGATTAACTTAGGGAAATTTGAATAATTTTAATCAGTTAAGACAGAGAACATTATAGTACCAGCATTTTTGTCTTTTTCTAAAAAAGTTTTCCAAATATGTATTTTTTCTTTGCATCAAATGCTGTATTGTCGATAAGTTGGCTTACTGATTCTCACACAATCACTCTTTTAATTAGAGCCCTTAATTAAAGGGATTGGAACTATTTGGAAAATGAAAAAATAACCTGCTACAAGCAATTTCTTCATTATCCTCAATCTTTTCTACCCCTTAAAGACAAAGATTATTAAAAATTCCATCAACGATCTTCAGCTTCTTTGAATTTGGACCTGTCTAAAATTTTGTCACTCCATAATGTGGCAACCATTGGTATCAAGTAGATCTTAAGAATGTTGCTGCAGAAATAATTCAAGTTACCTTTGTAAAAACTCTGTGTCCATCAAAAGTCTAAACTTTTGGGAGGCTTCTATAAACAGCCTTGCAGCATCTCCAGGCAGGCAAGGGACAGAACTCAGTTTATCATTGGTCATAGTGTCAGGGTTCACAGTTACTTCCCCTTCATCTATATCCACTAATACAAGTCCATCTATCTGGAAATAATTGAGGTTAGAATGCTTAACCAATTCCCACACCATGACGCTTTTTGTTGCCCCTCAAGAAAAAACAATTAGAAAACATTTTCCAACATGTTTTCTACCGAGAAAATTGAACAAATCTAAAATTTCATGAACTTTAAACTGTTGTCTGCATTTCCTCTCAATTTGGACTTTGGACCAGCCTAAAATTTTGTGAAGCTGGAATGTGGGAATTTAAAAAATTGCAGAAGATAATTTTAATTTGATGAAATTTTGAACCTTTACTTCTTCATTTCCCACTAAATTTTCTGCTCAGAAAGATGAAGAATTTAACACATTACTGACCATCAAAATCTTAGACCGTCATTTCAACTTCAAATGTGACCTTGACCTTTGAGGTATCACAACAAACTTTTTGCATGACACTAACACTCATTAAGAAGAACAACTGTGCCAAGTTTGAAATCCATCCATAAATGTAGAGGTCATGCAAGTACACATCCACGCACTAATGCACACATGCATATCACATACTAATACACTAACACCAAAGTGATATATTGACAACTATGTCTTGTTCACTGCACATGGGCTCAACAAAAAGAAGGAAAAATATTTGGTGTTAAAAGACACCAAATTAGATAGCGAAGTACAACCCAAATGGGGCTAGAATTCATTGGGTAAATACGTTATCTGTCAATTGCACGGAAAATTGCTTTATTTGTTGTTTCCATGACATATCAGTTAACCCATTCACACACAATGGCGCTTTTGGACGCCCCTGATGAAAAACAATTGGGAAACATTGTGTAAAGTAAAGAAGTTGATTGTAACAAGCAATTTCTTCATTTCACACAATGTTTTTTTAATCAAAAAGTTGAAAATATCTAAAATTTCATACACGTTAAATTGTCGTCTGCAACTCCTTCCAATTTAGACCAGTCTCAAATTTTGTCATCTGGTAATGGGTTAAGTCATTAGCTTCTGCTAGCAATACTGTTGTTATTGACATCACCGGTCTAACAACCTCACCTGATAAATTCCAATGTTTCAAAGTAGGGCAGTTGATTCAATTTATTTCACAGTAGGTTAAATTTATAGTGAATTAAGTACATTTAACACAGAGGTAGAATACTAACCTTGAAAAAGACATTAATAACAATAGTAAAGGCAGATAATTGTACTATATCAAATTTTCATGCAAATCTGCTCAAGAGTCGCTTTGATTGACCAATCGCGGCTGTCAATCAAGGAATAAACCAACCAATCAAATGCCCTATTCAGCCAAGACCTGAGCTTATCAACTTTGACATTGTCCCCCATTTTTGTTAACCTTTACTGTTGGTTTTGGCGACTTAAACGTCGTAACTACAGCTTATTCAAGCTGTAGATACGACGTTTAGGTCACCAGTCAAACATTTTACTTTTTTGTTACATGCTACTGGCCATAAAATTTGCAAAAATAACGCTGTTAAAAAGCAAAGCGGGACTTCCTGTCGGAGTTAATGGGAGGGGCCTAGGGAGTAATTGGGCGGGGCCAGAGATTGGTCAATTGGTCCACATATTTGGCACGAAAACTAGTTTATTCTCCAGAAAATTAAATTAAGAACAGACCATGTAAATTGTAAAATCTTGTTTTCCCAATCGATGTATTAAAATAGCTTGTTAGGTTGGTTGAGTTTTGTAAAATTTTCTGCTATGTTTCTGTGTAAAAAATAGGGTGCATCCGTGCTGAGCTCAAATATGTCCAAAGGGTAAACACATGATAAACCTATTAGAGGCTCATGAGGAGGTTCTTCTTACCAAATAACAATGCTCTAGGCTTTCTCATTTCAGAGAGGAAGATTTTTTCCTTCCTTTTTCCATTAAAAATTGGGTGCAGCTAGGCAGAGCCCAAATAAAACACAAAGGTATTGCATAAACAAAATCTGTACAGATTGACTTGGAGGTTCTAGATACCAAATATCAGACTCTAGGCTTTCTGGTTTAAGAGAAATAGATTTTTAAAATTTTCCTCAGTGTTTCTATGTTAAATAGAATGATCCTGGCCGGTGGAGCCCAAATATGACCCAGGGGCATCATATGTACAAAAATGATAGAGATCCCTAGGCCTATGAGTTGCTGCATACCAAATATCATTGCTCTAGGCTTTCTGGTTTCAGAGAAGATATTTTTTTCCTCATTGCTTCATTGTGAAATGGGGTGTGCCAGGGCGGAGCCCAAATATGACCTAAGGAGCATAATTTGAACAAATATGACAGATGTCCCCTAAGTGGTGCTGCATATAAAATATCATAGCACTTGGTCATCTGGTTTCAGAGAAGAAGATTTTTAAAATTTTTCCTTCTTTGTTTCAATGTAAATTTGGGTGCGCCAGGGCGGAGCCCACATATCACCAAAAGCGTATCATTTGAAAAACTTGATACATGTCCCCTAGGAGATGCTGCATACCAAATATCAAAGTTCTCAGTCTTCAGAGAAGAAGATTTTTTAAAGTTTTCCTTCTTTGTTCAATGTAAAATGGAGTGTGCAATGCCGGAGCTCAAATATGACCCAAGGGGTATCATTTGAAAAAATTCGATAGATTTTCAGGAGGTACGGCAAATCAAATATAAAAGCTCTAAGTCTTCTGGTTTGAGATGAAGATTTTTTAAAGAATTTCTTATTTTCTCCTTTTTTGTTGCGACACAAAACAAGAGTTAAGGGTGGATTTCAATTATTTAAACCAATTTGGAGGAGCTTCACCCAAGGACATTCCTGCCAAGTTTCAACATATTGGCTTTCAAGTTCAGGAGGAGAAGGAATTGTTGACGGACGCACAACAACGAAACTGACAATGACAATGAGGCAAGACAATGCCGGCCATTGGACTTTTTATACGCCGGCAAATTGACAGATTGTGTCTGTCAATTAAAGAATAATTTGACCAATCAAATCATTCATTTAGACAGAAAGTCAATGAAAGAATAATTCAAGCTGTTGTTAGGATATTTAGGCTGCCAAACAACCACTTTACTTTGAATGTCACTGGTCATAAATTTTCCAAAATCATGCCTCATTCCTGTTTTGCAAAATTTTAGACCTGTCCAAAATGAAAGGTTGTGCAGACTGAAATCTAAAGTGGATTTAATTTGAAAAAATAACCATTCAGTAGGATAGAAAACATTGTGGAAAAAGAAGAAATTTCTTGTTACAATATGTAAGAAACAGTGAAACTATAAATAAATTCAAAACCACATACCTAGCATGGTGGTATTCAGGTGGCAATAGTGTTATTTCTATGTGATCATATTTGATATTTATTATTGATTTTTTAACTATATTATCTACAATGCAAATCATTCATTTATCACTTCATATTAAATGCATGAATAGAGTAAAGGTAAACGAGCCATTTCCAGTGTTGAAAAATGTTGGAACAACAACAACAACAAGAAAAAAAAATAGTTTCTAAATGCTACTTTCCTACAATCTTTTCAAATGCCTTCTTTCTAAGTATTAGTTACATATAAGATTATTTCTAAACAGATTACAATTAATAATTATGTATATAATGTGCCTGTTTTACAATAATTTATGTGCATATTTTGTTTGATGTAATATTTACTCTAACTATTGTTAAATTTGTTTACATAGAGGCCCACAGGGAAGACTGGGTTCACCCAACTGTGTTTGCCTCTTTAAATAAAGACATTATTATTATTATTATTTCTCAATAATAAAATCTCAGGGATTAAAAACAAGGGATTGAACAGGAAAAGGTTAATACATAAGTAAAACTTCACATTTGAGTTCAGTGGGTGCTCCAGAAATCTGTCAATTTCAAATTAACCCTTTCCTGTTCAAAAGCTGTTTTCTACGACTCTGAGAAATTTATAATTGAGAAAATATTGTAGAAAAAGAAGAAATTGCTTGTAACAAGCAATTTCTTCTTTTTCCACAATATTTTCTACCAAAATGAATGGATATTTGTCAAGCTAAATCAAAATTAAATTTTCTTCGTAAAACTTTTTGAATTTGGACAGCTCTAAACTTTTGAAAATAGGAAAGGGTTAATGAATGAGATCGTCATCTGTTACCTGTTGCACTTCATGTTTATGGTTAGAGTGGCAACCAAACATAAATGTGCCGGGAGCCTGAAGATATCCCAAACCATTGGAAGGAAGGACGGTTACATACGTAAATCTCCACTCAAATGGTAAAATTAAATGGCGAACACTCTGAAAATATCCAGGAGAAGAAGGTAGAAGAAAGAGAAATTTTACGTTGGATCCTTTTATTTCATTATTGCACAATCCTCCTCTTTCACAATCCTTGGGAAAAATTGAGGAAAAACAAATTACTTGGTAACCAATTGCAACACGCCAAGATTCTAGACTAGTCCAAATTGAAAGAAGTTGCCAATGACAATTCAAAGAATGCTTACATTAGAAAACAAGTGTCATCTAGAGTAGAAAACATTATGAGGTAGGGAAAAATTGCTTGTAACAAGCTATTTATCCTTTTATCATAATGTTTTCCCTAAGAATTCTTTAATTACTCATTCAAAATCTTCATCTCCCAAACAATTCCCCTTTATTTCAAAACTCAAAAAAAATGATTGAGAGAATATTGTGGAAACAAAGACATAATTTGTTAACCAATTACCAGATGACAAAACTCTAGGCTTGTCCAAATCGAAATATGATGTATATAAAATTACAAAGTGGGTTTAAATTGAGAATATAAGAGACATAGGGTAGAAGATATTGTGAGAAAAGGAGAAATTAATGGCAATTTCTCCTTTTCAAACAGTGTTTTCCAAAGTTAAATTCCTGTTGGACCTAACAATTAATGATTCTGTGTAAATAAGTTAACCCTTTCCCGTTCAAATACGGGATTTTACGATCCTTTGATTTTATACTAGAGAAAACATTGTGGAAAAAGAAGAAATTTCTTGTAACAAGCAATTTCTCCTTTTTCCACAATAATTTCTACCACATTGGATGTTTTCATTTCAAATGGCATCCAGTTTTCATTGTCAACTGCAAACTCTTTCAATTTGGACTAGTCTAAAATTTCCAAAAACAAGAAAGGGTTAAAGTGCTGAGTTCCTTGCAACCATATGGAGAATTTATCAGCAAAGGACATTATTGCTAGATTTGTATCAGTAATCACTCACACACAATCCTACTTTTTGATGCCCCTCAAGGAAAATAAAGCTGGAAAACAATGTGGAAAATGAAAACATTTAAGAGATGAAGAGAATATTTTTTGTTTTCATGGAGGTATGAACCGAAAACCTAATCACATTGTATGAAAACACGAAGCGAATTCATACATTGTGTGATTAGGTTTTTCGGTTCATACCTCCATGAAAACAAAAAATATTCTCTTCATTTCTTATAATTTAATAGCATCGAGCAAAAAAAACAAAAGCTTTAAAAATATTGATACCTTTTGTATGGGACTATTTTGTGCATACAAAATCGCTGCGTGCTCAAAATTTTGTTCATGGAGTTTTGAATATTTTTTTTCGACTAATCAGAACGCTCGTTTTTGATAGATGAAACTAGAAATTTAGTTATTGCTTGTTACAATCATTTTCTTCATTATCCACAAGGCTTTCTACCCCAAAAGACAAAGATTTTTTTAATCTTATCCACTAAAAATGATTTTCATTCTATAGATGACGTCATAATGCAAATAGACATAATCAAAATGGTAAAGGAGAATGGAAATACTTGTAGAAAAATAGATTTCTTTTTCAATGAACTTATTTTATAAAAAATAGGTATATAATAAATGGAGAATTATATTATGATTGCCATACAACATATTGTATTTGTTTCTTGCTGCGAAGGAAGAGTGGATTTTCCTCTCGACCTTCGGTCTCTTGAAATATCAAAAGTTTCCTCCGAAGCTCAAAGCAAATACAAAATGTTGTTTCTCTATCATAACACATTATTCCCTGTATATAACCCCTTTCTTCAATGATTACATGAAATGTTCAAAATGAATGCATTGCTTTTGGACAAAAATTCACTGATCAATTGATAATTAATTGATAACTTATACAGGTTTAACCCTTTCCAACACAACAAAATTTTAGACTAGTCCAAATTGAAAGAAGCTGTAGACAACAATTTTCAAGTAGTTGGAATGTTAATTTTTTCTATTTTTTTTAGATGGAAACATTGTTGACAATGAAGAAATTGCTTGATACAAGTAAAATCTTCATTTTCCAAAATGATTCCAAAGTTTTTTCGTGAGGGGCGTCAAAAGGAGAGATTGAGTGGGAATAGGTTAACACTAATTTCAATGGTATTTCAGCTATATTATGGGGCTGGTGCATCTAACCATTTTTCCTGTTATTTTTCACACCAGCACAACCCAAACATTCTTTCAAAGCGTCAAGCGGCTCTGTCAACTTTTGGCAATTTCATATACTTCCCCATTTACCAAACAACAAAATTTTGACTGTTCCAAATTCAAAGATGGTGCAGATGACAATTTCTTCATTTTCCACAATGTCTTCCAAAGGTTTCTTTCTTTAGTGCACTAAAAAACGTTGAGGAAATAGATTAGCATTTGGCCGTTGGTTAGAGAAAAAAGACACATACTGCAATGACTATTGTTGATTATCAGAAAGGATTTTGTCCTTGCCAGAATTCAAATCATTAACCCCAGAATTAACCCTTTCCTGGTTACTCCCTGGATTTTATGTCCCTGAGTTTTTATGCTTCAGAAAATAATGTGGAATAAGAAGATATTGCTTGTAACAAGCAATTTCTTCTTATCCCACAATATTTTCTACCCTATAGGTTGGTTGTCGTCTGCAATTTCCTTGAAATTGGACAAGTTGAAATTTTTGAAAAACAGGAAAGGGTTAAGAGCACATAATTACCTACCGAACTTACCAGGCACAGGTGCAACAACAACAAGGCTTAGATCTTTTGTTTGTTTGTTTGAATGAGGTTTAATGCTGCTTTTAACAATTTTTCAGTCATATCATGCTGTGGCTGGAGCACCTAACAATGGAATCCTGGTATATCTCGCACTGGTACCACCATTATATCCTTTCCTAGTCTCCAGCTGCTATCCCACAATCATCCACCCATTGGTGAGAGACAAATGTCTGAAAGGATATATGCCTCCCCTGGGGATCGAACCCATAACAACCAATGATTGAAGATTGGGAGTCTAATGCACTACCAACTGCGCTAAGATGATTTTTTTGTAAAATTACGTCAAATAGCCATTAACCCATTTCAAGAAGTTAAAATTAGAGACTGGTTCAAATTAAAAGGAGTTGAAGACAACAATTTAAAGCCTATGAAATTTTAAATGAATTTCTTTTTACTTTTGTGGTAGAAAACATTGAGGATAGTGAGGAAATTGCTTGTAACAACCAATTTCTTCATTCTCCACAAAGTTTTCCAAAGATTTTTTTTTCTTGCAGGTGTCAAAGATCGTCATTGAATGGGAATGGGTTAAAGATTTCTAAACAATCAAATTTCCTTTTTACAACCCTTTTAATTTTGGCCAGACTACAATTCTATAGTCTAGAATACCTACCTCCATGATCACAGTTAGTAAAGAATAATTTGAGGCCAGGAAAACTAATCTCTCCTCTTGTAGTATGTATGCAATAATCTTCATGAACTCTTCAATTTTGAAGAACAGAAAAATGAGATGGAGGGGAAAATCTATCACAGGCTTGTCCGGATGATTGGTTGGTTTTAATATCACAGGTAATTGATTCAGGTTTAATTCCTGAAAAAAGAAAACCGTTAATCAAATGAAAATTAAGTGAACATTCATAAAACTGTTCTTATCATCACCATAAATGTGTAGAATGACTTGCAGGAACAGTGAAAATAGAGGATGAAAAAATTTACATACATTTGTTAAGATGAATGATTCAGATTCCTTAAGATAACAAAACTATTTAGCCTATCCTGTATTTTGAATACTCTTGAACAATTTAGAATTTAAATATTTATTCAATATTTATCAAAGATTGTTGATTAAACCATTACCAGATGACGAAATTTTAGACTTGTCCTAATTGAAACGAGTTGAAGACGACAATTAAAAGGTTACGAAATTTTAGATATTTTCAACTATATGGGTAAAAAACATTGTGTAAAATGGAAAAATCGCTTGTGACAAGCAATTTTAACATTTACACAATGTCTTCCCAATTGATTTTCTTGAGGGGAATCCAAAAGCATCACTGTGTGGGAATGGGTCAAATAAAAGCAAAGCTTGTAATGCATAAAGCTCCTCTTTTGAATTCTGGATGGTTGGTGATAAAATTCTCAGGAGAAAAAGGGGAATACATCAGAATTTTTTATTCTACCAGGTCACACAGTGAGATTCACACGTTCCTGTACAGACCCTAGATAGTATGTCCATGTGATTCTATTCTTGAGAAAAAAAGTGTGGCAAAAGACATAATTGCTTGTAATAATCAATTTATTCTTTTCCAACAATACTCTCTACAATGTAGGATGTTTTCTAATTAGACAGTCTTTTCAGTTTTGACCACTTTAATCCATTTTCAGGATGGCAAAACTTTAGACTCGTCCGTATTGAAATGAGTTGCAGAAGATAATTTAAAGCTGATGACATTTTAGATTTTTACCATTTCTAGGTAAAAAACAATGTGTAAATTGAAGAAATTGCTTGCTACAAGCAATTTCTTCATTTAACACAATGTTTATCAATGTTATCAATTATTACCATTTTTCTTTTCATGAGTGGCATTAAAAAGCGTCACTGTGTGGGAATGGGTTAAAGTGCTGTACACAAAAAAGATTTAACCCATTCCCACACAAAATTTCTCAGAAATTGCAGACGACAATTTTAAGTTGATATCTTAAAATTCTTTGTCTTTTTGGGTAGAAAACATTGTGGATAATGAAGAAATTGCTTGTAACAAGCAATTTCTTCATTTTCCACAATGTTATCCAAAGCTTTCAAATTGAGAGGTGTTTAAAAGCGTCATAATCTGGGAATAGGTGAAAAAACACAAGCATGCTATATAAAAGTTTACATACTACAGCAACTTTTCCTGCAGGAGGGACGGGTGTGTTCATCAAAATATGAGAATATTCTTTCAGAAATGTGTAAAGCTCTTCAGGGTCCTTGTCAATACAAACTACCAAACTGAAACATTAGAAAAAAACTTGGTTTAAATGAAGCCATACTATCAAGATTTGAGAATTTTCTTTAACCCATTCCCTACTGATAAAATTTTACCAGTCCAAATTCAAAGAAGCTGCAGACGAAAATTTTGAGTTAATGAAATCTTTAAAATATTTGTCTTTTGGGGTAGAAAACATTGTTGATAATGAAGAAATTGCTTGTAACAAGCAATTTGTTCATTTTCCACAATGTTTCCCAAAGCTTTCATACTGAGGGGCGTTTAAAAGCGTCACTGTGTGGGAATGGGTTAACAAATGTGTCAAGTTCTTCAGGGTCCTTTCAATACAAACAACCAAACTGAAACTTTCAGAAAAACTTTGGTTTAAATGTAGCCATGCTATCAAGAAATGAGAGTATTCTTTAAGAAATGTGTACAGTTTTTCAGGGTCCTTGTCAATACACATAACCAAACTGAAACATTAAAAAAAAATTGGTTTAAATGTAGCCATGCTATCAAGATATGAGAGTATTCTTTAAGAAATGTGCCAAGTTCTTCAGGGTCCTTTCAATACAAACTACCAAACTGAAACATTAGAAAAAACTTTAGTTTAAATGTAGCCATGCTATCAAGATATGAGAGTATTCTTTAAGAAATGTGTACAGTTCTTCAGGGTCCTTTCAATACAAACTACCAAACTGAAACATTAGAAAAAACCTTGGTTTAAATGTAGCCATGCTATCAAGATTTGAGAGTATTCTTTAAGAAATGTGTACAGTTCTTCTGGGTCCTTGTCAATACAAACAACCAAACTGAAACATTCAGAAAAAAGAGGTCCATGATGGTCCTAGATCGCTCAACTGAACTGTATGCTTTTAACACAAATGCAAATGGAGACAAATAACTATAATCAGTTTCATGAAGATTGAGGCAAAACTGTGACTTCTTTACTGTAAACAAAGAAATTGTCATTATGGCCCCTTTTCCTGTAATATCCTATAGAACCTTCCCATAATCTATAAGGTTCATCTTTATGACCTAACAAATATCCTGACCAAGATACATGACGATTGAGCCAAAATTGTGGCCTCAAGAGCATTAACAAAGAAATTGTCATTAAGGCCCCTTTTACTGTGTTTTCCAAAAGTACATTCCTATAATCAATAGGGTTCACCCTTGTGATTAAACAATTATTCTGGCCAATTTTAATTAAAATCGAGCCAAAATTGTTGCCTCTAGAAAGTAAACAAAGAAATTGTCATTAAGGCCCCTGTTCATGTGTTTTCCAATAGAACATTCCCATGATCGATAGGATTCAACCTCATGCCCTAATAATTATTCTGGCCAAGTTTCATGAAGATTGAGCCTAAATTGTGGCCTCTAGACTGTAAACAAAGAAATTGTCATTAAAGCCCCTTTTCCTATGTGTTTTCAGAAAGATCATTCTAATAATCAATAGGGTTCATCCTTATGACCTAACAATTATTCTGACAAAGTTTAATGAAGATTGACCCAAAATTGTGTAAACAAAGAAATTGCCATTAAGACCCCTTTTCCTGTGTTTTCCAATAGAATCCAACAATAATCGATAGGGTTCATCCTTGTGACTAAACAAATATTCTGACCAAGTTTCAAGAAGATTAAGCCAAAATTGTGGCCTCTGGAGCGTAAACAAAGAAATTGTCATTAAAGCCCCTTTTCCTGTGTTTTCAGAAAGATCATTCTAATAATCAAAAGGGTTCATCTCTATGACCTTATAATTATTCTGGCAAAGTTTCATGAAGATAGAGCCGTATTTGTGGCCTCTAGAGTGTAAACAAAGAAATTGTCATTAAGGCCCCTTTTCCTGAGTTTTCATATAGAACCCACCCATAATCAATAGGGTTTATCCTAATAATCTAACAATTATTTTGACCAAGTCAAAACTGTGGCCTCTAGAGTGTAACACTTCAATTGTTGACGCTGCACTACGCACGATGGATGACAGACATTCAACAATCATAAAAGCTCACCAAATGGTTTAAATGTAGCCATGCTATCAAGATACGAGATTATTCTCACCCAGTGATGCTTTGGACGTCCCACAAGAAAAAGACCTGGAAAAACATTGTGTAAAATGAAGAAATTGCTTGAGGAAAGTAATTTCTTCATTTTCACGATGCTCTACCCAGAAAGCTAATTAATTTCTGAATTTTGTTAACTTTAATTTGTGGCAGCAACTCCTTCCAATTTGGACCAGTTTAAAATTTTGTTATCTGGTAATGGATTAAGGAATGCATTACCCATTCCAACTCAAGCAATTTCTTAATTTTACACAATGTTTTACCTATTGTTTTTCGTGAGGGGCGTCCAAAAGCATCATTGTAAGGGAATTGGTCAAAGTCCTAAAAGTGTGATTATGGGAAGAAATTGTTTGATACAAGCAATTTCTTCATTTTTGAAAATATTTTCCACAGCACTTTATGGAAGGGCATAAAAAATTAGGATTGTGTGGGAATATGTCATTACAAAGGCATTACCTAGAGAGACATTCCTTCATCTTGGAGTAGTACGGAAACTGGGATATTGTGATGCAACAATGTGGAATGTAGATACACAGTTTGTCTGTATTGGTGTCAGTCTGTCTGTCCATCTCTAGGGACAGGTATAAATAACCCTGATCATCCTGCACAGGTAAAGAAGAAAATGATGAAGTTTATACTGCAGTGAAAAACGTAGCTATGATATCACATATTTTCCCTAAAGAATCTCAAATAACAAACAATTAACCAATCGCTGGCCCTGCCCACTTGCTTCATTAGCCCCGCACACTGACTCCGACAGAAAGTCCCGCTTCGATTTTAAGCAACTTTATCTTGAAAAAATTATGGCCAGTAGAATGTCACAGAAAAGTACAACAGTTGGTTGGTGACCTAAACGTTGTAAGTACAGCTTGAATAAAGTGTAGTTATGACGTTTTAGTCTCCAAACCAACAAAAAAGGTTAACAAACATGTTGGAGTTGAAAACTTTCAGGTCCGGGCTGAATAAATGATTTCATTGGTCGATTGATACCATTATTGACAGCCACGATTCGTCAATTATACCAATAATGGCAGCTGTTCAATTTTCACTTTGTTAGAAACTTGAACTATTTCACTCTAAAGCAGATATATAGTATGTCAATTAACGGATCATATGACTGCCAATCATAATCTTGATTGACCAATGAAATCGTTCATTTAGACCAGAAATGAACTTTGAACTCTGACAAACATGCTAAACATTTTCGTTGGTTTGGCGACTGAAAGCTTATTCAAGCCTTCAATCATATCTGGCCATAAATTTTGCAAAATAACAAAGTATGATATCTAAATAATTATATTATATCTAAATAATTATATAATGTCTTAATAATAGTACAATATCTAAATTAACCTTCCTGTCAGAATCAGTGGTATTGTCAAACTTAAAAAGATATCTGATATGATCTAAAGATTGAATTATTCAACAAAACAACAATACCAAGAAATGACACTGTAATAATGAACATTTTTTTTAGATTCGTGACGACACAAATACTGAGGGCAAAATTGAAAGGAGTTGCATACGACAATTAAAATTTAGATTTTAGATTTTTTAAACTTAACGTAACTTTGTTGGTGTCACTTCAATGTACAAGAATATTTCCAGCAGGCATGCTAGAAGAAATAACAGACACATTTAACCAATTACCAGACAGCAAAATTTTAGACTGGACCAAATTGAAAGAAGTTGCAGAAGACAATTTAAAGTTTAACAAATTTATGGATTTTTCAACTTTCCTGATAGAAAACATTGTGGAAAATGAAGAAATTGCTTGCTTTGTCATTTTACACAATGTTTTCCCAAATAGGGTTTTTCAGAGGTGTCAAAAGGCATCACTGACTTGGAATAGGTTAAAGCAAGTAACAGTTGCCATGTAAATTGTTTATAGTGGAATTCATCTCTGAATATACCCTTTACCGTACAATCCATGTTTTTTTACGTTCCTGTGATATTGTACCTGAGAAAACATTGTAGATAAAGAAGAAATTGCATGTAACAATCTCCTGTTTTCTATCATACAGTACAGAATATCGTTAAATTGACAATCATTTCAATCACATTCCGGGCAATCACTTTCATCAGTCAATCAGCGTTCAGCGTTCAATCCGGTAACAATCGCGATTTTCCAATCTGCGATCAATCAATCCTTAAACGAAAGCATTCAATCAACAGCTTTCAATCATTCCGAAAATTTACATAGCCAAATTAGTTTTGGTGATAAATATTTTCGTTAAAATTGAATTCGGTAATTCGAATAATTAAAACAACAATAATATTTTCGTTTAAGATGATTTCCCACATTGTAGGGATTGAAAGTAATTTTACAATGATTGAGCTATCGCATCTAACCAAGAAAGTGTTCAATCTGCTCAGAGTGAAAAGCGATCAGCTTTCAATGACAATCATTCAATCACGATTGTGTACCATATAGCATTCAATCCGGTAACAATCAGATTGTCAAATAAACGATGTTCTGTACTGTATAGGATGGTAACTTTTTGAAATGTACTTACTTTATAATGTCGGGTGCTACCCCTTTGAATTTGGACAAATCTACATTTTTAAAAATCAGTAAAGTGTTAAAAGGAAACAGTTTTATGTTTAATTGAGTAGAAATTGATTTAAACAAATCAACATTGTGTTTGATGACTTTTCTATAACATGAATAGAACTTAGTGTTTCTTAATTGTACTTCAGTTCAATTCTAAAATTTTCAACAGTTTTAACCAATTACAGACCAATAAAATTAAAGACAGGCCCAAATTCAAAGATTTTGCAAATGACAATATGAGGAAAATGAGTTTTCTACAATCTCAGTCTAAAGCGGATGAAAATTTTGAGGAGGATGCAGAATTTCTTTATTTAAACCTTTCCTGTTCAATCTCTGGTTTTTACGTCCATGTGATTTTATACTTGAGAAAACAGTGTGGGAAAGAAGAAATTGTTTGAAACAAGCAATTGCTTCTTTTCCACAATATTTTCTACCCTACTGAATGGTTACTTTTTAAAGTAAACCAACTTTAAATTTTCGTCTGAAAAACCTTTGAATTTGGACAGGTCCTTAATTTTGCAAAACAGGAAAGGGTTAACACAATTTTATTCCATATTGTTTTATCTTGAGGGGCTGAAAAAGGATTGGCTTGAGAGGCAAACAAGTATACCCTCCTCTCATTCGTTGTCAACCCTTTCCTTTACAATCCCTTGTTTTTACATCCCTGTGATTTTATACATGAGAAAACATTGTATAAAAGAAGAAAATACTTGTCACAAGTAATTTCTCCTTTTTCCACAATATTTTCTACCCTAATGAATAGTTATTTTTCGAATAATATCCACTTTTAATTTTTGTTGGCAAAACCTTTGAAAATGGAAAGGTCTAAAAAGGGTTCACCCATTCCCACACAATGACGCCTTTTGATGCCCTTCAAGAAAAGCTATTGAGAAAACATTGTGGGAAATGAAGAAATTGCTTTTCTCCAGCAATTTCTTCATTATCCACAATGTTTTCTACTCAGAAAGTTGAAGAAATCTAAATTTCATAAACTTTAAATTGTTGTCTATAACTCGTCTAAATTTGGACCAGTCTAAAAACTTTTTAAATGGGAATTGGTTAACCCTTTCCTGTTTTTGGAAATTTCAGACTAGTCCAAATTTAAAGAAGATGCAGACGACAATGAAAACCTGGTGCCACTTGAAATGAAACCATCCTATGTGAAAGAAATTATTTTCGAAAAAAGGGAAAATTGCTTGTTACAAGCAATTTCTTCTTTTTCCACAATTATTCTCAAGTATAAGATCACAGGAACGTAAAATCCCGTGTTTAAACAGTAAAGGGTTAAGGGTATATAAACATGTTTGATCACAATGTTGTGCTGTAAAAGTGGTAATGAAAAAATTGATTGATTGATAGTATTTAAGTCTTACCTCAGTGGCTGGTGCACCTAACCAAGGATGGATTCCTGGTATTTGTCACACCAGTACCACTACAACATCCTTTCATAGCCTCCATTATCTTATCCCACTAAGCTTCAAGATTATCTATCCATTAGTGGGAGACAGATGTCAGAAAGGATATTCTCCCCAGCCGGGGATTGAATTCATGACCCCATGATTGATGAAAAAGAGGGCCCTTGGCCCTGGGGCGCTCACCTGAGATAAAGGCTCTTTTTCTTTCAACAGTCTAATTTCATGTTAAGGTTAGGATTATGATACAAGTCGGCCATACATACATATATAGACTATGTACTTGGGGATCAAAATGTCTAAATTACAAATTCCAAGGCTTTAGTGCTCATTTGAAAGAAGGAAAAAACTTTTTTCTCCCCCTGGATCCATGGGTTATAATTTCAGAAATAAGGAAGAAGTCCGTGAACTGATGCTTCATGCCTATAACCCCCTTCCCCTCCCCCCCGGCTCTGCCCCTGGAGACCCGAGGATCATGATTTTAGCTATTTTGTAAGAGGTCAATATATTGATGCTTCATGCAAAAATCAAGGCTCTACGCCTTCTGGGTCAGGAGGGGAAGATTTTTAAAGATTATTTTGAAATTTCACTTTCGTTGCCATGGAAACCAGAGTTTTAAATGGATTTCAATGCTTTTAGCTATTTTTGAAGGGGACCACCTAAGGAACATTTATGCCAAATTTGGTTCAAATTGGCCCAGTGGTTTGGGAGGAGATGTCATTTAAAAATCGTTCTTTATTTCCATATAAACCCCATCCCCCTGGGGCTCCTTCCTTGGAGACCCGAGGATCATGATTTTAGCTACTTTGAAAGAGGTCAATATACTGATGCTTCATGCAAAATACCAAGGCTCTACTCCTTCTGGGTCAGGAGGAAAAGATTTTTAAATATTATTTCAAAATTTCACTATTGTTGCCATGGCAACCAGAGTTTTTAACGGATTTTTTTTTTTTTTTTTTTTTAGCTTTTTTTGAAGGAGACCACCTACGGAACTTGGTTCAAATTGGCCCAGTGGTTTGGGAGGAGATGTAGTTTAAAGAAATTGTTGACAGAAGATGCACGACTCACAACGGACGGACGCCAGATGAAAGGTGATCACAATAGCTCACTTGAGCACTTTGTGCTCAGGTGAGCTAAAAAATAGCACATAAGAGGGCCCTTGGCCCTGGGGCGGTCACCTGAGATAAAGGCTCTCTTTCTTTCAACAGTCTTATTTCTTGTTAAGGTCAGGATTATGATTCAAGTCGGCCATACTTACATATATAGACTATGTACCTGTGGATCCAAAAGTCTAAATTACAAATTCCAAAGCTTTAGGGCAAATTTGAAAGGAGGAGAAAACTTTTTCTTCCCTCTGGATCCATGGTTTATAATTTCAGAAATAAGAAAGAAGTCTGTGAACAGACGCTTCATGCCTATGAAACACACACACACATACTCCTGCAAGGGGCTCTGCCCTTGGGGACCCGAGGATCATGATTTAAGCTACTTTGAAAGAGGTCAATATACTGATGCTACATGCAAAATATCAAGGATCTAAGCCTTCTGGGTCAGGAGGAGAACATTTTTAAATATTATTTTCAAATCTCACTGTTGTTGTCATGGCAACCACAGTGTTTTACAGGTTTAAATTCTTTTAGCTATTTTCAGAGGGAACCATCTAAGAAACATTTCTGCCAAATTTGGTTTAAATTCGCTCAGTGGTTTGGGAGGAGATGTCATTAAAAATTGTTCTTTATTTCTTTATAACCCCCCCCCCCCCCTGGGGCTCCGCCCCTTGGGACCCGAGGATAATGATTTTAGTTTTTTTGAAAGAGGTCAATATACTGATGCTTCATCCAAAATATCAAGGCTCTGCCTTCTGTGTCAGGAGGAGAAGATTTTTAAAGATTATTTTTATATTTCATTTTTGTTGCTATGGCAACCAGAGTTTTTAGTGGATTTCAACTCTTTTAGCTATTTTCAAAGTGGACCACCTTAGGAAAATTTTTGTTTCTGCCAAATTTGGTTCAAATAGGCTCTGTAGTTTGGGAGAGATGTGGTTTAAAGAAATTGTTGACGGACGACGCATGACAGACAAGGGACGGACGTCAGACAAAAGGGGATCACAAGAGCTTCATGCTCAGGTGAGCTAAAAACTACAAACCTTTTCAGCAACAAATTTCCTAGAGAAAGATATACAACATGCGTAGGACTTTGATCCTGCCATATCGGTTAGCACCAAATGATGAACACTGTTCTCTGGTTTCTCCATACTCAAAGTCATACCATCTGTAAGAATGAGATCTTTAGTATTTTATTGAATTAATGAATGCCAAAAGGTAAACTGACAGGTTTACCCATTCCCACAGAGTGATGCTTTTGAAGCCCCTCAAGAAAATAATTAGGAAAATATTGTGTAAAATGAAGAAATTGAACCCTCGAATTGACAAACACTGCTGTCCATCAAGGAATTGAGCGACAAATCAAATCATTCATTCAGCCCGGAGCCGAGCTTTCAACTCTGACATTTGCCGCCATTTTTGTTTTGTTTACCTTTTTTGCTGGTTTGACGACTTTAACGTCATAACTACAGCTTATTCAAGCTGTAGACATGAAGTTTAGGTCACCAACCAACTATTCTACTTTTCTGTTACATGCTGCTGGTCATGATTTTTTCAAAACATCACCGTTAATAATCGAAGTAGGACTTCCTATCACACAGTGTGGGTGTGGCCAAGGAAGTAAGTGGGCGGGGCCAGCAATTTGTCAATTGACGGATCACTAGCCCTGCCCCCCAATTTCACTGGTCACACCCACTGACTCAGCCAGGAAGTTCACCTTCGATATCAAAAGGTCCTATTTTGCAAAAATTTATGTCCAGTAAAATGTTACAAACAATAGGACCATGATCACCCTACATCACTCACCTGTGTATGATGGCTGAAGGCTTTGTGATATATTCAAAATATTAAAGCTCTTGGCTTTGGGAAAGAAGATTTTTTAAATTTTTCATTTGTAATCCTATGCAAACCAAAGATCCCAAAATATATGCATAATTTTCAGTGTTGAGTCATTCTTTGAAGTATCTATCGATCTATATATACTGCCCAACTCCCCTTTCGGGGAATTACTGGTAGGTGCGCGTCTGTGCTGGAATAAAAACTGTTAGTCATTGGTTATTTTGGTCATTCAGGGACGGCTCACTATCTGAAAAGAATCGAGACTCTTTTTGAACGCTGCAATATCATGTTGCTGTACAATTGTTTCTAGTAGGCTGATCCATAGTATCACTGTGTAGGAAAAAAAAAGAATATTTAACCCATTCCCACTCAGTGATGCTTTTAGACGCCCCTAAGAAAAAGGCTTTTTGAAAACATTGTGAAAAATCAAGAAATTGCCTGTCTCAAGCAATTTCTTCATTTTCCACAATGTTTTCTACCCAGATAGTTAAGAAAATCAGAAAATTCATAAACCTTAAATTGTTGTCTACAACTTCTTTCAATTTGGACCAGTTTAATATTTCATCATGTGGTAATGGGTTAAAGTAGGCTGCATTTGTGTGGATCTGTCTGAAAGATGCTGTGTGCATATGTTGGGTGGTCCTCACAGGTCTTCTGGTACGGGTAAATAAGCAGTCATATATACCAATGATATATGCCTTAGTGTAGGGGAGAAGAAGATTTTCAATGATTTCCTCCTTTATTCCTATGTAAAATGAGGGATCACGCAGAACCTGGCAAATTTTCAGTATCAGTTAATTCTTTGAAGTATTTTGGTAGAGGGTCTATAAGACTTTTAGTTTTGATACATACAAAATATCAAAGCTCTCTGCCTTATGGTTTGGTAGAAGAAGATTTTCAAAGATTGCCTTCTTCATTCCTATGTAAAATTAGGAATCGCAAAGGAAATGACTAATTTACAGAGTACAGTAATTCTTGAAAGTATCTTGGTAGAAGATCAATAGGTTTTAACACATACTAAATATCAAAGCTCTCTGCCTTATGGTTTGGTAGAAGAAGATTTTCAACGATCACCTTCTTTATTCCTTTGTAAAATTAGGAATTGTACAGAAAATGACTAATTTACAGAGTACAGTAATTCTTTAAAGTATTTTGGTAGAAGATCAATAGGTTTTAACACATACTAAATATCAAAGCTTTCTGCCTTATGGTTTGGTAGAAGAAGATTTTCAAAGATTTCCTTCTTTATTCCTTTGTAAAATTAGGACATGCACAGAAAGTGAATAGTTTTCAGAGTACAGTAATTCTTTGAAGTATTTTGGCAGAGGATCAATTGGTGATGATATATACCAAATGTCAAAGCCCTATGCCTTATGGTTTGGGAGAAGCTTTTAGATATATTGCAATGGCAACAAGAGTTCATTGAGGATTACAATTCTGTGAGGTATTTTGAAAGAGCAACATGCAAGTAACATTTTTGTGAAGGTTCATAACAATTTGATGGGTAGTATTTTTGCGGACAGACAGATAGACTACTGTCCATTCCTAAGAGCTCACCTTGAGCACTAAGTGCTCAGGTCAGCTAAAAACCTAAAGAAAAATTCATTTAAGAGATGAAGAGAATATTTTTTGTTTTCATGGAGGTATGAACCCAAAAACCTAATCACACTGTATGAAAATGAATACGCGAAGCGTATTCACACATTGTGTGATTAGATTTTGGGTTCATACCTCCCTGAAAACAAAAAATATTCTCTTCATTTCTTATAATTTGATAGCATCGAGCGAAAAAACAAAAGCTTTACAAATTCTTTTTGTATGGGACTTTTTTGTGCGGAAGCATACAAAATCGATGCATGCTCAAAATTTTGTTCATGGAGTTATGCATAAATTTTTTCAACCAATCAGAACGCTCGTTTTTGATAGACGAAACTAAAAATTAAATTATCAACTTGTTAAATTGTTGTCTGCAAGTCCTTACCAGGATAGCAGAGTGAAGGTAGTGATCGTATAACTTCTTCGCTGATGGGGAATTCTGGTATTGCTGTGGGTTGGACAGACGGAGCTGACTTCATGCTACCAGGACGTTTCACGGATGCCTGGCATATCAACATAGATGGCTTTAATGACGTACTTCTGAGGGACCTAGTTAAAGAAACAAAACTCGTAAAGGCAGGATTAGTTAGGACCTTTCACTTTTTACTACATAATTCCATATATTGAAGCACTGAAGAAAGTAAGTTATCAAAGTTGGAAATAATTTTAAGGAAAAGGAGACATTGCTAAACCCATTCCCACACTATGACGCTTTTAAACGCCCCCTCAATATAAAAGCTTTGGAAAACATTGTGGAAAAAGAAGAAATTGCTTCTTAGAAAAAGAAGAAATAGCTTGTTAAAAGCAATTTCTCCATTATCCACAATGTTTTCTACCCTAAAATACAAAGATTTGAAAGATTTTGTCTACTTAAAAATGTCGTCTGCAACTTCTTTGAATTTGGATTGGTCTAAAATTGATTGTGTGGGAATGGGTTTAAACAGGCAATTTCTCCTTTCATCACAGTGTTTTCTTCCCTATTTTGAACTTATTTTTGAGCTTTGATATTGATTGAATTGTTGTCTTCTTCTAAGTTGGACAAGTCCAAAATTTGAACTTTTCACCAGATATCAGAATTTTAGACAAGTACTATTTAAATGTCTCTAAGGATTAATTCGAAGACTTTATTTACACATTACCAGACAGCGAATTCTAGACTGTTCCAAATTGAAAGGAGTTGCAGACAATAATTTGAAATTCATGAAATTCTAGATTTTGTCAACTTTCTTGGAAGAAAACATTGTGGAAAATCAAGAAATTGCTTGTTGTAAGCAATTGTTTTATTTTACACTATGTTCTTTCCAATTGTTGTTCATGAGGGTCATCAAAAAGTGTCACTTTGCAGGAAACGGATAAAAAGAAGTAGCTTGTATGTATTTGTTTTGAATGGAACAGGTTAACCCTTGTAATGCTGAACCCGGAATATTCCGGTTTTGGCAGGAGGTGTAGACCAAGATCAACCTGCACATAAGTGCAGTCTGATCTTGATCTACACCTCCTGCACTTACTTTTCCTACTAGAGTTATTCATGAAATTGGTTTCTAAAAGAAATATTGATTTTCAACAACTAATTCTATCAGTGCTTTCAGTCCTTTAATTTACAGCAGTTCAGTAAGGTGATTATTACAGCATGACAAGGGTTAATACAAAATCAAAGTTTCAACTAACCTAAACTGGCTTTTTTGGTCTTTGTTTTTTCTCTTTAGCTCATGTTTACTCTGAAATATGTATTCAAATGAGACTTTACAAATAAAAGGATAACAAACTGTAACTTGGACCCTCCCTAATCTTAGGCAGAGAAAATAAGAAAAACATTCTTTAACCCAACATCAAACGACAAAATTTTAGACTGGTCCAAATTGAAAGGAGTTGCAGACAGCATTTCAAAGATAATGAAATTCTATTTTTTTTTTTTAATTTTCTACGTAGAAAACATTGTGTTAATTGAAGAAACTGCTTGTTACAAGCAATTTCTCCATTTTACACACTTGTTTGCTTTAAGTGGAAGATCTTTTTATCTTTCATTTCATGAAGAACAAAAGCTTTATTCCAATTGTGGCTCCGGCACTCGTGAAAATTAGCTTTTTTGTTCATTCAATGAAAGATAAATTGATCTTACACTGAAACAAACAATTATCCTCTATATTAATTGATTGATTGAATGGGAATCAACGCCACTTTCAACAGTATTTCAGTTATATTTGGATGGCTCGAGCACCTAACAATGAATTCCTGGTATTTCTCACACCAGTACTACCACTACATCCTTTCCTAGCCTCCAGCTCCTGTCCCACTTAGGTTTACAATTATCCATCCATTGGTGAGAGACAAATGTCGGAAAGGATCAGTGCCACGCCAGGGTATCCTCCATTCAATGTCACTTGAATTTGAGATTTGTATCAATTCCCAAGTATAATGTTCATTATACAAGTAATTAACCCATTTCCACATAGTGATGCTTTTGATCCCCTCAAGAAAAACAATTGGGAAAACATTGTGTATCAAATAATTTTTTCCTTCTACACAATTTTTGCTACACAAAAAGTTGAAACAAGAGCTTCCCCTATGGGTGCCTATGCTTGGCTGTTGGGTGCTGGATAGTGCACAAAATGCATCTAGAGTTATCCCTCTTGATAGTATAGGTTGCTCTTTTGATAGTGAATAGGTGTGCAAAGTTTCAAATTAATGCTTTTAGTAGAACAAGAGATATCTCAAAATGTCAAAGTTTTCGCACGACGACAACAACACCAAGGCTATAGCAATACCTAGGGTTTTCTCCGAAAACAGCCCCGCTAAAAATCTAAAATTTCATAAACTTCAAATTGTCATCTACAACTCCACTGAACTTGAACCAACCTAAAATTTTGCTGTCTGGGAGTGGGTTAAAAGAAACAAGAGGACCGTTGGCCCTGGGCGCTCAGCTAAGATAAAGGCTCTTTTTCTTTCAACAGTCTAATTTCATGTTAAGGTTAGGATTATGAAACAAGTGGGCCACAATTACATATAAAGACTATGAACCTGGGCATCCAAAAGTCTAAATTACAAATTCCAAGGCTTTAGTGCTGATTTGAAAGAAGGACAAGAGGGCCGTTGGCCCTGGGGCGCTCACCTGAGATAAAGGCTCTTTTTCTTTCAACAGACTAATTTCATGTTAATGTTAGGATTATGAAACAAGTGGGCCAAAATTACATGTAAAGACTATGAACCTGGGGATCCAAAAGTCTAAATTACAAATTCAAAGGCTTTAGTGCTGATTTGAAAAAAGGAAAAAACTTTTTCCATGGGTTATAATTTCAGAAATAAGAAAGAAGTCTGTGAACTGATGCTTCATGCCTATACCCCCCCCCCCCCCTGGGTCCGCAACTGGAGTCCCTAGGATCATGATTTAAGCTATTTTGTAAGAGATCAATATACTGATGCTTCATGCAAAATATCAAGGCTCTAGGCCTTCTGGGTCAGAAGAAGAAGATTCTTAAAGATTATTTTGAAATTTCACTTTTGTTGCCATGGCAACCAGAGTTTTTAATAGATTTCAATTCTTTTGGCTAATTTTAACGGGGACCACTTAAGCAACATTTCTGCAAAATTTGGTTCAAATTGGCCCTGTGGTTTGGGAGGAGATGTCACTTAAAAAATAGTTCTTTATTTCTATATACCCCCCCCCGGGGCTCCGCCCCTGGTGACCCATAGATCATGATTTTAGCTATTTTAAAAGAGGTCAATATACTGATGCTTCATGCTCAATATCAAGGCTCTATGCCTTCTGGGTCAGGAGGAGAAGATTTTTTAAAGATTATTTTAAAATTTCACTTTTGTTGCCATGGCAACCAGAGTTTTTAACGGATTTCAATTATTTTAGCTATTTTTGAAGGGGACCACCTAAGCAAAATTTCTGCCAAATTTGGTTCATATTGGCCCAGTGTTTTGAGAGGAGATGTCATTTAATAATCATTCTTTTTTTTCTTTATAAACCCCCCCCCCTGGGGCTTTGCCCCTGGGGACCCTAGGATAATGATTTTGGCTATTTTGAAAGAGGTCAATATACTGATACTTCATGCAAAATATCAAGGCTTGACGCCTTCTGGGTCAGGAGGAGAAGATTCTTAAAGATTTTTTTAAAATTTCACTTTTGTTGCCATGACAACCAGAGTTTTTAACGGATTTCAATTCTTTTAGCTATTTTTTAAGGGGACCACCTAAGGAACATTTCTGCCGAATTGGGTTCAAATTGGCCCAGTGGTTTAGGAGATGTCGTTTAAAGAATTGTTGACGGACAACAAACGACGCACGATGCACGACGGACGCCGGACAAAAGAGGATCACAATAGCTCACTTGAGCACTACGTGATCAGGTGAGCTAAAAGTAGTAAAGTTCTTTCTCATAATTTTCTTTTCATACTAAAAGGAGGTTGTTGCTTTTAATTATAAACAAAATTGAAAGAGGCTTGGGACATGAATTGAGGATTACATCGAACTTCTTACAGTGTTTCAAAAATGGACTAAATTTTTGGGTGTTTCAAATGCAGAAGAAATTTTATCAGTGGCTTCCAAAAGATTGTAATTACAACTTAAAATAAGATATGCTTATGATTTCCATACTATTTTCACTGGTCACCTTCATACCAATAACCTCTAATAATTTCAATTGATTATATTTGTTTATTTATCGTCGCTACCTTAGCACATGAGCGATGCCCCCAGAAGACGGTTAGTTGTTACGGGGGATAGTGCAAGGATACAGGACAAAACTGCTGAGAGCTCCTCCTGGTTCTTTAATGTGCTCGATGGATAGCATCGTCACACGGGCCTCGGTTTAACGTCTCATCCGAAAGACTATTAATTGGTTAGTTGATATGGTCAGCCCAGGGCTCGAACGCTTGATCTTGAGGTTTGAAGTCAAGTGCTCTTCAATTCCCATACCAATGACCTTTTATAATTTCCTTGCCCATACCAATTACCTCTAATTATTACCCTACCCATACCAATGACCTCTTAAAATACCCTACCTATACTGAATACCTTTAACAATCATCCTTCCCAAACCAATTACCTCTAATAATCACCAGTGTGGGTAATGAAAAAATAGCTAATATCAAGTAATTTCTTCATTTTCCACTATGTTTTCAAAAGCTTTCCCATGGGGGGGCATCAAAAAGAAGCATTGTGTGGGAACGGATTAAGTTCAGTTGGTAAAGCACTCGACTTCAAACCTCAAGATTGTGCATTCGAGCACCTTGCCACATTTGATTACAATAAAAAATGCAACTTAACTTATTTACAGGTGACAAAATTTTAGACTGATGAAGGTGGAAAACAATTTGGAAAATGAAAAAATAGCTTGTTACAAGTAATAGTTTTTAACCCTTTCCTGTAAAATACCTTGTTTTTACGTCCCTCTGATCTTATACCTGAGAAAACATTGTGGAAAAAGTAGAAATTGCTTGTGACAAGTGATTTCTACTTTTCCCACAATATTATTTTACCACTGGGTTGGTTACTTTTCAATTTGCACCCACTTTACATTGTCGTCTGCAACTTCTTTCAAATTGGACCAGTCTAAAAGTTTGAAAAACATGAAAGGGTTAAAAAGAATGTAAATGACACATTGTTATGTACTGATTTGCATTAAACAACAAAGAAAATCTCCCAAGTCCCAATTTAGCCTTTTCCCCATCCCAATCTAGAACTAGTAAGCTTACCCCCATCTTTAATTGTTACCAACACACCTGAATTCCACTTAACCCATTCCTAGACCGCAAAAATTTAGACTGGTCCATATTGAAAGCAATTGCACATGACAATTCAAAGTAAGTGCAAATTACAAAAAAAAATGCCATAGAGGTTAAAAAACACTGTGAGGAAAGAAGAAATTTCTTATAACAAGCAATTTCTCCTTTTCTCTCAGTGTTTTCCATAACTAAATTGTTTTAACACATAAAAATGACAGATTGTGTTTGAATTGGCTAAGCAAAGAACATATATCAATGTGAAGGTTAATTCAAGAAGGTGACAGCATGATGGTCACAGTATAAGGCTCACAACATGAGGGTCAAAGTATAAGGGTCACAACATGAGGGTCACAGTATAAGGGTCACAAAATGAAGGTCACAGTATAAGGGTCACAACATAAAGGTCAAAGAGCATTTCACCTGAGCGTCAGGAGGATATCCACTGATTCGTTGAGGAAAAGGGAAGAACTTCACCATGTCCGTCGCTGATGCTGCCACCAGTACCTGTGGATCTGGGTCTATATCCTGTATGGTCAAATTGTCGTTCCTGTCTATCTGTAAGAGTTAGCTACAAGAGTTAGCCTATTCCAAGGAAAAAAAATGTAAATAATAGGTCTAAATTTCGAAATGTTTACCTAAGCTTTTTACACAAAAATAAAGTGTTTTGCAGTCCTGTCGTAGAAAGCTTTGGAAAAATAAAAATGATACAAAAGGTTAAAGACTATTTCTCATTTGGCTTTATGGTAATTCTCTCCCTTAGATACTAAAATTATTCCAAATTTGAAACATTCAAATCAATCTGGTTATAATCTTTAAAAAACTATAGGATAGAAGTTTGTGAGAAAAGCAGAAATTGCTTAGAATAGATAGTTTCTCCTTTGTTTTCCTAAATATAGTTCCTTAAGGTTATAAAAATGAGTTACAGGAAAGTCATGAAAAAAATGCAATTTTTTAAATCAAGAAAATGAAATATTATACAGGATTCAAAAGACTTCCTTAACCTGGTCCTATGCAAACCAGACTGATATTTGACACCCAACAAGAACAGGTTAGGAAAACATTGTAGAAAATAAAGAAATTGCTTAAAGTAAGCAATTTATTCACCCACCACAATGTTTTCTACCCACTGGGACAAACAAGAGCCGTTAGAGTCAGAGTATGATCCCTGAATTTAGACTTGTCACAAGAACTTTAAATGACAAGTAAGGGTTTGGACGAACAACAAACAAAGATGCTGCTATATACTTGCCCTAATCCAGACATGCAAAATTCAATGTACAACCTTGAACTGTGACCTTCACCTTGAAGCTATCTGAAGATTTGTTTGATACATCGACTCATAACAGAGAACAACTGAGGAAACTCATTTCCAAACCCATCCCTAATTTTAGGAGCTGTGCTCCAAACATGCTTAATTCTAATGTTAAACTTTGAGCTGTGACCTTGACCTTGGATCCATCTAATTTTTTCTTTCAAACAGCACATCAACTCATGATAGAGAACAATTGTGCCAAGTAATATCTAAATCCATCCATAGTTGAAGGAGCTATGCTCTGGACATTCTCAGTTTTAATGTTCGACCTTGAGCTGTGACCTTGACCTTGGAGATATGTAAAAATATTTTCAAAAGGTACATCTACTCATGGTAGAGAACCTTGAACTGTGACCTTGACCTTTAAGCTATACTTGAGAACAACTGTTCCAAGTTATTTTGAAATCTATGCATTAATGTAAAAGATATGATTTGGATAAGAATTGTACAAACACACCAACCCACATACACACCAACCCACACAATGGACAAAGGTAATGCTATATGCTTTCTGCCATTAAATGGCTGGAGGTTTAAACAAATACAAAGTCTTTTGAAATCTCAACAATAGTCCTTTTTCAAAGTTACATATTGTGGCCAAAACTAAAACTTTGATATTTTGTAATATGGTATTACTTAACCCTTTCCTGTTTTGCAAAATTTTAGAACTGTCCAAATTCAAAGGTTTTGCAGACGAAAATTCAAAGTGGATTTAATTTGAAAATTAACCATTTACTAGGGTAGAAAATATTGTGGAAAAAGAAGAAATTGCTTGTTACAAGTAGTTTCTTCTTTTTCCACAATGTTTTCTCAAGTACAAAATCATTGCGACATAAAATCCAAGGTTTGTACAGCAAAGGGTTAAGCCACTTATTTAAAACCTTCAACAGTTGTTCATTATCAAAAGAGCAACCTATACATGTACAATCACAGGAGGAATCTCTAATTGCAATTTGTATCATTTAACCCTTGTAATGCTGAATCCAGAATTTTCCTGTATTGGCAGGAGGTATAGACAAAGATCAGATTGCACAAAAGTGAAGTCTGATCTTAGTCTACACCTCCTGGTTATCCCATACAAGTCAAAGTTGTTCTGATGATAAATTTCAAAAGAAAAATTGGCCTTCGATAAGACCTTCCAATGCTGTCAGTCCTTTGATTTCTGTATCTGATTTTTAATTCAGCTTGACAAGTGTTAAACACTTTTTTCAACAAAATGTTTTTATCCAGTATACAGTAACAAACAACCAAGTATTAGACACTCGTAGACAGTGCTCTTGCTATATTTAGTCATTTTGTTCTTTACCTTTTAAACTGGTTGGTTACTGTCTAAATGAATGATGGGTAATGGCTATGATGTAGTTGGTAGCACATAGGAGTCCTAATCACTCGGACCTGGGTTTGATCCACTGCTGCAATGAATATCCATTTGTCTCCCACAAATGGGTGGATAATCGTAAACTTTATTGTATAAGCAGCTGGGGCTCAATTGTGGCATTCTGGTATGAGAAATACCTGAAATCAATGGTTAGGTGCTCTACCCCCCTTGTTATGTCTGCAATAATGTGGAAAGTGACATTAAATCCCATGAATGGTATGATTGGACCATCATTTTTTTATTGACAACTTAGGTGATCAATCAATTTTCTTCCTTACCTTCGATACTGGTTGGTGACTGTTCGTGTCATCATCCATTCCAACCAACAACAAAACATCAACCAGCGTGTTGGGTATTGTTGGACACTCCCCCATCTTGAAAAAAGACCTTCCCCTTAACAAATGAAATTGGATAGTTAAGTCAATAGATAGGTCTTGCCTTAACAATAACAAATAATGTGAGATATGAATACAGTATGGAAAACATTGTAAAAAAAATTAAGAAATTGCTTGCAACAAGCAATTTCTTCATTTTCCCCAACATTTTCTATAAAATTTTCTAAACTTTAAATTGTTGTCTTCAACTCTTTTCAATTTGGACCAGTCTAAAGTTTTGTCGTCTGGTAATGGGTTAAGAGGTTTCCACTATAAAAACAGGAAGGTCTTTACTCTCATCACTTACAAGAAATGCACATGACTTGTATGTGAATTATGATAATCTTATAATTTCCCTTTCAAAAGTAATTATCTATCAATAACCCTTGTCATGCTGAACACGGAATACTCCTGTTTAGGCATGGGGTATAGACAAAGATCAGCCTGCAATTAAGTGCAGTCTGATCTTAGTCTAAACCACCTGCTTTTCCCTTTTCAGTAAGAGTTGTTTATAAAATCTAGTTGTCAAAATAATCATTGACCTACATTAAGTACTTTCAGCGCTTTGATTTTCATGCAGTTTTGAAAAGGATTTTTAATTAGCATGACAAAGGTTAAGTTCTTTTAGGATAAAACAGACAAAACATGGTTGAAGAATTCCCACACCCTACTTGTCTGACATGGACTTTTCTACTTGACAAATTTATTTAAATGCCAAGGAACAAGACAGTGGAGAAAATCTGTATTTCCACACCACTGAATACAGAGTACCAGCTTACCCATTCCCACTCAATGACGCTTTTTACACCTTCCTCCTCCCCCCCCCCCACAAAAAAAAAGATTATGAAAACATTGTGGAAGTAATTTATTCATCATCTGCAATGTATTTTAAACCAAATGAAACAAGGTGCCAAACTGTCACAAGATACGCCCGTCACACTGCTTAATATTAACTGGGGGTTTGAATAGAACTGAGGTTATTTTGAATGAATTTTTTTTTCAAACAAAGTATGAAAAACAACAAAGGGCAATAACTCAAAATATAGGCACAGTAGAGTTCTTGTGCACTGCACTCCCCCTTGGTGAGATCAAAACACCCATGAAATTTCATGATTCTAGCTATTATACTTTAAGAGATATACTCCAGACAAGATTCAAGTATAATAACAACAAAGGGCAAAACCTCAAAAAATAGGCTAGGTAGAGTTATGGTTCTTGTACACTGCACTCCCACTTGGTGAGCTCTATCCATCCATGAAATTTCATGATTCTAGCTATTATACTTTTAGAGATATACTCCGGACAAGATTCAAGTATGAAAAACAACAAGGGGCAATAACTCCAAAAATAGGCAAGGTAGAGTTATGGTTCTTGTGCACTGCACTCCAACTTGGTGAGATCTATACACCCATGAAGTTTCATGATCCTAGCTATAATACTTTTAGAGATATACTCCGGACAAGATTCAAGTATGAAAAACAACAAAGGGCAATAACTCCAAAAATAGACCAGGTAGAGTTATGGTTCTTGTACACTGCACTCCCACTTGGTGAGCTCTATCCATCCATGAAATTTCATGATTCTAGCTATTATACTTTTAGAGATATACTCTGGACAAGATTCAAGTATGAAAAACAACAAAGGGCAATAACTCGAAAAATGGGCTAGGTAGAGTTATGGTTCGTGACACTGCAATCTTGCTTGGTTAGCTCTATCCATCCATGAAATTTCATGATTCTAGCTATTATACTTTTAGAGATATACTCCGGACAAGATTCAAGTATGAAAAACAACAAAAATAGACCAGGTAGAGTTATGGTTCTTGTACACTGCACTCCCACTTGGTGAGCTCTATCCATCCATGAAATTTTATGATTCTAGCTATTATACTTTTAGAGATATACTCCGGACAAGATTCAAGTATGAAAAACAACAAAGGGCAATAACTCAAAAAATAGGCCAGGTAGAGTTATGGTTCTTGTGCACTGCACTCCCCCTTGGTGAGATCTATACACCCTTGAATTTTCATGATCCTAGCTATAATACTATTAGAGAAATATACCGGACAAGATTCAAGTATGAAAAACAACAAAGGGCAATAACTCAAAAAATAGGCTAGGTAGAGTTATCGTTCTTGTACACTGCACTCCCACTTGGTGAGCTCTATCCATCCATGAAATTTCATGATTCTAGCTATTATACTTTTAGAGATATACTCCGGACAAGATTCAAGTATGAAAAACAACAAAGGACAATAACTCAAAAAATAGACCAGGTAGAGTTATGGTTCTTGTGCACTGCACTCCCCCTTGGCAAGATCTATATACCCATGAAGTTTCATGATTCTAGCTATTATACTTTTAGAGATATACTCCGGACAAGATTCAAGTATGAAAAACAACAAAGGGCAATAACTCAAAAAATAGGCTAGGTAGAGTAATGGTTCTTGTGCACTGCACTCTCCCTTGGTGAGATCTATACACCCATGAAGTTTCATGATCCTAGCTATAATACTTTTAGAGATATACTCCGGACAAGATTCAAGTATGAAAAACAACAAAGGGCAATAACTCAAAAAATAGGCCAGGTAGAGTTATGGTTCTTGTGCACTGCACTCCGTATTGATGAGAATAATATAACTGCCAAGTTTAAAGTCAATTGGACTTAAGGTGACAGAGTTATGCTCCGGACAAAGAAGTGGACACCGCCGGACAACCGGACGCCCGGACAGTATGAAAAACAACAAAGGGCAATAACTCAAAAAATAGACCAGGTAGAGTTATGGTTCTTGTGCACTGCACTCCCCCTTGGCGAGATCTATATACCCATGAAGTTTCATGATTCTAGCTATTATACTTTTAGAGATATACTCCGGACAAGATTCAAGTATGAAAAACAACAAAGGGCAATAACTCAAAAAATACGCTAGGTAGAGTTATGGTTCTTGTGCACTGCACTCCCCCTTGGTGAGATCTATACACCCATGAAGTTTCATGATCCTAGCTATAATACTTTTAGAGATATACTCCGGACAAGATTCAAGTATGAAAAACAACAAAGGGCAATAACTCAAAAAATAGGCCAGGTAGAGTTATGGTTCTTGTGCACTGCACTCCGTATTGATGAGAAGAATATAACTGCCAAGTTTAAAGTCAATTGGACTTAAGGTGACAGAGTTATGCTCCGGACAAAGAAGTGGACACCGCCGGACAACCGGACGCCCGGACGCCCGGACAGCCGGACGCCCGGACACCAAGGGTGATCCCATAATACGTCCCGTCTTCGACGGGCGTATAAAAATCTAAAGTTTCATCTACTCAGATATGTTGTCTGCAACATCTTTGAATTTCATCTAGTCTAAAATTTTGTTGTCTGGGAATGGGTTAAACAGAAAGGGACAACTCACAGGGTGAAAAAGTATACTCTCGATTTATTAATCCATTTGCACTGAATTCAGCTTTTTCAAGACCCTCAAGGAAATACATAGCCCCAAATTTATCAAGTTCAGCATGGCTAGCCAGTAAAAGGGTATGTATAGAAGGAACTAGTTGTGAAATTCTGCCTTAACCCTTTTCCATCTCTTGAAATTTTAGACTGTTCCAAATCGAAAGAGGTTGCAGACTTCAATGAAAACTGGATGCAGTTTGAAATGAAACCATTCTATGTGGTAGAAAATATTGTGGGAAAAGGAGAAATTGCTTGTTACAAGCAATTTCTCCTTTTTCCACAATGTTTACTCGAGTATAAAATCACAGCTACGTAAAATCCCGGGTTTAAACCGGAAAGGGTTAACCCATTACCACACAAATCTGCAATTTCATACACAGAAAGGACAACATAAGAAAACATTATGAGAAAAGAAGAAATTGTTTGATTCAAATAGTTTCTTCTTTTTTTTACAATGTTTCATGCTTCAGTAGGACCTTATTTTTTAATTTAACCCATTCCCACACTATGATGCTTTCTAATGCCCATGAAGAAAAGAAGGTTAGGAAAACAATGTGGAAAATGAAAAGCAAGCACTTTCTTCATTTTACTCATTATTTTCTTCCTTAAAAAAACGAAAGCAATTAAAATTTCATCAACTAAGAAATGTAGTCTAGAACCTTTTTGAAACTGGACCAGTCTAAAATTATGTTGTCTATAGTAATGGGCGTTGTCTGGTAACAGTGATTTGTCGTCTACAACCTCTTTGAATTAAGACCAGTCTAAAAAATGTCTCGACTGAGAATGCAGGGTTACGGTAATCTTTATTGCAATTCAGAAATTGGGAAAGGCTTTTGTTTATCAGGAACTTAAAGTTAATCTAAGGGATAGGTACTTCAATTGTTCATTCATGAAGAAATTAGATAATTATCTAAGTACACATGCCACAGTAAAATATCTATTTTCCTCATTGTTGTTTCACGTATACGCCTACTTAACCCATTAATAGACAACAAAACTTTACACTTGTCCAAATTCAAAGGTTTTACAGGCGACAATTTTTAGTTGATGACATTTTAAATATCTTTACCTTTTTGGGTAGAAATCATTGTGAAATAATGAAGAAATTGCTTCTAACAAGCAATTTCTTCGTTTTCCACAATATTTTCCAAAGCTTTTTTCTCTTGGGGTGTCCAAATGCTAGGTTAATCCATTACCACAAAATCCATTAATTATTTTATGAAGGGTGAAGAAAAATTGCTACGAAAACTAAAAAATTCTTTCTAGACTGGTCCAAATGAAAAGGAGTTGTAGATGACAATACATGTATAAAGTTTATAAAATTTTAGTTTTCTTCAACTTTCTGAGTAGAAAACATTGTGTAATTGAAGAAATTGCTTGTGACAAACAATGTCTTCATTTTACACATTTTAAGAAATTGCTCGTTACAAGCAATTTACAAGCAATTTCTTCATTTTACACAAGCGTAATTTGTAGTTGAAGAGATTGCTTGTTGTAAGCAATTTCTTCATTTTACACAATGCTTTCCCAATTGTTTTTCTTGAGGGGAATCAAAAGCTTGTGTCATTGTGTGGGAATGAGTTATCCCATTCCCACACAATGATGTTTTTAAACGCCTCTCAATATGAAAGCTTTAGAAAACATGGTGGAAAATTAAGAAATTGCTTGTTACAAGCGATTTCTTCATTCTTCACCATATTTTCCACCCTAAAAGACAAAGACTCTAAAAATTACATCAACTTAAAATTGTTATGTGCAACTTCTTTCAATTTGGACCGGTCTAAAATTTTGTTGAGTTGGAATGATTTAAATTATTGTCGGCACTTTCTATCCAACTGATTCAGGCTAATATTTCTTTATCTGGAAATGGATTACTCATTCCCACACATCAAAATTTTAGACTGGTCCAAATTGAAAGGTGTTGAGGATGACAATCCTATGTTGAATAAATTCTAAAAATCTTTGTCTATGGTGGTAGAAAACATTGTGGATACTAAAGAAATTGCCTATAACAAGCAATTTATTAATTTTCCACAATGTTTTCAAAAGTATTTTTACTTCAAGGGTGTAAAAAAGCTTGATTTAACACATTTGATTGTAACAGGTCTGCAACTCTTTCTTTTTTGTACAATTCTAAAATTATGTTTTACTCTGTTGAAATGGTCAACACATTCAGTCAACACATTCAAACACAAACACTGCCGCTCAAAAAATACTGTAGGATAAGATAAAATTGCTTGTTGCAAGCAGCTTCTTCTTTCCCCTAATGTTTTTCTTCCCTGTGTGAAGGTTATTTTTCAATTTACAGTTAATTGAAATTACGGTCTGATTTTTTTTTTTTTTTTTTTTGAATTTGGATTGGTCTTAAATTTTGTGATCCTGTAACGGTACAAATATATTTCAGGGGATGCAATTTGTAGCGGTACCCATGTTTTTATATGCTAGAGAAAACATTGTGGAAACAGAAGAAATTGCTTTTAACAAGCAATATCTTCTTTTTTCCACAATTTTTTCTACCCTATAGAATGAATGTTTTTCAAATTTAATAGACTTTAAATTGTTGTCTGCAAGACCTTTGAATTAACCCTTGTCATGCTGAACCCAGAATATTCCGGGTTTGGCAGGAGATGTAGACCAAGATCAGCCTGCACATAAGTGCAGGCTGATCTTGGTCTTCACCTCCTGCTTGTACTATTCATGCCAAAGTCTTTTATGAAATTGATTTTTAAAGATATAATGACTTTTGACCAACTTCCAGTACTTTGACTTTACAGCAATTCAGTAAGATAATTTATACAGCATGACAAGGGTTAAAACAGGTCTACAAATTTTGAAAACAGGAAAGGGTTAATTTGTCTGTGAGCTCTGCATGTTACAATTGGTTGGTAAAGCTCAGTTGGTAGAGCTAAATAGACCCTAGGTATACAGTATTTTGAGAGTGCCAGGTTTTGTTTGTTTGAATGGGGTTTTACGCCGCTTTCAACAATCTTTCAGTTATATCGCGGCGGCTGGAGCACCTAACAGTGGAATCCTGGTATTTCTCACACCAGTACTACCATTACATCCTTTCCTAGCCTCCAGCTGCTATCCCACATAGGTCTACGATTATCGACCCATTGGTGAGAGACAAATAGTCGGAAAGGATGAGTGCCGCCGTTGGGGAGAGAGTGCCAGGTAGTTAGAGGTGTGGAATTCCCCTGCCCGACTTGTTTGACATAGACTTTTCTACTAATCTGGACAAGAACATTTATCATAGCGCAGTCGGTAGCGTGTCAGACTCCTTATCTTCAATGATGGGATGTCGTGGGTTTGATCCCCCAGGGGCAGCACATATCCTTTCTGACATTTCTCTCTGATCAATGGGTGGATCGGCGTTAATCCGAAGTGGGATAGCAGCTGGAGGCTAGGAAAGGATGTAGAATAGTACTGGTGTGAGAAATATATGAGGAATCCATTGGTGCTCCATCTGCAGCAATATGACTGAAATTCTGTTAAAAGTGGCGTTAAGCCCATTCATTCATCAATCAATCTAGGCCAATTGGCAAATCTTGGAATATATGTAAAAGATTTCATATATTTTATCATATATATGTTGGAAAATTATCATAATGTTCTCATTGAAGGTGTTAAACGCAGCACCTCTAGCTGAATAAGGAATATCAAACAGGCCTGTAGGAAGCATTCAAGATTAGGGTGAACCCATATATATATTGTATAACTTAGCATTGTGAAACATCATTGACCTGTTGCTCATATGTATTTCCTTTTGATATTAGTATTCATAAAGAACTTCCAAATATAGACTTACTAAGCTTGAACAATGTTACTTTTGTAAGGTCACTTACTTTTAATCCAGAGCTGCAAAGTTCCAACCTGCTACAGATATTTTTTTCTTAAACCGGTACATTTTTTTTTCTTCATAACACAATATTCTAAATGGGGATTTTGATCTTTTATTGCAAAATTGTTGTAGTAAAGCTTCAGAATTCAGTTCTGACATGTAAAACTGCTTAATTTGTTCATGAAAAAATAATTGTGTGGAATTGTTTTGAAATGTCACATTAAGAAAATCCGAAAAAGAGTACAATTTTGGTTTGAAAGAAAAATAAAAGCTTTACATTTCTTTTACTCCCTCTTGTCTAGATCTTTGACTTATAGGAAACAATGTGTCTATAAAACACATTAACCCTTGTCATGCTGTATAAATTACTTTATTGAATTCCGGGTTCAGCATGACAAGGGTTAAAATGCAGATATAATTTCAAATGGGTGTAATACACAGTTTTTTAAGAATTACAGGAACAAAACATCTATATAATTTTACCATAAATAATTTCGGGGGTGGAAATGGGATTACCAGTCAATTCTGTCCATTGAATAACTCGGCCAGGTCAACTCGGCCCCAATATATTATCTATAGTAAAATATTTAAATTCTTAGAATATGTTTAGGTTTTGTACAAATGATGCAGAATTACCTGACTATAATAATCTTTAATATTTTCACAGTTCATTATTTTGCGTTTTTAATATTATTGTACTGAACCATTGCTTGAATATGTGCAATTTGAATAACTGTAAAATTTGAATTTAATTTTTCAATATGCAGTTGATGAATACAAATATTTGCTCACAACTGAATAATGATTGAATACTTTTGTATTTGTAATAATTATTCTTAATAAATGATCAATATTAAAATTGATTTAACATAAAATAATATTGGGTCCGAGTTACAAGTCTGGCCGAGTTGCCGATGGGCCGAGTAGAAAATTGGCCGAGTTTACCAGTCACCAGGGGTGGGGGGCGGGCTAATTAGCCCTACCCCATTCCCTGCACACCCATATACCGGCAAATATTCTTATGGGCCTGTCAATTATTTAAACCCTTGTCATGCTGAACCAGGAATATTCCTGTTTTGGCAGGAGGTATACACAAAGATCAGGCTGCACATACGTGCAGTCTCATCTTAGCCCACATCTGTTTGTCCCCCTTCAAGGCAGAGTTAGTTGAATTATCAATTTGTGCTGTCAGTTCTTTGATTATAAAACAATTCTATATAGAATTTTAATTCAGCATGACAAGGGTTAAAGATCTCATGTAAAAGTTGTCATTATTGAGGGGAAAGGGATACCAAGTTGTTTCCTATATATTTTGCCGCCTTCACTATTTCAACAATCACATTATTTGCAATGACTAATTTAAAGAAAAAAAAACTATGACACCAAAATGAAAAAATGTGTTTACCTGATATGTTCTGTATTTACATCACATGATGTAACCTATTATTTGACCTGTGGCTATTTGGGGAAAAAGGCACGTCCGTTCCTGACCTAAAATTTCTACTTTCGGTTTGTAGGGAGGTATTATTTACTGTACTTTTTAAAATTAGTGTTTTCGTGAATCTGTATTTTTTACTATTTATGATTCTAAAATCTTAATATTATAAAAATGAAATAAGTATAATTTATATATCTTTAAGATTAAATTGGACCTTTAAAGAGAGATGTTCAGAAATCAAAACTACAAATTGCTCCCCACTGACTTACTCCCGCCACGTGAAAAATCAAAACATTGCAAAATTTAGTAAAACGTCATGGGGAAGAGTAAAAAATCGAAAGGCTCGCGGGGAGGAGTTTCTCTTGCAGATCAAGTCTTGGAAGATAAAGTTGCCAAACCATCTGGTCGAGTAAAACGACAGAAAGATGACGATAAAGACGACGGTGTAAGTTTTCGACGTATTGTATAAGTGTCCATATTTCCGGATACTACTAGTGATAAAGGATATGGGATACTTCAAAGAATTTAAAACACTAAGCGTTTGCTAGATGAAATCAATTTTTGGTTTAAATCGAATTATTTTACATTGATTGGGAAACAGGTTCTTCCAACTTAGAATACTCATTCTCGATTCTGCTTCCTGAAAAATACACCAGTACTTGCGCCGATTATGTTAACCAATGAAAGAACCAAGAATAATAGCCGCTCCGAAAAGAAAAATTAAATTGTCGAATAGGACAGAAAGTATGGTTATTAAAAGTAAACATTGCTTGTTACAAACTTACGACCTCCTCCCGGGTTTTAGTTTGACCCGAGATCTCGGGTTTTGACACACAGAAATTAAAAAAAAATGCAATTTTAACGCTTGAAAATTTGTCACTGTGCGTCATTTTGACTCCCGAAAATTTTCAGCCATGCGTCAAGGGTCATCATAAGTGTGCCAAAATTATTGGAAAATGGTTAATTGATTATAAAAATTTACACCCCATCAAGTTTAACACCAAGCTTGATAGGCAATTAGCACTTCCGAGTGATGAACATGCATGGGCGATCGTCATTGACAGGTACTTGACACCTGTGAAATTAATGATGAAACCCATTTTCAGAGTTCTTATCCTACTGAAATTTACTTATTTGCTATTTCTTTAATAAAAAGCTCACAGAATATAATCAAGAAGTAAAGTGAAACCAAAGAAAATATTGCTCAAGAAATGTCATTGGTTTACGTGCATAAAATCGGCACTTCTTTTTATAAGAAATTAAGATAATTTGATCCTCTTACTGCTCTTAAGATTTTCTTAAACTGATTCAAACTAAAAATATGAATAAATACTAAACTTTCCCTAAAATTTAACTTATATTGAAAATAGAATACTGTCAGATTGGAGAAATGTTTCAATCTGAGACAGAGTTTATTCTAAGGCACCATTGCCGAAAAAAAAAAAAATACAATCACTCTTAAGGCACCATTGCTAACAAGGTTTAAGATTTTTTTCTAAATTGCTCGGGGGGGGGGGGGGGGGGGAATATCGCATTTTGACTCTTGGGATTTCAATTTTGACTCTTGGAAATTTTGGCCCAAGGATCAATGACTCTTGACTTTTGGGTACAAATGAAAACCCTGCTCCTCTGGTACTCAGTGGAATAGCAATTGATTCATGATCTAGGGGTTGCATATGAAAGTTCTGGTATTGTGAATTTGTGATGTTATTAAGTTCAAAAGATGTTGCAAAGATGTAGGGAGATAAGTATGCTTACACCATTTGGTAGTGCTCCAAATAACCAATTATAATCCTGCCCTTTGAAACCACCTTAATTCAACCCATTTTCACACTATCTTTACATGGTACAGAATATTCAAATTGGAAAATATTGTGATAAAAGGAGAATTGCTTGCAAGCAGTTTCTCATTTTCTTACAATGTTTTCTACACTATCTTGAACTAACCTTAAAATTTGCAAAAGCTTTAAATTGTCCTTTACAACCCCTTTCAATCCTACCCCTTCTATATTTAGGGGGTTTGGTAATGGCTGGGTTTAAGGTTAAAAAAATGTAGAAATTTTTGAAATTTCTTATTAATTCCAAGCAATGTCTACATTTCCCATTTTGTTTTTTTCCACCAAGAAAGACAGAAATATTTTAATTCTTATGGCTTTGAGATAAACGTCTGATACTTCTTTCATTTAGGACCAGTCTAAATTTTTGTCATCTGGTAATTAGTTAACCCTTGCCTGTTTTTTGAAAATTAAGACTGGTCAAAATCAAAAGAGGATGCAGACGACAATGAAAATTGGATTCAATTCAAAATAAAACCATCCAATGTGGTAGAAAATATTGTGGTAAAAGAAGAAATTGCTTGTGTCAAGCAATTTCTTCTTTTTCCACAATGTTTTCTCAAGTATAAAATCACAGTAACGTAAAATCCCGTGTTTAAACAGGAAAGGGTTAAGTAAAAGAAGTAAAGAAATACATAGGAGATTAATGGGTAGACAGCTTCTGCCAAGCATGTTTTCATTTTACCCTTTCCTGTTCAATCCCCGTGATTTTATAATTTAGAAAACATTGTAGAAAAAGAAGAAATTGCTTGTAACAAGCAATTTCTTCTTTTTCCACTATATTTTCTACCCTACTGAATGGTTATTTTTCATATTAAATCTACTTTAAATTTTTGTCTGTAAAACCTTTGAATTTAGACGGGTGTAAATTTTGTAAAACAGGAGAGGGTTAATTTCAACTTGCTCAACCCATTAGCAAAATTTGAGACTGGTCCGAATTGACAGTTGTTGCAGCCATATTCGAGTTGGTAGAATTTAAAAGAATATTAGCTTAAATAGCAATATCAATGTTTTTTGGGTTATTTTGCCTTTCTTATATGTATTTTTGGTGGCTCACTTAAAAGCAGTATGGAATGGCAATGGTTTAATGGTAATTCGATAATGGATTAAGTTTACAGTTAATGAATGTTTTAACACATTTCAGTATGTCGATGACAGATTATCAAGAAAAATTCTTGCTCAAGCTAAAAAGCAGCAAGAAGAATTAGAGGAAGAGCATGGCGTTGCAGGGTATGTACAACTTTCTTTTCTCAATGCAAGGATTGCAATCTAAGGCAGGGATATGCCAATGCAGCTTTTTGTATCATTGTGGCCCTTAATTAACCCTTGTCAGGCTGAGTCTTGAATATTTCTGTTTTTACAGGAGATATAGACAGAGATCAGCCTGCACATATGTGCAGTCTGATCTTAGTCTATACCTCCTGTTTGTCCCTTTTTAAGTCAGAGCTTTTTATAAGATTGGTTTAAAAAAGAATAATTATTAACCCACACATATTGCGTCCAGGGCTATCAGTCCTTTGATTTTAATGAAATTTCGTCAAGAATTTCATTCAGCAGGACAAGGGTTATTAAATATCCCACATTGTTGTATTGTCGGGGATTTTTTTTAACCATATCCTGTACGAACAGGGATTTTATGTTGCAGTGATTTTATACTTGAGAAAACATTGTGGAAAAAGAAGAAATTGCTTATGAAAAAGGGATTTCTCCTATTTCCAGAATATTTTCTACCTCATAGGAAAGTTTTGAGAAAACATTGTGGAAAAAGAAGAAATTGCTTGTGACAAGCAATTTCTCCTTTTTCCACAATATTTTCTACCACATAGGAAAGTTTTGAGAAAACATTGTGGAAAAAGAAGAAATTTCTTGTGACAAACAATTTCTCCTTTTTCCACAATATTTTCTACCACATAGGAAAGTTCAATTTCCTATTGCATCTAATTTTCATTGTTGTATGCAACTTCCTGCAATATGGACCAGTCTAAAATTTATAAAAACAGGAAAGGGTCAACTCATCTGAGCACCATGTGGGTCGTCAACAATTCTGTGTTACCACTCAAGAGGGCCTAGAACTTTGATACTTGGTATACAGTATCATCTGATGGACCTCTATCAAGATTGTATAAATTATGTCCCCAGGGTCAAAATTAGCCCAATCACAGATGTCACAAGTTTAACATAGGCTTGTATAGTGAAATTTTAAAAAAGTCTTTTTCTCCCAAACAGAAAAGCCTAGAGCTTTGATATTAAGATTGTAGCATCATTTGGTGGACTTTTATCTGTTTTTGTGCTCTTTGGACGCATGTGAATGATAAGGCCCTATGGGCCTCTTGTTACGTGCTACTGGCCATAAATTTGCTTTATAACTCTGTTTAAAATCAAATTGGAACTTCCTGTCTGAGTCAGTGGGTGGGGCCATTGAAGTAAGTGGGCGTTGCCAGCAATTGTGTAAAAGTCAACACTTTTTTCAGACCATGGGCCCCCCTTTTTTATGCCCCCACATCGATAAGATCGGGGGCATATTGTTTTACCGGTGTCCGTCTGTCTGTCTGTCTGTCTGTCTGTCTGCAAAACTTAACCTGCCAACTTAACATCTTCCTATAACTTCAACCCTGATTAAGTTACAATGCTAATATTTGGCATGTAGATAGGTCTTAACAAGGCGCAACTGGGGAAGGTCATTTCATCAAGGTCAAGGTCATAATTTTAACCCTTTACCGTTTTCTAAAGAATTCCCGTTTCGGGGGCATAGTGTTTCACAAACACATCTTGTTTTTCCAGACCATTGCAGTTCAACAAATGGTTTCCTTTACACATGTGGGATTAGACTAATATTACTCTCTAGATCTCACAGCGACAAAAAAGGAAGTCTCTCAGATTTCAGATTTAACCCTTTACTGTACAAACCCGGGATTTTACGTCACTGTGATTTTATACTTTAGAAAATATTGTGGAAAAAGAAGAAATTGCTTGTAGCAAGCAATTTCTTCTTTTCCCACAATATTTTCTACCATATATGATGGTTTCAGTTCAAATTGCATCAAATTTTAATTGTTGTCTGCAACCTCTTTCAATTTTGACCAGTCTAAAATTTCAAAAAACAGGAAAGGGGTAATTATTTCAATACTACACAAAACCTTATTGAGACGATTTGAATGAGAATCTCCAACAAAGGGTTAATTGAGAAATAAAGATTTTAGACTGGTGCTACTTTTCCCTTATTTGGATCTCAGATCTACAAATAGAGTTATAGATGCAGTTATTACAATAATCGGCGGTGGCACATATCCTTACCGACATTTGTCTCTCACCAATGAGAGTATAATCGTTAACCTTAGTGGGATAGCAGAGCTCTGGAGGCTAGGAAAGGATGTAGTGGTAGTACTGGTGTGAGGAATACCAGGAATCCATTGTTAGGTGCTCGAGGCGTCTTGATATGACAGTAATACTGTTAAAAGTGGTGTTAAACCCCAATCGATCAATCAATATTACAATAATACACAAATCCTCTTTGGATGATCCTAATGAGTACCTTCAACAAAGGGTTTTGTCCAGAAATATTAACCCTTGTCATGCTGAACCCGGAATATTCCGGTTTTGGCTGGAGGTGTAGACTAAGATCAGTCTGCACTTATGTGCAGGCTGATCTTAGTCTATACCTCCTGCTTGTACTTTTCCTGTCGGAGTTACTTTTGAAGTTGATTTCTAAAAAAAATATTGATTTTTGAACAACAAGTGCTATCAGTGCTTTCAGCCCTTTGATTTAACAACAATTCAGTAAAGTAATTTATACAGCATGACAAGGGTTAAATTTACAATTGTATTATTACCTTCTTATATTGTTCACAGTTGACACTGTCTTGCTAATAAAAACAGATATTTCCAAGAATAACAATACATTTTCAATAACTTAACCCTTTCCTGTTTCTAGAAATTTTAGACTGGTCTAAATTCAAAGGTTTTGCAGTGGGCAGTTGAACTTATTTGAATGATAATAATTCATTAGGGTAGAAAATATTGTGGAAAAAGCAACTTCTTCTTTTTTTGCAATGTTCTCTTTAGCATATAAACACAGTGACGTAAAACCAAGGGATTAAACAGGAGAGGGTTAACCAATTTTCACACAATCCCACTTTTTGATGCCTCACATGAAAAAGGGTTTTGGAAAACATTGTGGGTATTGAAGGAAGCAATTTCTTCTATGTTTTCAAACCCAAAGGTCAGAGTAGTTAACAATTTCTTCTTCCAAAAAATGTTGTCTTCATCTTCTTTTATGGGTTCGATCCCCGGCGGCTGCACATATCCTTTCTGACATTTGTCTCTCACCAAGAGATGAATAATCGTAGACCTAAGTTGGATAGCAGCTGAAGGCTAGGAAAGGGTGTAGTGGTAGTCCTGATGTGAGAAATACCAGGAATCCATTGTTAGATGCTCCAGCCGTCGCGATATGACTGAAATACTGTTAAAAGTGGTGTTTAACCCCATTCAATCAATCATCTTCTTTCAATTTGGACAATCTAAGATTAATGGGTTAAAAACATGTTGTTCAGGAATTTTCTGGGTTCAGCATAACCAGGGTTAATTTCATTTCCACTTTTCCAGGCAGAGTAAGGAAAAGAAGGGGATTAATTTTGTCCAGCTCGGGGCTAAGGGAGGCGACTCTGACTCAGAGGCTTCTGAAGAAGAAGATGAAACTGAAGAGTTCTACGAGAATATTGTACGTATTGAAAGTTATTATAATAAATTTAGTTCTTTAAGAGTTAAATTTTAACCAATGCCAACACAACAAATTTGGAGACTGTTCAAAATCGAAAGGAGTTGCAGACGAGAATTCTAAGTTAATGAAATTTTAGATTTTTTCAACTTTCTGAGTAGAAAACTTTGTGAAAAATGAAGACATTTATTGATTCAATTACAGTAAAACCTCGGTAGTTCGTAGCGCAAGGGACCGGGGAAATTTATACGAATTAAGCATAGTACGAACAAAACGGAGGGCAAGAGATCGGCTGATATTAATTGAGGAAAATAAAAATTACTCGTCTTGTATTTTTAATGCTTTTATCTCTGTTAATTTTTTGGCATTTTTTAAACACAGTGTTTGTATCAAATGGTCTGGGTGATTTACCTTTACAATACATTGGATCAAATCACGCAAAGTATTCTATCATTAAATCATAAAAAGAAGGACCAACGATTGTGAAGAAAGCAACCGCAGAAAAAAATGGCTAGAATTTCTAAGTGACCAATAACACCGATACTAATGGGGTTGGGTCAAATTAGAGTAAATTTTCAGCGATAATTATGGGAATCTTTATTCGATTAATTACACACCTTACAAACCAAACAGCACTTTTAATTAAAGGTACATGATAACACATATAGATCAGCAGGTGTGAAAGTCAAGGTAGGTGGTGATTGGAGACAGTTAGTTTATCACACCTTCGAATTAAACATAGGAGTTTGTGCTATAATCATACTCTCGGGACTTGAAATGGCATACGAACTACGAACCACTGACGTTCGAATTGGACAGAGCTTTCTAACAAAGATAAAGAAGGAAAAAGATCGGGACCGCGTAAAGTATACGAACTAACACATACCTACGAACCAGTGACGTTCGAATTAACGAGGTTCTACTGTAATTTATTCATTTTACAGAATGTTTTCCAAATTGTTTTTTCTTGAGGGGTATTAAAAAGCATTGTTGGGTGGGAGCAGTTAAGCCCTATTGGCTAATGTCATTGCCTTGTATCAATTATGTGTCCTTCTGTTCACAAACTTTTTCTTTAAGAAAACTTTTGCTTAGAAATTATTGGCATGTACTCAACCAAATTTCTTAGAAATGATCCTTTGGTAAGCCTTTATCAAATTTCTTTAAGAAATTTTGGGCAGGGTTAATTTTCTATATAGAACATTATGTTGTGATTACTTTGTAAGCTGGAATATCAATTTTAACCCATTCCCACACAGTGATGCCCTCTCAAAATAAAACGGTCGAAAACATTATGGATAATTTTCCACAATGTTTTCTACCCAGAAAGTTGAAAAAATCTAACATTGTCTGCAACTCCTTTCAATTTGGACCAGTCAAAATTTTGTCATCAGTAATGGGTTAATGTAATTGTCCCTAGACTAGTCTTTATCATATTATTTGAAAGAACTTTGATGTGATGGCAAAATTGTATATTTTGTCAAGGGGGTTTTGCCGTTTTAGGCTGCGTCACAGACAATGCGAAATTTCTTGCTAACACAATTCCTCCTCCATTTCTGGATATATTTACGTTAAATTTTTACAGAATGTTCCTTTTCACCTAACCTTGTGCATATTATCAAGTTTTCATTTTCTTAGGCTGTGTCATAGGAAAAGGGACCCTATAGTGCTGGTATATTCAATATTGGGACTATCCTATCCTTGATGTCAAAATTTTAGACTGCACCAAATTGAAAAGAGTTACAAACACCAGTTTTATGCTGTAGAAATTTAAAAAACTTTTTTTTAGGTAGATAACATTGTGTTTAATGAAGAAATCACTTGTGACAAAATATTTCTTCATTAACCACCATGTTTTCCAGAGGACTTATCTGGAGGGGCATCAAAAACCTCATTATTGTGTGGGAATGGGTAAATCAAAAATCAAATTGCAGGAGGTAGATACTGAAGATGAAAAAGCCCTCGAATTGTTTATGTCAAACAAACAACCTACAAGACGAACACTGGCAGACATCATAATGGAGAAGATAACAGAGAAACAAACAGAAATACAGTCACAGATGACAGGTAAGCCTCTACACCAAGCCTGGTAAGCTCAGTTGGTAACCCTCGCTACTCTTAACCCATTCCCACACAGTGAGGCGTTCGGATGCCCCTTGAGAAAAACAATTGGGAAAACACTGTGTAAAATGAAGAAATTGCTTGTCAATTTCTTCATTTTACACAATGTTTTCTATCCAGAAAGTTGAAAAAATCTAACATTTCTTAAACTTAAAATTGTCGTCTGCAACTTCTTTCAAATTGGACTAGTCTAATATTTTGCTGTGTGGTAATGGGATAATCCTAGACCGCCGTCTTAGTGCAGTTGGTAGCTCATAAGACCCCTAATCTTCAATCATTGTTGTAATTGGTTTGACCCCTGCTGGTGGCACATATCTTTTTCAGACATTTGTCTCTCACCAATGGGTGAATAATCTTAAACCTAGTGGGATAGCAGCTGGAGGCTAGGAAAGGATGTTACGGTGGTACTGGTGCGAGATGTACCAGGAAGCCATTGTTGTGTGCTCCAGCAGCCGCGTTATGACTGAAAAATTGTTAAAGGTGGTGTTAAACTTGATTTCAAACTAACAAACTTAATCCTCATTTCACAGGTTAAATCTCCGACTTGGCTGACAGTCTTTCTTACATTTGACAAGAGTTATTCCAACATGACCTGTGATATGCTAAGTATTTTCTTTTCGGTTCAAAGATATTACTTAGCAAGTTATTCATTTTCCTCAATTTATTCAAAAGAATTTTTCTTGAAGTCTGTAAAAAGCTGGGTTGTGTGTGATTTGAGTAAACAGCTTCAACTGCATTTGTGCCAAACATTGAAATTAAGCATTTCTGGAGTATAGCTCCTTCAATTATGGATTAATTTCAGAATAACTTTACATAATTATTTTTATACCCCCCCACAACGAAGTTATGGGGGGGTATACTGGAATCAGGTTGTCCATCCGTCTGACCGTCCATCCGTGGACATAATTTTGTGTCCTCTTCTCCTCCCACATTTTTTGACCAATTTTGCTGAAATTTTATCAGGTTGTTTCCTATCATATGAAGTTGTGCACCTGCAATTTTCATCTTGATCCAGTCGTTAGTTTCAGAGTTATGCCATTTTGAACTTTTTAATGGGGGGGGGGGGACATAATTTTGTGTCCTCTTCTCCTCCCACATTTTTTGACCAATTTTGCTGAAATTTTATCAGGTTGTTTCCTATCATATGAAGTTGTGCACCTGCAATTTTCATCTTGATCCAGTCGTTAGTTTCAGAGTTATGCAATTTTGAACTTTTTAATGGGGGGGGGAGGAGTAGTCAAAATTTAAAATTGCAAAACTCAGTAACCATAAGGGGAGTTACCAAATTTGGTAAGTAACATCATCTTGTATATATATACATGTTTGACATCAAAACGCTGTAAGTCATTTACAATTAACAATTAACTGAACAATTCCGTCCTCTCTAATACTTGGTACATAGCTTTCAAGGGTCAGAAGTGTTGGAGAGTGGGACTTGCAAAAGAAAGACGCGATCGGGGGGGGATGGAGGGGGGGGAGAAGCTGAAAACATAATTACATACACAATTGCTACTTTTCCACTCCTACTTAAAAAGGGGTCATAAAATGCCCCTTCAAATTCCACTCCTTCATAGAAAAGCCTTTTTAGCGGTGTGGGGGGTATTCTCGTCAGCTCTAGTTTAGTATGAGTAGATGTACCATTTGAAAAAAAATCTTCAGATAGCTCCAAGGTCAAGGTCACATCCCAAGGTAGAAAGGTAGCATTAAGCATATCCAGAGCACAGCTCCATCAATTATAGCTCCAAGACCACAGGTCACGGTCAAATGTTGAAAATAATCCTGTCTGGTCATATATTCTAAAATTATGGATTGAATTCAAAATAACTTTAGACATTGTTCTCTATCATCAGTGGATGTACAATTCGAATCAATTCGAATCAAATCTTCAGATAATTCTAAGGTCAAAGTAACAGCTCAAGGTTTAACTTGAAAATTTAACATTTCCACAACATAGATCCTTCAATTATGGATGGATTTTCAAATAACTTTACATGATTGTTGTCTGTTTTGAGTAGATGTGCCATTTGGAAAAAATATTCATATAGTTCCAAGGTGCATGTCACAGCTCAATGTAGAACATTAAAATTAAGCATGTCCAGAGCATAGCTCCTTCAATCATTGTTTGATTTCAATATATCTTGTCACAATTGTTCTCAGCATGATCAGATGTGCAATTTGAAAAAAAATGGATAGCTAAAAGGTCAAGATCTGGAGCATGGCTCCTAAAATTATGGATTGATTTCGAAATAACTTTACACAATTGTTCCTTATTGTTAGTAGATTTGTCATTTGAAAAAAATTTTCAGATAGCTTCAAGTCAAGGTCAAAGCTCAAGGATGTATATAAGATCTTTGCATGTCTGGAATACAGCAAGCATAAACCCCATTGGCATCTGTTGGTCCATCCAAACCCTTTTCTCTGTTTATTTTATATTTTTTGTGACAGGGATATATTCAGGGAGCATTATCTGTCTCTGACAACTCTTGTTCAAGATGACATTAGGGTTAATATTACCTCTCAAGATCAGATATTGAGATCTTATTTCCAAAAATTGCCTGTTGCCTAGGCTGTTGTGTTTAGCAAAAGCATGTGAATTTTGTGTATTCTTCGGCGGGGTCAGTGGCTTAGTGGTAAGGTATCAGCCGCGGGATCTGAAGGTCCTGGGTTCAAATCTCTCAAAAGGAATTCCTCTGAGTAAGATACTAACCCCACTTCTATGAATGAGTACCTGTGAATAGTGTTGGCCCATGTGCTGTGGTACCCAGGTACCATATGTTAGCAGCCAATTTGTTTAAGAGATGAAGAGAATAGTTTTTGTTTTCTTGGAGGTATGATTCGAAAAAACTAATAACACTGTATGAATGTTCTCTTCATTTCTTATTATTTAATAGAATCGAGGGAAAAAAGCAAAAACTTTACAAATTTTGATACCTTTTTGTATGGGACTATTTTGTGCGGAATCATACAAAATCACTGAGTGCTCAAAATTTGTTCATGGAGTTATGAATAAATATTTCGACCAATCAGATGGCCCATTTTTGATAGACAAAACTGAAAATTAAATTATAAGTAAATGATAAGGCTTAAACTTTAGTTAAAGTGTTAAGTTTGTTGAATATGCTAAGCCAAGAATCAATTTTAACTGATTTTTCTTTTTGACCAATGGCTTTTAGGGTATGAATCAAATTGAGTGATAGTCTAGCTATATTTGTTTTATTTTCTTCTGATCTGAGGAAGATTTTTGTCGAGCCCGCTTGCAGTGAGCGAGACATAGTTGTCACTGTGACAAGTCTGTGTATGTGTGTTAGTATGTTAGTCCGTCCCTCTGAATTTGTCCGGACATATACTCCTACATTTTATGGATGGATTTCAAAATAACGTGGCACAATTATTCTCCACCATGAGTAGATGTGCCATTTGAAAGAATTTTTGGGATAGTTCTAATAGGTCACAGCTCAAGGTCAAACACTAAAATTGTGTTTGTCTGGATAATTACTCATATATCTATGGATGGATTTTAAAATACTTTGGCAAACTTATTCTCCATCATGAGTAGATGTGCCATTTGAAAGAATTTTAGGATAGCTCTAATGTCAAGGTCACAGCTCAAGATCAAACACTAAAATTGTGGTTGTCAAGAGCATTTCTACTACAATTATGGATGGATTTCAAAATAAATTGGCACAATTTTTCTCCATCATGAGTAGTTGTGCCATTTGAAAGAATTTTTTTGATAGCTTCAAGTTCAAGGTTAAAGCTCAAGGTCAAACACTAAAATTGATGGTCAAGGTCAAGTTGATGGTCAAAACTTTGCGGGCTCGACAGCAGTTGTCCCCGGACACCATCTAGTACTCAGCAACACAAGGGTGAAGATCACCCCTAAAGACTTATTTCCAAAAAGTTCCTGTTGCCTAGACTCTTGTGTTTAACCCTTTCCTGTTCAATCTCTAGTTTTTACATTCCCATAAATTTAGACTTGAGAAAAGATTGTAGAAAAAGAAGAAATTGCAATTTCTCTTTTCACAATCTTTTCTACCCTACTGAATGATTATTTTTCAAATTAAATCCACTTTCAATTTTCACCTGCAAAACCTTAGGATTTGGACAGGTTTAAAATTGTTCAAAAAACAGGATGGGGTTAAACAAAAACATGTTATTTTTGTATTATTTTACGCAGATAATGCCAGTGTACAGATGGAGCAATTAGACGAGAGAGTAGTCAACATGTACTCGAGTATCAAAAAGATACTCTGTAAATATCGTAGCGGGAAACTGCCAAAAGCTTTCAAAATTGTGCCTTCACTGAAAAATTGGGAACAGGTAAGTTTCTTTAACCTATAACCAGATGGCAATTTGTAAACTGGTCTAAATTGAAAGAAGTAGCAAATGACAATTCTAAAATGATGAAATTTTAGATTTTTTTCAACATTTTGTTTAAAAAAATCATTGTGGAAAATGAAGAAATTGCCACTTTGTTTATTTTTCCAATTGTATTTTTTGAAGGGCATCAATAAGCGCTATTGTATGGGAATGAGGTAACTAAGCCCTTTTCTGTGCCATCCCTGATATAACATAAGAATAAAGAAGGAAATTTTTGAAAACCATTAGGCCTAGAGCTGTGATATTTGGTATAAATCATCATCTATTGATCCTCTACCAAAATACTCCAAAGAATTACTAATGTCTGAAAATAAGCACTTTCCTGTGCAAGATGCCTGATTTTACAAAAGAATAAAGATGGGAATCTTTAAAAATCTCCCAAACCATAAAGCCTGGAGCTTTGATATCTGGCATAAATCATCATCTATTGAACCTTTACCAAAATGTTTCAAAGAATTATAATACTCTGAAAATAAGCCCTTTTCTGTGCAATCTTTGATTTTCAAAAGGAATAAAGAAGGATATCTTTGAAAATCTTCTCCTCCTTAACCACTAGGCCTAAGAGTGTTGATATTTGGCATGTATCAATGCTTATTGACCCTCTACCAAAATACTTCAAAAACTTACTGTACTCGGGATTTTAGCGCTATATTTTTTTTATCAAATATATACCTTGGTCTAAAAGGAGAAAATCTTTAGAAATATTCTTCCTCGAAACCATTATGAGTATAGCTTTGATATGTTATATATATCATAAAGCCTTGAGCCATCATACTCTGGGGAGCGAGATAGGACCATCATGGTCCGCTTGGTTTTACAAACTTGGTTGAATTGAAAATAATGCCCTATTTAAGGATAATTCAGTCATATTGCGGCGGCTGGAGCACCTAACCGTGGGTTCTTGGTATTTGGCACACTAGTACTGCTACTGCTGCAAATGGGGATTGAACCTGGGACCCCATGGTATAACATAAGAATAAAGACTCCATGATTAGGATTCTGACACACTACCACCACAGGGACTTTTCACAATTGATGTTCTTTTAATACAATATACATAAATATAGACAAGGGGTTGAACTTGACAAAGAGTATGACCATACCTTGTACGAATGGAGTCTCCGTTCTGATGTCATTGTACGAATGGAGTCTCCGTTTCTGATGTAAAATTTGGAGATATAATGCTAAACAATACTCAAATGTAAACATAAATGAATAATCTACACAGGAAAACAACGATTTTGAGCAAAAGTGATATCAAACGTGAATTACAGACAGGATTGTCGTAAATCTTTATAATATTCATCTGTGTGTCCTAGATTATTGATATTTTATGCATTTTTTGTTATCAAATGAATATTCTAAATACAAGTGCTGTGAAACAGGTCGATGTTACATTTGATGGTGATATTTAGCCTTGTAAAGTGAGTGAAACCCCATATGCAGCAGTGCACAGTTTTGTCAGACTAACAAAATTACGTTAGATTGGCCCGATAATTCAGTTTGTTTTTATAGTCAATATTTATATTACCGTAGTTCCAAAATGTTTATTTATCGTGTAGATTATTCATTTTCCTTCACATTTATGCATCATTCAAAACAAAATGACAGAAATCGACGGCAGAAAGGGGACTTCATTTGTACCAGTTTTTTTCGTACTTTTTGTCAAGTTCAACCCCTTGTCTATATTTATGTATTACGGTATTAAAAAATCAATTGTGACAAGTCCCTGTGACTACCACCTGCACTATGGCTAGGGCCTAAAAAACTTGGAACAATGGCTTGTACCTTTAGTGTTCTAATACCATTACCTCATAATGCCTTATTTTACACTCCTGAGAACAAGCAATTTCTCCTCTCACAATATTTCTACTTTAACACATACACAAACTCTTCTTTTTAAGCCCTTCAAGAAAAAAGCTTTTTAAATGAAGAAATGGCTTGTATCAAGCAAGTTCTTCATTATCCACAATGTTTTCTTTCAAGAAAGACAAGAATATTAAAAAAAATCCACCGACTTGAAATTGTCTGCATCTTCCTTCAGTTTCAAGCAGTCTAAAATTCTGTTGTGCAGAAATGGGTTAAATGGCACTCATTTTAAGCAGTCTGAAATTTGTTCATCTGGCAATGGGTTAAACTAAATTGTATTTTTACACCCCCTCTCCAATCTACAGAGTACAGGGAGTATTTTTGTTTCAATATGTCTGTCTGTCTGTCTGTCTGTTCATCCATCCAAACTTTTACATTTCTGTGCTGTAACTATAGAAGAAATTGACCTACAACAGTGAAACTTTATACAATTGTTGCCAATTATGCAAGAAAATGCATTTATTTTGGGGTCATGTAGGTCAAAGGTCAAGGTCACAATTGAACTTTCATTGAAACCGTTCCCAAGCTTTCATTGAAACCGTTCCCAAGCTTTGACTACTACAGGTAACCTGTATTACTTAATTGATGATTTTTACTTACAGATTTTGTATATAACAGAGCCGGAGATGTGGTCAGCAGCTGCTGTATATCAGGCCACGAGACTGTTTGCTTCCAACATGAATGCCAGAATGGCACAAAGGTCTGTTGAATATGTGTCTGTGAAAGCTGATCAAAAGTAACAAAACCATTTAACCCTTTCCTGCTTAATTCCTGGTATTTATGTCCCTGTGATTTTATAATTGAAAAAACATTGTAGAAAAAGAAGAAATGGCCTATAACCATCCACTTCTTCTTTTAATACAATATTTTCTACACTACTAAATGGTTCATTTTCAAATTAAATGCACTTTAAATGTTTGTCTGTCTGCAAAACCTTTTAATTTGGACAGGTCTAAAATATTCGGAAAATGGGAAAAGGTTAAAACTTACTTACGTGTTATAACTGAGTGAGCTTATATATTAATATAAGATCTGTTATTGAGGAAGCCTGCCTAAATGGTGTTAGTTTATGACATTGGCGTATTCCTGTATTTGATGATATCAGCATATATAAAAGATCCATTAACCCATTCCCACATAATGACGCTTTTAAACACCTCTCAATATGAAAACCTTGGAAAACATTGTAGAAAATTAAGAAATTGCTTGTCACAAGCAATTTTTTCATTATCCACAGTGTATTCTACCTCAAAAGATAAAGGTTTTAAAGATTTCATCAACTTAACATTGTCGTCTGCAACTTCATTGAATTTTAGTCTAAAATTTGAACATGTGGGAATGGGTTAAGCAGAAAAATTCTAAATGTTAAATTATGATGTTTAAAAATTTTGTTGACTGCACAATTGTCTGATGATTACCAGCCCCAAGAAGAAAAAAAATGGAATCAATGTGGAAAATGAAGATTTAAAAGTATACAACAGCATAATCAGTTGATTGACTAGTAGTGATCTACTAAAACTAAAATTTATGCCAACTAATTAAAGACCCTTGGTACATGTAAGAATTATGTGTGTTATGATTGAATGGGTATGTGCATTTTATATGCTATAGACTTTTTCTTAATGACATTTTTACATGAAAGCTGTTATTCAAGCTAAATGTCGGTTTATTACTCATCTGAAAAATTTGTTTACAAATACTTCAACATTACTAGTAAAGGGGGCATCCCTATATGCATCTTTATTACATGTAGTGGGCTAGCAAAGAAACTCAATTTTGTGTCTTTCTTCTAATTTTGAGTACTTTTGCAACACAAAACTAACAAAGATACTCAATCTTGTGTCTTTCTTCTAATTTTGGGTACTTTCTGCAACATGAAATTAGCTAAGATACTCAATCTTGTTTGTTTCTTCTAATTTTAGGTACTTTGTGCAACATAAAATTAGCAAAGATACTCAGTCTTGTGTCTTTCTTCTGCATTTGGGTACTTTCTGCAACATGAAATTAGCTAAGATACTCAATCATGTGTCTTTCTTCTAATTTTGGATACTTTCTGCTACATAAAATTAGCTAAGATACTCAATCTTGTGTCTTTCTTCTAATTTTGGGTACTTTCTGCTACATAAAATTAGCTAAGATACTCAGTCTTGTGCCTTTCTTCTAATTTTGGGTACTTTCTGCTACATAAAATTAGCTAAGATACTCAATCTTGTGTCTTTCTTTTAATTTTGGGTACTTTCTGCTACATAAAATTAGCAAAGATACTCAGTCTTGTGACCTTTTTCTAATTTTGGATACTTTCGGCAACATGAAATTAGCTAGGTACTCAGTCTTGTGTCTTTCTTCTAATTTTGGGTACTTTCTGCATCATGAAATTAGCTAAGATACTCAGTCTTGTCCCTTTCTTCTAATTTTGGGTACTTTCTGCAACATAAGATTAGCAAAGATACTCAATCTTGTGTCTCTCTTCTGCATTTGGGTACTTTCTGCAACATGAAATAAGCAAAGATACTCAGTCTTGTGCCTTTCTTCTAATTTTAGATACTTTCTGCAACATTAAATTAGCAAAGATACTCAGTCTCGTGTCTTTCTTCTAATTTGGGGTACTTTCTGCAACATGAAATTAGCTAAGATACTCAATCTTGTGTCTTACTTCTGCATTTGGGTTCTTTCTGCAACATCAAATTAGCAAAGATGCTCAATCTTGTGTCTTTCTTCTGCATTTGGGTACTTTGTGCAACATAAAATTAACAAAGGTACTCAGTCTTGTGCCTTTCTTCTAATTTTGGGTACTTTCTGCAACATAAGATTAGCAAAGATACTCAATCTTGTGTCTCTCTTCTGCATTTGGGTACTTTCTGCAACATAAAATAAGCAAAGATACTCAGTCTTGTGCCTTTCTTCTAATTTTGGGTACTTTCTGCAACATTAAATTAGCAAAGATACTCAGTCTTGTGTCTTTCTTCTAGTTTGGGGTACTTTCTGCAACATGAAATTAGCTAAGATACTCAATCTTGTGTCTTACTTCTGCATTTGGGTTCTTTCTGCAACATAAAATTAGCAAAGATGCTCAATCTTGTGTCTTTCTTCTGCATTTGGGTACTTTGTGCAACATAAAATTAACAAAGGTACTCAGTCCTGTGCCTTTCTTCTAATTTTGGGTACTTTCTGCAACATAAGATTAGCAAAGATACTCAATCTTGTGTCTTTCATTTGCATTTTGGGACTCTGCAACATACAATTAGCAAAGATACTCAATTTTGTGTCTTTCTTCTAATTTTGGGTACTTTCTGCAACATAAAATTCAATTTAAGAAGTGAAGCACAAATTTTATTGTCCAAAATGTGATCTCAAGCACATTTCAATATGTAATCCTTTGAAACTTAATTCGTGTTTCAGGTTTTTCAATCTTGTATTACTGCCAAGAGTAAGGGATGATATAATTGAGTACAAGCGACTAAATTATCATTTATATATGGTGAGTAAATTTAAGAGATGAAGAGAATATTTTTTGTTTTCATGGAGGTATTAACCGAAAAAACTAATCACACTTATGTATGAATACGCGAAGCGGATTCATACATAAGTGTGATTAGTTTTTTCGGTTCATACCTCCATGAAAACAAAAAATATTCTCTTCATTTCGTATAATTTAATAGCATCGAGCGAAAAATACAACAACTTTACAAATTTTGATACCTTTTTGTATGGAACTATTTTATGCGGAAGCATACAAAATGGCTACATGCTCAACATTTTGTTCATGGAGGTATGAATTAAATTTTTCGACCAATCCGAACACTTGTTTTAGACGATAGAAGAAACTAAGAATTAAATTATATTCTTATAACTCTTGCCAGCACCATTCTCTCTATAGTTGGCCTTGCTTTGCTAAGCTATGAGCCACTGCAATCATGATGTCTGTTTTCTCTTGCTAAGGCTGGTTGACTCAGTCAGTCAAGCCCTGTACTCTCAATTCTGGGGTCCTGTGTTTGAGCCTTGGCTCAGCCGACATTTTGTTCAACATTTGACTTAACTCTTGTCATGCTGATCCCGGAATATTCCTGCTTTTGCAATGACTTTAGCAGGTGTATAGACTAAGATCAGCCTGCACAGATGGGCAGTCTGATCTGAACTACCTGCTTGTTCTTGTTGTGTTGAGAAAATCTTGGAACTCAACAGTGATTTAATTATGGCACAATTTTAAAATATACTGAAAAGAGGATAAATATTCAGCATGACAAGGGTAAACGTTAGCTCAACAATCATTTGTCTCTGATCAACGGGAAATGATAAGTTTTGCACCTAAATGAGCAGCTAGTGGTTCTGACCAAATGTTGGGGTTGTAGTGGTATGAGAAATGACTGTAACTTGGAAGCAATTGTTCATTTCAACAGCCACAGCTAATAACTCAAATACTGTTGAAAGTGGTCTTGAGCCCATACAAACTCCCAATCTTCGATCATGGGATGTCATGGGTTTGATCCCTGGTGGCACATATTCTTTCCGACATTTGTCTATCACCAATGGGTGGATAATCTTAAACCTAAGTAGGGTAGCAGCTGGAGGCTTGAAAAGGATGTAATGGTAGTACTGGTGGGAGAAATACCAGGAATATATTGTTAGGTACTCCAGCCGCTGTGATATGACTGAAATACTGTGAAAAGTGGCTTTAAACCCTATTCAATTAATCAATTCCCCTGTCAGGTGTGTAAAAGAGTGTTTATTTCACCCACTTGCAATATCTTCCACAGCAAATGAAAAAGCTGATATTTTGTTTGGCTAGAAACATGCTTTGTGGACTATTCCACTAGTTACTGTGCTCATGATGTAAAAAAAAAAATTGTAGCATTATAATCCCTACCTATGAAATAGATGGGTTCAAGATTAACATTTTTGCATACTGAACTGGTGTTCTAGTAGCTCAAAATTTGCACTGGACCACCAATGATGTATACAAGACCTTTTGGAGAAAAAAATATATATGTCGTTTTGAATAATCTTTCAGTTATATCATATCGAAGATCACTTTTGCATATGTTTCTGAAAAAACTACGACAAGGCTTGGGTTCAGAAATGACCAATCCCTTGCCACACTGATATTTGATAGAGTGAATTTTCAAAATTTATGGCAAGCAACATCAAACAAAAAAAAATAAAATGGTTGGTAGGTAACCTTAACCCATTCCCACACTAAAAATTTTTAGACCGGTCCAAATTGAAAGAAGTTGCAGAAGACAATTTTTAGTTGGTGAAATTTTAAAATTGTTCTTTTTGGGGGTAGAAAACATTGTGGATAATGAAGAAATTGCTTGTTACAAGCAATTTCTTCATTTTCCACAATGTTTTCCAAGGCTTTTTTCTTGAGGGGTGTAATAACGGGGATTGTGTGGGAATGGATAAACATTATGACTGGAGCGTGAAAAAGCTGTAGTAACAACTTTTAAATTACCAAATCAAGTAAAATGCTTCAAAAAAATATCGGCCAATATCAGAATTCAAATTTTACCACCAGTCATTATGAATGATTTGATTGGCAGTTTTTTCTTTAATTTACAGCCGTTATAATTGACAGTTTACTAGAACTGCTCACCGACTCTTGCAGGAAGTTCCACATTGATTGGTAATGTGACACAAAAAAGTTATGTGGTTAGTTGGCAAATCAAAAGTCATAACTACAGCTGATTAAATAAATGATTTAATTGGCCCTAATTTTAGCTGATTGAGCTATTCTGATCAGTCATTGTCCAGCATCTGTCTGTCTGTCTGTCCGTCCATCCATTCATGATTAAAATCTCCTGAACTAACTATGGAATTTCAACCAAACCAAGAAATGATCCAAAGGTCATGCTTTTTCAAATACTTCAAAGAATTGAAATCCATGAAGAACTCTGGTTGCCATGGTGACTGAGTGAAAAAACTTAAAAAATCATCTCCCTCCCACTTTCCTGTGCGATCCCTGATTTAATATAGAAATGAAGAAGGAAATCTTTGAAAATCTTCTCCTCCAAAAACATAAGGCCTAGAGCTTTGAAATTTGGTATTTACCATCATCTTTTGATCCTCTACCAAATTACTTTAAAGGATAACCGTAAAAAAGCCTTTCTCTGTGCGATCCTTGATTTTACATAGGACCAAAGAAGGAAATCTTTGAAAATCTTCTCCCAATCTGTAAGGCCTAGAGCTTTAATATTTGTTATGTATGAATACCAATTGATCCTCTACCAAAATACTTCAAAGAGTTATGGTACTCCGAGAATTAGCCCTTTTCAGTGCAACTTCTGATTTTAAATGGGAATAAAGAAGGACATCTTTGAAAATCTTCTCCTACTTAACCATAAGACCTAGAGCTTTGATATTGGTATGCATAAATGCCTATTGACCCTTTATCAATTCAAAGAATGCTGTTATCTTGAAATTAACACTATATTGTGGTATCATCAATATACACTGTACCTAGGATTAAAGGAGAAAATCTTTAAAAAATAAAAAACGTCTTCACCAAAATAATTTGGCGTAGAGCTTTGATCCATCATACTCAAGGGAGCGAAAAAGGACCATCATGGTCCTCTTATCCTTTGATTGACAGCCAACTGGTCATTTGGTTCATGTTGAAAGTCTTGGTTTACAAGTGATTGTGAATTCATGTTATTTTTGTTGCAGGCTTTAAAGAAGTCCCTATTTAAACCAGCAGCTTTTTTCAAAGGAATTCTTTTACCACTTTGTGATGTGAGTAAACTCTTCACCTAACCTTAAACCTTTTCGAAACTTTAGACTGGTCCAAAATGACAGATGTTGCAGACTGCAATGAAATATCGGATGCAATTTAAAATGGAAGTATCCTAGATAGTATTGTGGGAAAAGGAAAATCTTCTTTTTTCACAATGTTTTCTCAAGTATAAAATCAAAGCAACGTAAAAATACTGGTTTGTAACCAAACCTTGAAATACTGAACTCAGAATATTCCTCTTTTGGTCTGCACCGAGGGCCGCAGCAATATCACCATAGCAGGTCAGACTCCTAATCATTTGGTAGCAGGTTTTGACTCGTGGCCTTAGGGACAATTGTCTCCCACTAATGGGTAGATAAGCTTTAAAATAATGGATTGAGTAGCTTCCTTGGTTAGGTGCTCCAGCCGCCACAATCTGACTAAAATACAGTTAAAACTGGTATTAAACCCTGGTCAACCAAATGAAATTGTAGTCTGATCTTAGTCTACATCACCTGTTTGTCCACTCGGCAATATAGTAACCTTTGTCTGAGTATGAGTGTGTGTTTTGGTGCATGTTGGTTTGTGGGCGTGTTTATGTGTGTATACAGGGCTCCAGCTGCCGGGATCTGACAAAAATACTGTTAGAAGTGGCATTAAACCGCAATCAATCAAATGAAATTGTAGTCTGATCTTAGTCTACACCACCTGTTCGTCCACTTTAATAGCAATGGGAATATATAGTTAACTTTGAGTATGAGTGTGACTGTGTTAAGAAATGAAGAGAATATTTTTGGGTTGTGTGGGAATGGGTATTCTCTCAATTCACTTTTCAGGCAGGAAATTGTACATTAAGAGAAGCCATCATTATATCCAGTGTTTTAGTGAAGAACTCTATACCAATGTTACACTCAGCTGCGGCCATTTTGAAAATAGCGGAAATGGACTACAATGGTGCAAATAGTATATTTCTGAAAACTCTGTTGGACAAAAAATATGCTTTACCATACAGGGTGATAGATGCTGTTGTGTTTCATTTCTTAGGGTAAGTGAATAATGCAGCAAAATCTTACATTCTAGAAAAAACCCATCACCAGAAGACAAAATTTTGGACTGGTCCAAATCCAAAGATGTTGCAGACGATAATTTTAGTTAAACCTTTCCCGTTTTTGGAAATTTTAGACCAGTCCAAATTGAAAGAGGTTGCAGACGACAATGAAAACTGGATACCATTTTAAATGAAACCATCCTATGTGATAGAAAATATTGTGGAAAAAGGAGAAATTGCTTGTTACAAGCAATTTCTTCTTTTTCCACAGTGTTTTCTTGAATAAAAATCACAGGAACGTAAAATCCCGTATTTGAACAGGAAAGGGTTAATGAAATTTAAGATATTTTTTTTTTACTTTTTCAATAATGGAGTAATGAAAAAATTGTTTGGAACAAGCAATTTCTTCATTTTCCTCAATGTTTTCAAATCTTCTTTTCATAGGGGCGCTCAGACTCCCAATCTTTAATCATGGGATGTCATGGGTTTCATCCGCAGCGGTGGCACATATTCTTTCCGACATTTGTCTCTCACCAATGGGTGGATAATCATAAACCTAAGTGTGATAGCAGCTGGAGGCTAGGAAAGGATGTAGTGGTGGTACTGGTGTGAGAAATACCAGGAATCCATTGTTAGGTGCTCCAGTTGACTGAAATACTGTTAAAAGTGGTGTTAAACCCCATTCAATCAATCAATCTTAGGGGTGTCAAAAGGTGTCATTGTGTGGGAATGGGTTAAGGATCCACTTTATTTAACCCATTTCTGCATGAGCACACTTTTTTAGCTCTTCACAAAGAAAGCCCTGGAAATAAATCGTGTGAAATTAAGGAATTGCTTGTTGCAAGCAATTTCTTCATCATCCACAATGTTTCCTACTTCAAAAGACTAATATCTTAAAACATACAGCACCTAAAAATTATTATCTGCAACTTCTTTCAATTTAGGTCAGTCTATATTTTTTTGTGTGTTAGAATGTGTTAAGCACACAATAAAAATCACCCTTTTTAAATGCACAACCCGAGCCTAGTCAAATCAATTAAATTGGAAAATAAGTGCTATGTTAGGTAGAAAAAAGTTAAAAAAAGGGAGAAATTGCTTTTGTCACCTTCCATTGACACAATTTTGTCTGTAATATAATTCTTCAAGGGCATGCAATTGTAGAATTTTGTGATAATGGGTTTAAAGAAGATCCTTAGAAGATTATCCCCAATGCTGAATGTCTATCCAAACAGTGAAAACAAAAAATATTCTCTTAATTTCTTATATTGTAATAGCTTCAAATGATAAAAAGCAAAAACTTTGAATTTTATACTTTTATGTATGGAACTATTTTGTGGGGAAGCTTACAAAATGCTTGCATGCTCAAAATTTTGTTCATGGAGGTATGGGTTAATTTTTTCAACCAATCAGAACGCCTGTATTTGATAGACAAAACTTAAGATTAAATTATATTTGCTAACGTTGGATCAAAAGCTTTAGATTGGTTTGTCGAAAGTTGCACTAATTCGATTGAAATTAATTGATCGTGTCAATAGAGTGAAGCTTGTGTAAATTTACCAACCAAGGGATGATCAAAAAAGTGATTGCTTAAGAGAATGGTTACTGAAAACATTTTTTGTGACATGATTATGATGAATTGATTTGCTTACATACATAAATGATTGCAGAATTCTCACTCGGTCCTATAGGTGGTGTTTTAACTTATTAGAATTATCTCATTGAGATGATCCTAATGAGTTCAAATTATGTTCTTTAACCCATTCCCACACAATGAGGATTTTAAACGCCCCTCAATATGAAAACTTTTGGAGAATGAAGAAATTGCTTGTAACATTATCCACAATGTTTTCTACCCTTATTATGAAAGCTTTGGAGAACATGGTGGAGAATGAAGAAATTGCTTGTTACAAGCAATTTCTTCATTATCCACAATGTTTTCTACCCTAAAAGACAAAGATTTTGAAGGCTTCATCAACTTCAAATTGTTGTCTGCAACTTCTTTATATTTGGACTGGTCTAAACTTTTTGATGTGGGAATGGGTTAATCTTTTTATAGCAAAATTTGCAACTTCACAAAAACTTTGTTTGTTAGAAAAGGAATTTTGATTACTATACAAATGTACCTTAACAAAATTGATTGCCAATGGAGGCTGTCTCTTAGCAAGCTTAAATGCATTTGGTCAAAAACACATTTAACAGTGTTTATTCTAGGATTTCAAAAATGTGGGGATTTAAGCAAAAAATCTGCTCAATTGAGAAGTGTTTGGTATTTCATACTCTGTATTCACAGAAAATAATCCCCCTCCAATATCAGAAATGTGGGGGGATCTTTGCAAAAAGTGGGTGAATCCCCCAATCCCCCTGCCTAGAATCAGGGTTCCCACGCGTCAGGGAAAAGAGGGAACAGGGAAATGTTTTGTAAAAGTCAGGGAAATGTCAGGGAATTTTGATGAGTGACAGGGAAATTTGAAAAATAAGACAAAAGTCAGGGAAATGTCAGGGAATTTTTAACAGACTATCGGGGAATTTTTCATTTGAGAAGTTTTCAAGGCTAAGGCAGTTTCTTATGTTTTTGGCTTAAATTGTTAAAAGTACTGATTTCCAATTTTGATATTTATTTTAAAGAAAAAATAATAGAAACTGAAGGGATTTGCGCCCCTTGCCTCCTGAGCAGTATGGTCGTTTCTGTGATAGTTTCAGTTTTGTTGTTCACTGAATTGTGTTCAACATTATTAGAATATCAATGAACTTCTGACCTCTTTAGAAACATGCTATTTACAGTTTTTTTGTTAGGAATGCAGATAATGAATTTTAGTTTGTTTGTTCAAAATGAGTAAGTTAAAAGCAGCAGTTCTATAATTATTATATGCATAATAGCAATGGTAATTCTTTGATGAAATTGTTAAGGAAGAGGGAAACATAGGTTGAAACATCGATGAAATGTCAGGGAAAAATCACTTTCTTGTCAGGGAAATGTCAGGGAATTTTGGAACTGCCGGAGCGTGGTAGAATAAACACTGCGTTTTATGTTTTCCAGGTTCACTCAGGATCAAAGGGAACTTCCAGTGTTATGGCATCAATGTTTATTGACATTTGTACAGCGATATAAGGAAGATATTTCTAGTGAACAAAAGGACTCATTGATGGATCTGTTACGTGCACATAAACATCCCGAACTTACGGCAGAAATACGGCGCGAATTGGTGAAATCAAAGTGTAGGGATGTGGAAGTATGGGAGGGGAATGATATGGAGATTTGATTTTTTTTTCTTGTTTTATTACTGATAATTATTAACAAAATTATGAAAAAAAATCATTGCAGTGATTGGCTATTTTTATTCCCCCTGCAGCTAAAGATCGGGGCATATTGTTTTACCGTTGTCCGTCTGTCGGTCTGTCTGTCTGCAATACTTAACCAAAAAACTTAACATTGCCAATTACTACCAGCCTATTCAAGATACAATGCTCATGTTTGGCATGATGATACATCTCCAACGGCGCAAATCCTTTCCGACAATTGTCTTTCACTAATGGGTTGACAATCGTAAACCTAAGTGGGATTGCAGCTAGAGGCTAGGGAAGGATCTAGTGGTAGTACTGGTGTGAGAAATACCAGAAATCCTTTGTTAGGTACTCCAGCCGCCGCGATATGACTGAAATACTGTTAAAAGTGGCGTTAAACCCTAACCAATCAATCGGTCTCGCCATAACTAAAACCCTTTAGTATATAACGATAACCATTTTAAAAAAAATCTTTTAAACTAATTGTGGCATTGCCTATCCCTGTATATTTTAATTTTTAGTTTCGTCTATCTAAAACCAGCGTTCTGGTTTGTCGAAAAAAATTATTCATACTCCATGAACAAAATTCTGAGCACGCAGCGATTTTGTATGCTTCCGCACAAAATAGTCCCATACAAAAAGGTATCAAAATTTGTAAAGCTTTTGTTTTTTTCGCTCGATGCTATTAAATACTAAGAAATGGAGAGAATATTTTTTTGTTTTCACGGGGTATGAACCGAAAAACCTAATCACACAATGTATGAATCCGCTTCGCGTATTCTTACAGTGTGATTATTTTTTCGGTTCATACCTCCATGAAAACAAAAAATATTCTGTTCATCTCTTAAATGCAATTAGACACTTACTTGGCTGTGCTATGAGTCGCGCTATGTGTAACCGATTTAACAATTATCTGAATGTGTCCATTTACCTTGGAAACGTGGTCGTAAAGACTATAGCATTGTCAATATAATTGTCTTTATTATATACCTGTAAATGATTTGAATTAAAATCTGGCTATCTAATACAACACGACAGAAAAAACAATCAATATTGGGCGTGTACCAAAAAACCGTATTCGTCGAGCACCTTTAAACACGGACTCCTTTTTTGTGTATTGACTTTCGTTTTGTTTGTTTTTCGGAAAGTTGGTTATTTCTTATTCATTTTAGAGAATTTTCTTAATGTCATGTCCTAAAGGTATATAATAAAAGGAATATTACAAAAGTGTGTTTTTCTATGCGTTGTTATCGTGTTCTCGAATCGTGTGTAGGTATTTTTTATTGGATTCGACCTCCGGACTCATCCAATAAAAAATACCTACACACGATTCTCGAACAGGGTAACAACGCATAGAAAAAGACACTGTTGTAATATTCCCTATGTATATTCGAGCTTTTGTACCAACTTGCGTATTATCCATGTGAAGGTCGTGCCAACCGTAACTAGTCCAAACTACATTACCACGAACTGAAACAGACCTAATGGCGTCATGAACTATTACAATTACAATGGAACCTTCCTCCAGTGGAATATGTCTCTTCCCGTTTGACAAGTGCTCCCTTTTAAAATAGTTACAACTGCCGACTTAGCAAAAATACCAACAGCATTTGGCATTGGTTCTGCATTGAAGACCATGATATGAACCAAAGCTCTCATTTCGGTACAAAAGCTGTTTGTACTATCCTTTTAATAGATAAATACGGCGAGCTGTACGGACTCTCCATCGGTTCAATATATACTTGGTCTAGCATTGACTGCATCTCGTCCTCAACAATCGCAGTCATTGCGTACTTTTATATCTTACCAGTGTATTCGTGCTTGGTGCTATCTTTTCTCCAATAGATGTGTTATAGCCGGCACATCTGACAGCATATCGCCATAACCCCATAGCTAGGTCTTAATTTGTTCTCTTTCTGCCGCCACGACTTCCCAATACTGACCGACCCTATAAGTACATGGTCATCGAGGTAATTTGCTTTTGACTCAGTCACTGCAAGCGCACTACCTTGTCTACACTATCTTTCTTTTTATCTAGTACAGCTTAAGCTAATTAATTTGAGACGTCTTCTGTAACCCCCCTTTCATCTTAATCCTATTGTCTTATAGCTCCTTACTTTCCGACGTTCTTGACCGGACCATTCCACTGCATCAACAGCTTATTGATAGCTGTCGGTAACAACACTAACACTCACCTACATTCTTGTTCGAGTCCTTGCTTTCCTGTCGAAATACTGGCAATGCCTTAAGCAAAATTTCTTTCGAAAATTTTCACGTTATTTTTAGGTTCTCAAGCAGGTTAGTCACATAGTGGTAGGTAGACTTCGCGTCGGGATAGACACTTTCATTAGACCACACTCCTTTAAAAATACTCATAGGTCCACGTACCTGTCTCACGCACACTTTTTCAGAAGGCGAAAACCCCAATGATTCACGATAAGCAAATAACGCTACATTTATATACTTATCCCAGTCCTTTTGTTTCTGACGTGCAAATAATTTAATTTTCAGTTTCGTCTATCAAAATTGGGCATTCTGATTGATCGAAAAAAAATATTCATGAATCCATTTATGAATAAAAATTTGGAGCACACAGCGATAGTGTATGCTTCGGCACAAAATAGTCCCATACAAAAAGGTATCAAAATTTGGTAAGGTTTTGCTTTTTACGCTCGATACTATTGAATTATAAGAAATAAAGAGAATATTTTTTGTTTTCATGGAGGTATGAACCGAAAAAAGCTTCGCGTATTCATACAGTGTGATAAGTTTTTTCGGTTCATACCTCCGTGAAAACAATAAAATATTCTCTTCATCTCTTAATTAAACCCATCTACCAGACCATTACCCATTGGATGATATGGCGTCATTTTTAGATCTAACACAGAAACTAAACGGCTGATTTCAAACATAGATCCCGACTTAAACTGAGCTGCCATGACACTCAACATCTCCCGAGGAACTCCTACTCTACCAATTATATCACAAATGTTACAATTCTTACAAAAACGACGCGTGTCGACTTTATGCACTGCTAGCCAAAATAACCACAGACAAAACTCTCATAATATTTTTCTTAATACTCATGTGCAAGCTGCATAACTACTATGAGGTGTTGGCTAAACAACAGGCCGCGGTCATAGCACGTAGGACTCCTAGTCACGAGGTGCCGGGTTCGAACCCCGGCCGCGCAAATATCCTTTCCGACATTTGTCTCAAACAAATGGTGAAGATGTGCAGCTGGAGGCGCAAAATGATGTAGTGGCAGTACTAGTTTGTGCAATACCAGAAATCCATGGTTAATTACTAAAGCCGTGGCGTGACTGAAATACTGTTAAAAGTGGCGTTAAACCCAATCAATCAGCACGGAATATTACGAATTTGGCAATCAAGTTAGAACGTGATTGAACGCTACACGATCGTGATTGAATGATTGTTCTGAACGGGTTGAACGCCTTCTAGGCAAGACGTGACCGATCAATCATCGAAACGTTTCTTTCAATCACTACAGCATCAGGAATCGATTTAAACGAGATAATTAACAATTATTTTAGATTTTTAACAACCGAAATTTTAATCGCCGAAACTGTTATGGCGATATTAATTGACCAATCGCTGGCCCCGCCCACTTACTCCTTTGACCACACCCATTGACTCAAACAGGAAGTCCCGCTTCGATTTTAAACGGCGTTATTTTGCAAAAACTATGGTCAGTAGCGTTCAACAAAAAAGTAGAATCGTTGGTTGGTGACCTAAAGGTCGTAACTACAGCTTGAACAAAAACGTATCCCAAAAATTTCAGCCAATGTTTGAGTTGATAAGTCCAGGTCCGGGCTTAATAAATTATTTGATTGGTCGGTTAATTCCTTGATTGACGGTCGCGATTGGTCAATTATCAGACTGATTGAAAATTCTTGATTGAACGACTTCGTTTAAGGAATATTGATCGCAGATTGAGAAACTGTGATTGCTACTAAATTGAATGTTGAACGATGATGGACTGTCCGGATTATGTTTGAAATGATTTGCAAATTAACGATGCCCCGTACTGTAGATATTTATTGATGTTAATATACGTGTCCATACGCAATAGTTAATGACTTGAACTCTCTAAATATTTTACCATTTCTTATTTTCAAAATATCTAGCCTTACATGTTGTTTACACACTTCTTCATTTCTCTTATTTTTCATGAGGTAGTTCCATTCTTCTGATCAGCTATCTTTATTTCCTTCGTCACATCTTTTTACACAAGTAAAAAACTATGTGACTGAGAAATTTGACGTCATATAGTGCATGTATTGACGTCATTTTACAAACGGCGTTGCATGTTTCGCGGAATATCTTATATTGACAAAGTTCACTATTTTATCGCTTTATCGCAAGTTTTATGTCAAATTATAAATCTAAGTCCCAAATTCTTGCTAATGAAATATCTATTTGTTACATCTCGTCATTCGGAATAACCTCGTTTTTATCTATTAATAGATGACTTTATAATATAAACGCTATTTAATTACCACACCAACAATATCCTCTATGCATTGTTTAAAGACCATCTGTGTCAGTTTGCGTTTGATATGCACATTTTGTTTTTGTTTTTATTTTGTTTGTTTGACGACAATGGCCTGACACGATGCAAATACAGAATAAAATTAGAACCTAATATCCCCATAAGCACTCTTCGAAAGTGCTAGTAGAGGAGAGAAATTTCTAATTTTGAAATAATGCGTGATTGGAACCACGGGATTTTACACCACTTTCAACATTACTTCCGTTATATCGCCGCGGTTAAGCATGTCGACAGCTGTTCCCCACACCGAATCAGTCTAACGTAGTTTATAACCTCCGTCAAACTGCCAAGTGTAAGTGAAGGTAAGTGGGCGGAGCAGCGATCCGTTAACCCATTCCGACACAGTGACACTTTTTGACGCCCCCAAGAAAAACAAATAGGGAAAACTTTGTGTAAAATGAAGAAATTGCTTGTAAAAAGCAATTTCTTCATTTTACACAGTGTTTTGTATCCAGAAAGTTGAAACAATTTAAAAGTCCATAAACTTTGAATTGTCGTCTGCAACTCCTTTCATTTTGGACCAGTCTAAATCTTTGTTGTCTGGTAATGGGTTAATTGTCAAAATCATAGTCGGCTGAATTTTGTATTCAAAATAAAGCGACACAATATATCTTTGAATCAGTTGAATGCTGATATGCATAAACACTTCGATACTTCAGCCATTGATAGGATCCGTGCTTGAACAGGAAATTAAGCAACGGCTGGTCAGCACATTGGCCGACAAATCAGCAGATTTCTACGATGGGCGAAATAATGGCCAACATTACATCTAAGTTAAAATAACTCAGACTCTCAGTTCTGTACAAATCGTTATAGCATTAATGAATGGCCGTTTACTAAACGTCGTCCAAATTTCCACGACTGGTCTAAATGGACCATTTTGATTGGCCAATCGATATTTTGATGGAAAGCGACGATCCGTCATTTGATTTAAAATTAACGTTACACACAGAACAGCGGCTGTCCCACCTAGTGATAATGGTTTAAAAACGAAAGAATACAAGGCCTGACACTCGAAAAGAGTGCATTCGGAAAGTTCGCAGACCTAAAACGGAAGTATTCGTATTGGAAGTTCGACTGACAAAAGGTGACATGTTTACACCTTTGTCAGTCTGCTATAAGTCTTGACAAGGTCGATACTGTGCTAAACTCCAAATCGTCCATTTTAACATGAAACATATGTGAAACGGGGATGTTGAACTCCCATGCCAAACTTGTTCTACATGGGCTTTTCTGTTTGCAGACAAGTACATTTTTCAAAGCAACTTGTCCGGAGACAAGTAAATACCAGGGCACGTCTTTGCTTTGGACAATATATCTAGGGCTTAGAGCAAAAACATAGTTTGGCTCTATACAATGTATAGAGCCATACTATGTTTTTGCTCTAAACCATCGATATATCTTAAAGATAACTGATAGCATACTGTTTGGTATCATAATTTTAACATTGATGGGTAGAAAAGTGTGATTGATGAAGAAAATGCTGAGGTTCCAGCACTCTCTTCATTAACTACGATGTTTTCTCCAAATGTATCTCTTCATTTTTCGCCGACAATTTCATCTTTAATCCTAGACAAGAAGAAAAACAGTCTTATTTGTCCTGGGAAAAGTGTGGAACATATGTTATATCCATATCACTATGTAAAGTTTCGTAAACAAAAATAAAAACTAAATTAAAGATAACAACAGATGATACCTTTCAAGGATAAAAGAAAGACATTTTAAGTACTGACTTACAGTATCAGAGACGTTTCGAAGGATATCAGGGTAATATCTATATATTATGAAATTAAAGTACTATCTTTAATGCTTTCTGAAGGATTATTGATATTTATAATTGATTCTAACCAGTGAAATTTCCAAAAAATGGTTTATAATTTTGAATAATTTAAAGTTAGTTAAGTCTACAAATATTCAAGCATTTTTATTGGCTGATATTTTTACATACTTCCTGAACAAAAGTTCGTAGCACGCAACTATTTTGTATGCTAACGCACAAAGTAGATCCATGCAATTTTTAGTCCAAACAAGAAAACATGTATTTGTGGCTTTATGCTTGACGGCTATAAATTAAAGGAAATATAGATAATATTTTTGTTTTGATTGATTGATTGATTGAATTGGGTTTAACACCGCTTTTAACAGTATTTCAGTTATATCGCGGCCGCTGGAGCACCTAACAATGGATTCCTGGTATTTCTCACACCAGTACGAGTTACTTCGTACAAATGGTCACTCAATGTTTTCGCCATTCAGCTCGTTACAAATAATTCTAGCAAACAAAACCATGTTCGCAACCCTAAACGTTCAGATATTGTTGCTATAGAAGTGGATTTCTCGGCAAAAGAGTCCAAATAGTTCGGTACCCTTTTCTGAATAAACCGGTTATTCCGATTGAATCATGGCAAAATACGTATCAGTTTGGTAAAACAAGTAATTTTCTTTCACCAACCGTCTACGTCTGATTGAAACACGAAATATACAACTTTTAACAGCCAGTAATTTTTTCATTGATTCAGAAGGTTTTCAAGGAAGCAATTCGTTAATAACATAATTTCTAGTTTTGCCTAGCAAAAAGCGGACGTTCTCTTTGGTCGAAAAATATCGTATTTCCACGAACAAAACTTTGAGCACGCAGCGATTTTGTTTGCTTCCGCACAAAATAGTCTCATAAAAAAGGTATCAAGATTTGTAAGGTTTTTGCTTTTTCTCGCTCGATACTATCAAATTATAAGAGATGAAGAGAATATTTTTGTTTTCATATAGGTATGAACTGAAATACCTATTCACAGTTATTTGTGAATCCGCTTCGCGTATTTATACACTGTGGTTAGTTTTTTCGGTTCATACCTCCTTGAAAACAAAAAAAAATATTCTCTTCATTTTTTACATGATTCAAAGAGCTTATGGTAAAACAAAATTTGGAAGTTGAAGAGGTAATAACTATAAAAATAAGGATATCAGAGGTAAGATCCTTGTATACTAGATTTCTTCTACTCAGGAGTAAGTGTAAGTTAAAGTTCTTACATACTGTACTTCTAGTCCTGTGTATATAATTTGATTGTTAGTTTCGCCTATCAAAAACAAGCGTTCTGATTGATCGAAAAATTTAATTTATACCTACATGAACAAAATTTTGAGCACGCAGTGATTTTGTATGCTTCCGCACAAAATAGTCCAATACAAAAAGGTATCAAAAGATGTAGGGTTTTTAGTCTTTTCGCTCGATACTAATGAATTATAAGAAATGAAAAGAAGATTCTTGTTTTCATGGAGGTATGAACCGAAAAACCTAATCACACAATGAAAACAAAAAATATTCTCTTCATCTCTTAAGTGTATGAAGGTACAAGTTGAACACTTTCTTTTTACAAAGGCTTTGGAAACAATGAAATTGAGAGGTCATGAATATCAAGAGACAATAATTCCGAAATGAGTTCGCAAGGTTAAAATTCTTACACACTGCACTTCTTGTCGTGAATAAGTGTATGAAGGTACAAGTTGAACACTTTCTTTTTAGAAAAGTTTTGGAAACAATAAAATTGAGAAGTCATTAAGATCAAGAGACAATAATTCCGAAATGAGTTAGCAAAGTTAAAGTTCTTACATACTATGCTTCTAGTCATGTGTAAGTGTATGAAGGTACAAGTTGAACACTTTCTTTTTAGAGAAGTTTTGGAAACAACAAAATTGAACGGTTATGAAGATCAAGAGACAATGAGAGTTAGCAAAGTTAAAGTTCTTACATTCTGCACTTCTTGTCATGTATAAGTGTATGAAGTTACAAGGTGATAACTTTCTTTTTAGAGAAGTTTTGGAAACAATAAAATTTAGAGGTCATGCAGATCAAGAGACGATAATTCCGAAATGAGTTAGAAAAGTTTAAGTTCTTACGTACTGCATTTCTCGTAGTCTATGTTCATCAGAGTGTGAAGTCAAGAAGTGAAAGTTTTCCTGCTACAGAAGTTAGGGCGGCATCCAAAAAAAATAAAAAAATGAAGGACAGGCGTACGAACGGGCGGACGGACAAAGTGGCTACAATATACCCCCTGACTTAGTTAGTAGATATGCTGGTTAAAATGACCTTTTACACGTTTTCAAGAAAAAAAATTGAAGCGAATAGTGTCGACCTTAGTCAGTCTAAGGAGTTCGGACGGTGTGACAGTCGACAACTCTCGAATTTCATATGACCAAGTCTCAAGTCTAGAAAAGTACTTTAACTCTATTAACCCATTCCATTTCAGAGACGCCTTTAGACGCCCCAAGGAAAAAAAAGCTTGGGAAAACAATGTGGAAAATAAAGAAACTGCTTGTTACAAGCAATTTCTTCATTTTCAACAATATTTTTTACCCAGAAAGTTTAAAAAACCCAAAATTTTATTAACTTTGAATAGTTGTCTGCATCTTCTTTCAATTTGGACCACTCTAAAATTTTGCCGTCTGGTGAGAGGTTAAACAACTAAATTTCATTTTTTAAAATAGGTATTGGAAGATGATGCCAGAGTCCTGGAAAAGGTTCTTTACATGCATATCCTTGGTTTCTGCCTGTACTTTACTCTATGGAGCGTATAGTATTTCTGTGCTTGATTTACGTCCTAGGAAGTCATTAATTGTACATGATACGTCGAATAAAAACACTGTGGTCGACCCTAAGCCTTTAAATCGTAATGCGGTATCGAAACTAGAATCCGGCAATATTGTAATTGATTGTGTGCCGACGTCTTCTATTAGATCACAACGCACAAAACGTTGTGTACAATTTGTGGACCCGAATGCGTTATGGAAGGAAAGTCAGGAATACGCATGCGTAGACTTGAAGATTACTGAAAAGACACCGATTTGCGTTCATGATCCCAAGATAGATGGCGAAGTGTCGAGAATCATTATAAGGGATGGTATTTGGGAACAAGAAAATGTAAGGGTGTTTAGTGAAGCGTTGACGCGATACAACGTCACTGACGTTTTAGACGTTGGTAGTCATATTGGACTTTACACGCTCACAGCGGCTAAGCTCAAAAGACGCGTTGTCGCAATTGACGCAAACATTAAAAATCTCAAGTTATTATCGAAATCATTAGTTTTGGGTCGCCTCACGGACAGGGTTTCTTTAATATGGAATGCCGTGTCTGACGTTTATACCAACGTTACGTTAAAAATCCAGTCAGAAAACGTTGGACATTTTCTTACTCAAAAGGGTAGCGGAACAAACCATTCTTACTTAATTGAGACAATGTTAATTGATGATCTGAAACATTTATTTACCAATGAAATCGTCGCAATGAAGATAGGTGTAGAATTTTCCGAGCTTTTAGCTCTAAGAGGGGCCCAGTCGTTCTTGAAGAATATCAAAGTGAAGTTTATACAAATGGAGATTGAACATCATAAGAAATTAGATTCTGGACTACACATTTTTGAGGTTTTAAGATCACACGGATTTACACCTTTTAAAAATTGTTTGGGTGTTGACAGCTTGACATTTTTTCCCGTACAAAAATGGCCGGCGAATGTGTGTTTCATCCGGTTAGCCGCTAAAATCACAAAGATTTAATCCTTATAGAAATTGTTTGGATGTCGACAACTTGACAATGTTACCGGTATAAAAATGGACGGCGAACTTATTCTTTTGGTATAAATTTTGAGCACGCAGCTATTTTGTATGCTTCCGCACAAAATAGTCCCATAAAAAAGGTATCAAAAGATGTAGGATTTTTGCTTTTTTCACTCGAAACTATTAAATCATAAGAAATGAAGAGAATATTTTTATTTGCATGGATATATGAACCGAGACACCTAATCACACAATGTATGAATCCGCTTCGCACACACTCACATACTCACACCAACCCCACCCGTATCGATATATCTGCAAAATTAAGGGTGATTGTGAAATTGTAATTCTCATATATGTGAGTTGGTGGCTGGGGATGTCTGTGTCGAAAAAAGGTGACTTTGTGTTAAATTGTGTGGGGTTTTTTTAGGAAAATTTATGTAAATATTGAACTGATATCAACGAAACTATATAAATATATATCGTTTATCATTTAAGAAATGAAGAGAATATTTTTTTTGTTTTCATGGAGGTATGAACCGAAAAAACTAATCACACTGTATGATTACGCGAAGCTGATTCATACTTTAGTGTGACTAGGGTTTTCGGTTCATACCTCCATGAAAGCAAAAATATTCTCTTCATTTCTTATAATTAAATAGCATCGAGCGAAAACAAAAAAAGCTTTACAAATTTTGATACCTTTTAGTATGGGACTATTTTGTGCGGAAGCATACAACATCAAAATTGTTTTCATGGAGTTATGAATAATTTATTTCGACCAATCAGAGCGCTCGTTTTTGATAGACGAAACTAAACATTAAATTATTAAAATTTGAATTCATAAACACACCCACATCCACATCCACCAAAATCCACATTCCCCCCCCCTCGCACACATATAGTCACATCAACCACACCCATATAGATATACCTGCAAAATTAAGGGTGATGGTGAAATTGCATTTCTCATACATGTGAGTGGATGGCTGTGGGTGTCTGTGTCGGAAGCAGGGGACTTCGTGTAAAATTTCAGCAAAATTGATGTGTATATTGAACAGCTATCAACGAAACTTTTGGGGTTTTTTTAATTATACTGTGTAATTTGAAAAGGGAAGCTTAATATTACATTTTTGTTTTCGACATAAACGTTTCACCTTTAGTCATTCGATCTTACAATACTTACGTTTAGAGGTCTGTTAAATTTCTACATACCCTCTTTTCGCGTGGCAGGCGTTGTATTCTTTCGTATTATTAATTCTTCGCCACAAAATTGCTTAACAAAAATATCGACTAATTTTGCAGTTTGAAATACGTTTCCTGTCTAAATGAAAAATTTGATTTGTCGATTGGTTCTTTCTTCTATTTATAAATGATCATCGCCATCGAACCGAGGAGCTTATTAATCGAAGGTTCGCAGAAAAACAATTAATGGGTTGCTGGCTCTTCCCACCGCCTCCGTTGACCATGCCCACTGACTCCAACAGGATGTTTCACTGCGATATTAAACAGGGTTATTTTGCAAAATTTCGTGTCAGTAAAATGTAGGAAAAATGTAAAATGGTTGATCTGACGAAACAAACATGCCTCACAAATACGTTCATTGATCATATAATTTAAATTTCAGTTTCATCAAAAACGGGCGTTCTGATTGGTCGAAAAAATTATTCATAACTCCATGATCAAATTTTTGAGCACACAGCGATTTAGTATGCTTCCGCACAAATTAGTCCCATACAAAAAGGTATTAAGATTTGTAAAGCTTTTGTTTTTTCCGCTCGATGCTATTAAATTATAAGAAATGAAGAGAATATCATTTATTTTCATGGAGGTATGAACCGAAAAACCTAATCACACAATGTATGAATCCGCTTCGCGTATTCATACAGTGTGATTGGGTTTTTCGGTTCATACCTTCATGAAAACAAAAAATATTCTCTCGATTTCTTAAATGTTTGGTAGATTGATTCTTTGATTGACAGCCGCTATCGGTCATTTTGCGATTTATCTACGGAACGATGAGTGTCTGAATTGCGTAGTAAGAGCCTTTCGAGATGCCCACAACTAGCCTCCGACTTCTGAAGGCGGTGAACAAGAGAGAAAAATGTTTGTCGATCTATACAAAAATTGGCGGAGCTCGTCAGATGAACGGTCAATCTCCGATTTGCTAAAGCGGCTTGTAAAAAAACAACGCTAGCCGCTTGATGACTAAAACTTGGCCGGTACCTCGCCGATCATAGAAATCTGCTGATTTGTCGACCGATATGCTGAGCTGTCGCCTTCTCTCTTCCGATTTTATCACCCTTCCTGGTAACCAATTGACAACGCGTCAGAGTGTTTATATGTGACTGTATCTTTACATATCAGCATTAAATTGACCGATCGCTGGCCCCGCCCACTTACTCCGTTGACCACGTCCATTGACTCCGAAAGGAAGTCTTGCTTCGATTTTAAACTGCGTTATTTTGAGAAATTTATGGAAAATAGCACATAACAAAAAAGTGGAACGGTTCGTTGGCGACCTAAACGTTGTAAATAGGCTACAACCTAAACAAGCTGTAGTTACGACGTTTAAGACGCAAAACCAATAAAGAAGGTTAACAATGTCGGAGTTCATAACGCACTACTGATCTAAATGAATGATTTCATTGGTCAACTGGTTATTTGATTGACAGCAGCGATCTGGTCTCTTGATTCACAAATCTCATCCTTTGTTTCGAGGACATATTGTTATGGATATTTTATGCGTGTATATAGGTTTTGTGAACTCTATCTTGTATTCTCTATGACCTTAAGTAACATTTTATTCGTGTTATAGACAGGAAATAAAGATATGGATCAACAAATGAACTATTTTGGTGTAGGAAATGGTATGGTAAGATGTTATTGACCTGACGGACCGTGACCTCTATTTGCACAATTACGCGCTTGGCTGATTGTCTTCTGCATTTCTCGTTTTATTCCGCTAGTCGAAAATAACATTAAAATATTTGTCAGTATTTGTTCATTCATAAGACAAAATGTCTACGAATGTGATAGAGCTAGGTCTCACTATACTTAAAGTCGGGAGTTCGAGGCGAGAGCGATCTTTTCTTTTTATGTTTGATTTCATTCGTCTACTTTTAATCGTTTTACTTCAAAACGTCATAGACTAACAGGCTTATTAGTGCTCAGCACTGTACACAGTTTCGTCGTTCTTTCGTTTGTCCACTTATTCTTGATACTGTATAGTTGTTCTTCAAATTCGTCTCAGCTGTTATTGAAAGGTATGCAGTGGTCACTGAATGATACTATTTTAACTGTTTATATGACAGACATATCTTATCACTGCAATGTGGAATCGTGCAGATACACTTTTTAACACGCATTTGATTAAACGCAGAAAAAAAAGTTTAAAAGAAATCAATTAATTTTTCTTGGCAGTTTCGAACCCGTGTTGACTGCTTCAGGCCTTTGCGTACTATACCACTCGACTACTAATCTGATGAGGGATTAGTTTGACATACAAACATGAGATATTCAAAATATACATTGAATTTCTCCGGGTATGGACGAAATAACTCGTAAATGCACGAAATTTATTTATAGCTAATTCATTCTTTACATAAAGGTCAAGTCATGTCAATAATTTCAAGCTATAGAACGCATGCTTAACCGCGGGGATATAACTAAAACACTGTTGAAAATGGCGTTAAACCCGATACTTTCAATCACACCTGAACTCAAATATAGAAAATCCCCTTCTCTAATAGCACTTTCGTAGAGTGCTTATTTGGATATAAAGCTCTAGTTTTCTTCTGTTTGGCATAAGATATTTGCATCTCTTGTCGCTGCTGTCGGCAAACAAACAAAATAAAATAAACAAAATGTGCATATCAAACGCTAACCTACACAGATGTTCTTTCACCAATTCCTACTCAGTGAAGCTTTAGACCGCCCCCTTCCCCTCCCTAAGAAAAGAAGCTTTGGAAAACATTGTGAAAAATGAAGAAATTGCTTGTTACTAGCAATTTCTTCATTTTCCACAATTTTTCCTACACAGAGAGTTTAATAACTCCAAAACGTCATAAACTTAAAATCGTCGTCTGCAACATATTTCAATTTTGGCCAGTCTAAATTAGTGCCGTCTGGTAATGGGTTGAAATGCGTATGGGATATTAACCAGTGGTGACCGAGTTTAATAAACGAGTCATTTATAATCAGACAAACATTAGGATCATCCGAATTTTTATCTGTTTTAGATTATAGGTTAAATACAATCGGTATTTTATGAGCAAGAATTCGAGATTCTAACGTTACTTATAACATGAAATGAAAATTGTGATAAATCGATAAAATCCTGAATTTAATCAGTGTAAGAATTTCCGCGAAACGGATAACGCCGAGTGCAAAATGACGTCATTATATGCAATATGTGACGTCTTTTTTGCAGTCATATAGATATTTTACTAGTGTTATCAATCGATCACACTAAGCTTTTCCCGTAAAAAATGGATACATACCTCGGACGTATATAAGGTGGAACATTATGTTACAAAAAATCATCCCGATTGGCTCAGTTGCTAATACCTTTGACTTCAAACCTCAAGATCACGGGTTCAAGCCCTGGGCTGACGATATCAACTATATATAACTTACTAATCGTATAACGGATAGCGCAATTTTGGAAGATTGTCACGTGCAGCTTTGAAATAGTCCTTCGATGTACATCAGAGGCTTGACACGTAGAAATGAACGAGGAGTTCTGATTGTAGTGTCACATTACCCATGTTATATTAAAAATCCCAAGTCGTTGGTTAGGTAACAAGCAAATTTTAAACGTTCATTATTCTTTATTCCTTCTTTTTAACTTTCTTTATTTCTTTCTCTGTTAGTACTGGTGTGAGAAATACCAGGAATCCATTGTTAGGTGCTCCAACCACCGCGATATGACTGAAATACTGTTAAAAGCACCGTTAAACCCCATTCAATCAATCAATTCTTTCTCTGTTTATGCATCTATGTACTTATTTATTGCCCTTTACCTGCACAAATCTGGGATATTACGTCGCTTAAATTCATATTTGAGAAAACATTATGGAATATTGGAATATATGGATATTACGTCGCTTAAATTCATATTTGAGAAAACATTATGGAAAAAGAAGAAATGCTTGTAACAAGCAATTTCTCCTTTTTACACAATAACTTCTACGTATCTACCACAAAGAATGGTTTCTTTTCAAGTTGCATCCAACTTTTATTGTCGTCTGCAACTTCTTTCAATTTGGACAAGTCTAAAATATAATAAAAAAAAAAACCCCGGAAAATAGTTAATATCACATGCTCGCTTTTCTCCACCCAGTGATTTTTTCTTTTCAACATATCGAGGACTTAGAGCAAAAACATAGTATGGCTCTATAGAGCTATGTATTTGCTCTTACCCCTCGATATGTTGCAGAATGATATGTCGCAGAGTTTTATACAAATCTTCAAGGTGCCTTTTCCACGCTAGTTATTTTGGTCAGAGTTACCTGCCCTTGAATGGTATCGCTGCTTTCAGTAAAACGGTTATATGGACTTATCGTTGTCCATGAAATTATTATGTTAAATGATACTAACTGTACTTGTCGTAATAAAGACTCATTTTCTCACAAGATGATATTATTCAAACGCCATTTTTGTTAACCCTTTTGTTGGTTTGGCGACTTTAAGTTACGACGTTTATGTCACTAACCAACCATTTTACATTTTTGTTAAATGTTACTGGCTGTATAATTTTCTCACAAGATGATATTATTCAAACCCCATTTTTGTTAACCCTTTTGTTGGTTTGGCGACTTTAAGTGCGTTTATGTCACTAACCAACCATTTTACATTTTTGTTAAATGTTACTGGCTGTAAAATTTTCTCACAAGATGATATTATTCAAACGCCATTTTTGTTAACCCTTTTGTTGGTTTGGCGACTTTAGGTGCGTTTATGTCACTAACCAACCATTTTAAATTTTTGTTAAATGTTACTGGCTGTAAAATTTTCTCACAAGATGATATTATTCAAACCCCATTTTTGTTAACCCTATTGTTGGTTTGGCGACTTTAAGCTACGACGTTTATGTCACTAACCAACCATTTTAAATTTTTGTTAAATGTTACTGGCTGTAAAATTTTCTCACAAGATGATATTATTCAAACGCCATTTTTGTTAACCCTTTTGTTGGTTTGGCGACTTTAAGTGCGTTTATGTCACTAACCAACCATTTTACATTTTTGTTCAATGTTACTGTCTGTAAAATTTTCTCACAAGATGATATTATTCAAACGCCATTTTTGTTAACCCCTCTGTTGGTTTGGCGACATTAAGTTACGACGTTTATGTCACTAACCAACCATTTTACATTTTTGTTAAATGTTACTGTCTGTAAAATTTTCTCACAAGATGATATAATCAAACGCCATTTTTGTTAACCCCTCTGTTGGTTTGGCGACTTTAAGCTACGACGTTTATGTCACTAACCAACCATTTTACATTTTTGTTAAATGTTACTGGCTGTATAATTTTCTCACAAGATGATATTATTCAAACGCCATTTTTGTTAACCCTTTTGTTGGTTTGGCGACTTTAAGTGCGTTTATGTCACTAACCAACCATTTTACATTTTTGTTAAATGTTACTGGCTGTAAAATTTTCTCACAAGATGATATTATTCAAACGCCATTTTTGTTAACCCTTTTGTTGGTTTGGCGACTTTAAGTTACGACGTTTATGTCACTAACCAACCATTTTACATTTTTGTTAAATGTTACTGGCTGAAAATTATGCAAAATAACGACGGTTAAAATGGAAGCGGGACTTCCTGTCGGAGTCAATGGGAGGGGCTAACGAAGTGAGTTGGCGGGGCCAGCAATTGGTCAATTATATTTAATACCTCCAGTATGGTCACGTGGTCTCTCGCCTTTCTGATCTGAAAAGGCAGCAAAGACTTGCGGAAGACCGATACAATTGACCAATCACTGGCCCCGCCCACTGAATCCCTAGGCCCCTCACAGTAGTTACGTCCAGTAGCATGTAACAAAGAAGTAAAATGTTTGCAGTTACGGCGTTTAAGCCGCCAAACCAATTTGAATGTTTCACAAAAATGGCGGCCAATGTTGGAGTTGAAATCTCAATTCCGGGCTGAATAAATGATTTAATTGGTCGAATGATTCCATGATTGACAGTCGCGATCGGTCAATTGGATCTTCAAAGAAAATTCATATTTAAAATTCGATAAGCTATTTTCCAAAACTTGATGCTCCGAATTTTTGCAACCAATTTTTTTTGTATTAGATATACTGCATGGACTTATTAAGACCACAAAAATATGTACTTTCAATATTAATTGTGTCCACCTCTGGTATCTATAACAGCAACACAATGCCTCCTTATGGATCTAGGAACACTACCAGAGAGAGACGTCTCCATTGTTCAACAAGGGTACCTTCAAGATCCCCTAACGTTTGAAGTGGTCTGACTTGCTAATGGACATGACAGGCTAACTCGTCTTCTTAATCGGACTGAAGGGATGGCTGCGTGAAGTCGAATCTAAGTCTTCAATACCAGCATTTTTCTGAAAGTGTGGCCTAGCATTTCGTACTGAAAAGGGGAGATCAGGACAGTGACTCTGCAAAAAGCGGAACAAAAAGGATTCCAAAATCCGATTCCTCTACTGGTTGTCGGTTAAATTGCCTTGAACAAAACAAGGGAGAACGTCCTCGAGCACAAAAAAGGTCTCCATACCATATCACTCCAACCGCCAAAGCTTTCCGCTACTCTGACATATGCTAGGGCATTACGTTCTCCAAACCTGCGGTACAAACGTACCCCGCCATCAGCCGGCCGCAATGTTAATCCCGATTCGTTACAAGAGACAATCCGGTTTCAATGTGTTTGCGCAAGCTGACCCGTTTTGCCTATGATTATGTGTAAGAATCGGTCCAATACTTGGCCTTCGCGTATGAATACAAGCTTCTCGCAAGCTATAACACATACCGCCAAACATACTAGTGGATGTTGTTGAAGTAAATCAGGTTTCAGAGATGTGGCAGTCGTATATCAAGATTATCAAGCCGTGACTTCACTCATACAGCTCCTGGTCTCGGTCAGTCGGCACCTGACCCGGTTAGGTGCATACGGGTGCTAAATTTGATTATTGTTTGCCGTGATAAATGCATTACCAGCTAAAAGCATTCCGACGGCTTCTTGTTGCTATTTATTTGGAATTCGTGATATTTCGGCCGAAATTCGAAGTTGATTTTTCTCTTTCGTTTAGGTCTGTATGCTTAATTAAGGTAAATTTATACCAAATGACAGTATTGTTCATGGTATGCACTTCAATAGCTGTTTTAGTTCTTCACATCTTCAGGGTAAAGGATCGAACGCGCTTTTATCATTTTAAAGATATTATTCAGTCAAGTGGTTCCTATTAGCTATGTAATAGCTTCGAATGCTCTTGTATACACTGGAGAAAAATCTGGAAGCTTCAGTAGTGTAAAGTTTTTCATTTGAGCTCAATAAATTGAAGACCTACAGTGTTAGATATATATCTTGGAGTTTACTGAATGACATTGATAGAGATGACACGAGTCAATTGTAAATGCAATATAACCAAAAAAATCCGTTAGAATTGTGTTTAACGCCACTCTAAACAGTATTTCAGCAAAATATGCTTATTTATAACAAAAATGAATATGTAACGGTTTGTTCTTTTCCAACAATAACTTTGCATCATTTAAGATATGTGGTGGGGAAGGAGTAAACAAATTAACTGTGGAAATTCGAACAATGGGATATAAGTTTAACTCGTAAAATCTATCGATATATCTTTTAGCGATTTTATCTTAAGTCCTTGTAATCATTCGTATACTGAAAACTGATGGCTATTTCTTAGAAAGATAACAAAACAAATACTTTCTATTTAAGGGAAGAAAAAATATACGTCGTTGTTTTCTCCAAAAAGAGGTCCGTTTTATGTTGAAGTGCGGAGCAATTCTAACTTAGATTTAACAAAACCGCAAAATGAACACAAGACAATTTCATTTCGGGTTATTTGATAACACATATCACGGGTTAATATATCTCGGGGTACTTCTCATCTGAACTTGCCACGGACAATCAGTTAGTTGTAGCCGAAGACAATAATATGGCACATGTAAAGGATGATATAAAAATTCGTTTAGAGACTTCTAAACATGCTACAGTGTTAGATATATATCTTGGAGTTTACTGAATGACATTGATAGAGATGACACGAGTCAATTGTAAATGCAATATAACCAAAAAAAAATCCGTTAGAATTGTGTTTAACGCCACTCTAAACAGTATTTCAGCAAAATATGCTTATTTATAACAAAAATGAATATGTAACGGTTTGTTCTTTTCCAACAATAACTTTGCATCATTTAAGATATGTGGTGGGGAAGGAGTAAACAAATTAACTGTGGAAATTCGAACAATGGGATATAAGTTTAACTCGTAAAATCTATCGATATATCTTTTAGCGATTTTATCTTAAGTCCTTGTAATCATTCGTATACTGAAAACTGATGGCTATTTCTTAGAAAGATAACAAAACAAATACTTTCTATTTAAGGGAAGAAAAATATACGTCGTTGTTTTCTCCAAAAAGAGGTCATTTTTATGTTGAAGTGCGGAGCAATTCTAACTTAGATTTAACAAAACCGCAAAATGAACACAAGACAATTTCATTTCGGGTTATTTGATAACACATATCACGGGTGAATATATCTCGGGGTACTTCTCATCTGAACTTGCCACGGACAATCAGTTAGTTGTAGCCGAAGACAATAATATGGCACATGTAAAGGATGATATAAAAATTCGTTTAGAGACTTCTAAACATGCTACAGTGTTAGATATATATCTTGGAGTTTATTGAATGACATTGATAGAGATGACACGAGTCAATTGTAAATGCAATATAACCAAAAAAAAATCCGTTAGAATTGTGTTTAACGCCACTCTAAACAGTATTTCAGCAAAATATGCTTATTTATAACAAAAATGAATATGTAACGGTTTGTTCTTTTCCAACAATAACTTTGCATCATTTAAGATATGTGGTGGGGAAGGAGTAAACAAATTAACTGTGGAAATTCGAACAATGGGATATAAGTTTAACTCGTAAAATCTATCGATATATCTTTTAGCGATTTTATCTTAAGTCCTTGTAATCATTCGTATACTGAAAACTGATGGCTATTTCTTAGAAAGATAACAGAACAAAAACTTTCTATTTAAGGGAAGAAAAATATACGTCGTTGTTTTCTCCAAAAAGAGGTCATTTTTATGTTGAAGTGCGGAGCAATTCTAACTTAGATTTAACAAAACCGCAAAATGAACACAAGACAATTTCATTTCGGGTTATTTGATAACACATATCACGGGTGAATATATCTCGGGGTACTTCTCATCTGAACTTGCCACGGACAATCAGTTAGTTGTAGCCGAAGACAATAATATGGCACATGTAAAGGATGATATGAAAATTCGTTTAGAGACTTCTAAACATGCTACAGTGTCAGATATATATCTTGGAGTTTACTGAATGACATTGATAGAGATGACACGAGTCAATTGTAAATGCAATATAACCAAAAAAAAATCCGTTAGAATTGTGTTTAACGCCACTCTAAACAGTATTTCAGCAAAATATGCTTATTTATAACAAAAATGAATATGTAACGGTTTGTTCTTTTCCAACAATAACTTTGCATCATTTAAGATATGTGGTGGGGAAGGAGTAAACAAATTAACTGTGGAAATTCGAACAATGGGATATAAGTTTAACTCGTAAAATCTATCGATATATCTTTTAGCGATTTTATCTTAAGTCCTTGTAATCATTCGTATACTGAAAACTGATGGCTATTTCTTAGAAAGATAACAAAACAAATACTTTCTATTTAAGGGAAGAAAAATATACGTCGTTGTTTTCTCCAAAAAGAGGTCATTTTTATGTTGAAGTGCGGAGCAATTCTAACTTAGATTTAACAAAACCGCAAAATGAACACAAGACAATTTCATTTCGGGTTATTTGATAACACATATCACGGGTGAATATATCTCGGGGTACTTCTCATCTGAACTTGCCACGGACAATCAGTTAGTTGTAGCCGAAGACAATAATATGGCACATGTAAAGGATGATATAAAAATTCGTTTAGAGACTTCTAAACATGCTACAGTGTTAGATATATATCTTGGAGTTTATTGAATGACATTGATAGAGATGACACGAGTCAATTGTAAATGCAATATAACCAAAAAAAAATCCGTTAGAATTGTGTTTAACGCCACTCTAAACAGTATTTCAGCAAAATATGCTTATTTATAACAAAAATGAATATGTAACGGTTTGTTCTTTTCCAACAATAACTTTGCATCATTTAAGATATGTGGTGGGGAAGGAGTAAACAAATTAACTGTGGAAATTCGAACAATGGGATATAAGTTTAACTCGTAAAATCTATCGATATATCTTTTAGCGATTTTATCTTAAGTCCTTGTAATCATTCGTATACTGAAAACTGATGGCTATTTCTTAGAAAGATAACAAAACAAATACTTTCTATTTAAGGCAAGAAAAATATACGTCGTTGTTTTCTCCAAAAAGAGGTCATTTTTATGTTGAAGTGCGGAGCAATTCTAACTTAGATTTAACAAAACCGCAAAATGAACACAAGACAATTTCATTTCGGGTTATTTGATAACACATATCACGGGTGAATATATCTCGGGGTACTTCTCATCTGAACTTGCCACGGACAATCAGTTAGTTGTAGCCGAAGACAATAATATGGCACATGTAAAGGATGATATAAAAATTCGTTTAGAGACTTCTAAACATGCTACAGTGTTAGATATATATCTTGGAGTTTATTGAATGACATTGATAGAGATGACACGAGTCAATTGTAAATGCAATATAACCAAAAAAAAATTCCGTTAGAATTGTGTTTAACGCCACTCTTAACAGTATTTCAGCAAAATATGCTTATTTATAACAAAAATGAATATGTAACGGTTTGTTCTTTTCCAACAATAACTTTGCATCATTTAAGATATGTGGTGGGGAAGGAGTAAACAAATTAACTGTGGAAATTCGAACAATGGGATATAAGTTTAACTCGTAAAATCTATCGATATATCTTTTAGCGATTTTATCTTAAGTCCTTGTAATCATTCGTATACTGAAAACTGATGGCTATTTCTTAGAAAGATAACAAAACAAATACTTTCTATTTAAGGCAAGAAAAATATACGTCGTTGTTTTCTCCAAAAAGAGGTCATTTTTATGTTGAAGTGCGGAGCAATTCTAACTTAGATTTAACAAAACCGCAAAATGAACACAAGACAATTTCATTTCGGGTTATTTGATAACACATATCACGGGTGAATATATCTCGGGGTACTTCTCATCTGAACTTGCCACGGACAATCAGTTAGTTGTAGCCGAAGACAATAATATGGCACATGTAAAGGATGATATAAAAATTCGTTTAGAGACTTCTAAACATGCTACAGTGTTAGATATATATCTTGGAGTTTATTGAATGACATTGATAGAGATGACACGAGTCAATTGTAAATGCAATATAACCAAAAAAAAAATCCGTTAGAATTGTGTTTAACGCCACTCTAAACAGTATTTCAGCAAAATATGCTTATTTATAACAAAAATGAATATGTAACGGTTTGTTCTTTTCCAACAATAACTTTGCATCATTTAAGATATGTGGTGGGGAAGGAGTAAACAAATTAACTGTGGAAATTCGAACAATGGGATATAAGTTTAACTCGTAAAATCTATCGATATATCTTTTAGCGATTTTATCTTAAGTCCTTGTAATCATTCGTATACTGAAAACTGATGGCTATTTCTTAGAAAGATAACAAAACAAATACTTTCTATTTAAGGGAAGAAAAATATACGTCGTTGTTTTCTCCAAAAAGAGGTCATTTTTATGTTGAAGTGCGGAGCAATTCTAACTTAGATTTAACAAAACCGCAAAATGAACACAAGACAATTTCATTTCGGGTTATTTGATAACACATATCACGGGTGAATATATCTCGGGGTACTTCTCATCTGAACTTGCCACGGACAATCAGTTAGTTGTAGCCGAAGACAATAATATGGCACATGTAAAGGATGATATAAAAATTCGTTTAGAGACTTCTAAACATGCTACAGTGTTAGATATATATCTTGGAGTTTATTGAATGACATTGATAGAGATGACACGAGTCAATTGTAAATGCAATATAACCAAAAAAAAATCCGTTAGAATTGTGTTTAACGCCACTCTAAACAGTATTTCAGCAAAATATGCTTATTTATAACAAAAATGAATATGTAACGGTTTGTTCTTTTCCAACAATAACTTTGCATCATTTAAGATATGTGGTGGGGAAGGAGTAAACAAATTAACTGTGGAAATTCGAACAATGGGATATAAGTTTAACTCGTAAAATCTATCGATATATCTTTTAGCGATTTTATCTTAAGTCCTTGTAATCATTCGTATACTGAAAACTGATGGCTATTTCTTAGAAAGATAACAAAACAAATACTTTCTATTTAAGGGAAGAAAAATATACGTCGTTGTTTTCTCCAAAAAGAGGTCATTTTTATGTTGAAGTGCGGAGCAATTCTAACTTAGATTTAACAAAACCGCAAAATGAACACAAGACAATTTCATTTCGGGTTATTTGATAACACATATCACGGGTGAATATATCTCGGGGTACTTCTCATCTGAACTTGCCACGGACAATCAGTTAGTTGAAGCCGAAGACAATAATATGGCACATGTAAAGGATGATATAAAAATTCGTTTAGAGACTTCTAAACATGCTACAGTGTTAGATATATATCTTGGAGTTTATTGAATGACATTGATAGAGATGACACGAGTCAATTGTAAATGCAATATAACCAAAAAAAAATCCGTTAGAATTGTGTTTAACGCCACTCTAAACAGTATTTCAGCAAAATATGCTTATTTATAACAAAAATGAATATGTAACGGTTTGTTCTTTTCCAACAATAACTTTGCATCATTTAAGATATGTGGTGGGGAAGGAGTAAACAAATTAACTGTGGAAATTCGAACAATGGGATATAAGTTTAACTCGTAAAATCTATCGATATATCTTTTAGCGATTTTATCTTAAGTCCTTGTAATCATTCGTATACTGAAAACTGATGGCTATTTCTTAGAAAGATAACAAAACAAATACTTTCTATTTAAGGGAAGAAAAATATACGTCGTTGTTTTCTCCAAAAAGAGGTCATTTTTATGTTGAAGTGCGGAGCAATTCTAACTTAGATTTAACAAAACCGCAAAATGAACACAAGACAATTTCATTTCGGGTTATTTGATAACACATATCACGGGTGAATATATCTCGGGGTACTTCTCATCTGAACTTGCCACGGACAATCAGTTAGTTGTAGCCGAAGACAATAATATGGCACATGTAAAGGATGATATAAAAATTCGTTTAGAGACTTCTAAACATGCTACAGTGTTAGATATATATCTTGGAGTTTACTGAATGACATTGATAGAGATGACACGAGTCAATTGTAAATGCAATATAACCAAAAAAAAAAATCCGTTAGAATTGTGTTTAACGCCACTCTAAACAGTATTTCAGCAAAATATGCTTATTTATAACAAAAATGAATATGTAACGGTTTGTTCTTTTCCAACAATAACTTTGCATCATTTAAGATATGTGGTGGGGAAGGAGTAAACAAATTAACTGTGGAAATTCGAACAATGGGATATAAGTTTAACTCGTAAAATCTATCGATATATCTTTTAGCGATTTTATCTTAAGTCCTTGTAATCATTCGTATACTGAAAACTGATGGCTATTTCTTAGAAAGATAACAAAACAAATACTTTCTATTGAAGGGAAGAAAAATATACGTCGTTGTTTTCTCCAAAAAGAGGTCATTTTTATGTTGAAGAGCGGAGCAATTCTAACTTAGATTTAACAAAACCGCAAAATGAACACAAGACAATTTCATTTCGGGTTATTTGATAACACATATCACGGGTGAATATATCTCGGGGTACTTCTCATCTGAACTTGCCACGGACAATCAGTTAGTTGTAGCCGAAGATAATAATATGGCACATGTAAAGGATGATATAAAAATTCGTTTAGAGACTTCTAAACATGCTACAGTGTTAGATATATATCTTGGAGTTTACTGAATGACATTGATAGAGATGACACGAGTCAATTGTAAAAGCAATATAACCAAAAAAAAATCCGTTAGAATTGTGTTTAACGCCACTCTAAACAGTTTTTCAGCAAAATATGCTTATTTATAACAAAAATGAATATGTAACGGTTTGTTCTTTTCCAACAATAACTTTGCATCATTTAAGATATGTGGTGGGGAAGGAGTAAACAAATTAACTGTGGAAATTCGAACAATGGGATATAAGTTTAACTTGTAAAATCTATCGATATATCTTTTAGCGATTTTATCTTAAGTCCTTGTAATCATTCGTATACTGAAAACTGATGGCTATTTCTTAGAAAGATAACAAAACAAATACTTTCTATTTAAGGGTAGAAAAATATACGTCGTTGTTTTCTCCAAAAAGAGGTCATTTTTATGTTGAAGTGCGGAGCAATTCTAACTTAGATTTAACAAAACCGCAAAATGAACACAAGACAATTTCATTTCGGGTTATTTGATAACACATATCACGGGTGAATATATCTCGGGGTACTTCTCATCTGAACTTGCCACGGACAATCAGTTAGTTGTAGCCGAAGACAATAATATGGCACATGTAAAGGATGATATAAAAATTCGTTTAGAGACTTCTAAACATGCTACAGTGTTAGATATATATCTTGGAGTTTACTGAATGACATTGATAGAGATGACACGAGTCAATTGTAAATGCAATATAACCAAAAAAAAAATCCGTTAGAATTGTGTTTAACGCCACTCTAAACAGTTTTTCAGCAAAATATGCTTATTTATAACAAAAATGAATATGTAACGGTTTGTTCTTTTCCAACAATAACTTTGCATCATTTAAGATATGTGGTGGGGAAGGAGTAAACAAATTAACTGTGGAAATTCGAACAATGGGATATAAGTTTAACTCGTAAAATCTATCGATATATCTTTTAGCGATTTTATCTTAAGTCCTTGTAATCATTCGTATACTGAAAACTGATGGCTATTTCTTAGAAAGATAACAAAACAAATACTTTCTATGTAAGGGAAGAAAAATATACGTCGTTGTTTTCTCCAAAAAGAGGTCATTTTTATGTTGAAGTGCGGAGCAATTCTAACTTAGATTTAACAAAACCGCAAAATGAACACAAGACAATTTCATTTCGGGTTATTTGATAACACATATCACGGGTGAATATATCTCGGGGTACTTCTCATCTGAACTTGCCACGGACAATCAGTTAGTTGTAGCCGAAGACAATAATATGGCACATGTAAAGGATGATATAAAAATTCGTTTAGAGACTTCTGAACATGCTACAGTGTTAGATATATATCTTGGAGTTTACTGAATGACATTGATAGAGATGACACGAGTCAATTGTAAATGCAATATAACCAAAAAAAAATTTGAACCGAATTCCACAGCTAAGACCCTTTCAGCGCATTCCAAATTCTCAGTACTTTCAGTCCTTTGATTTAATTACATCAGTCTACTTTAGGTTAAAGCCGTCATGGCGCAGTTGGTAGGGCATAAGACTCCCAATCTTCAACCATGGGGTGTCATGGGGTCGATCCCCGGTGCCCACACATATCCTTTCCGACATTTGTTTCTAACCAATGGATGGAAAATCGTTAACCTGAGTGGGATAGGAGCTGGAGGCTAGGAAAGGATGTAATGGTGGTACTGGTGCGAGATATACCGGATTGTTAGGTGCTCCGGCTGCCGCGATATGACTGAATATTTGATTGTTAAAAGCGGCGTTAAAGCCAATTGAAACAAACAAACGACTTAAGATTTTTCAATTTATCTATTTTTAATATGTTTTATATGTATATTTAGATATCTTCGTATGTGTTGATTAGATGAAATTACATATATCATAGGTATTGTATTCGCTAAATTAACCCTTCGGAACTGTATTAAATTCAAAATTGTCGGCCCATTAGCTCAGTTGGTAGAGCACTTGACTCCAAACCTCAAGGTCACGGGTTCGAGCCCTGGGCTGACCATATTAACTAACAAACTAATTTTCTTTCGGATGAGAAGTTAAACCGGTGCTATCCACCAAGCACGTTAAAGAACCAGGCGGAGCTCTCAGCAGGTTTGTCCTGTATCCTTGCACTTTCCCCCATAACAACTAACCGTCTTCTGGGGGCGCCGCTCATATGGGCATGTGCTATGGTAGTGACGATAAACAAACGGAAATACACACATCTAAATCAAAGGTCTGAAAGCACTGGTGGAAGTAATTCAGTTGTCAATACTTCTTTTTTTTAGCCGTCGTCATAGCGCAGTTGGTAGCGCGTCGGACTGTCGATCTAGAGGTCCCGGGTTCGATCCCCGACGGCGGCACTCATCCTTTCCGACTATTTGTCTCTCACCAATGAGTCGATAATCGTAGACCTATGTGGGATAGCAGCTGGAGGCTAGGACAGGATGTAATGGTAGTACTGGTGTTAGAAATACCAGGATTCCATTGTTAGGTGCTCCAGCCGCCGCGATATAACTGAAAGATTGTTAAAAGCGGCGTAAAACCCCATTCAAACAAATTGAAAATTCATTTCATAAACAGTTGTCAATACTTCTTTTAAAAATTCATTTCATAAACAACTCTGGTTTCAAAAGGACAGGCAGGGGGTGTAGACTAAGATCAGACTACATTTATATAAAGTCTGGTCTTTGTCTATACTTCCTGCTAACCGGAATATTCCGGGTTCAGCATGACAAGGGTTAATAATCTTTCGATCCCATTAGAGCGAACATCTCTGGACAACATGCGAATAGATTTCACTGTAAGCTGTAAACGTTATGTAATAAACATCATCAGTAATTTATAGCTGACGGCAGAATCAATGACGGCATTTTACTTGTTTTTTCGAGGTTATAAAACGTAACAAGGGAAAGTGTTGATTACCTCATAACAGCTTGATCGAATTTAATCAAAGTGCCGTAAGTACTGCATTTCGTCGTTACTAAAAAATGGATAAACCGTTACATTTCGAATTTAAAGTTTTAAAAAAGGCAACTTCAAAAAACTTCTTTCACGACATGGAGGTTCTATCCTGGTGTACCGTATTTACATTAAAGTTAGAAATGTGAGAAATGATATTATTTTAACACAACACAAGATTTTGATTCGAATTTTGTCGGAGTCCCGTTAAAAATCATGTTTGAAGTTGAGATCAATCTTTCATTAAAAAACTGCCAATGTCTATATAATCAGATGTCCATAATACTCCTCTAAAGATCTCATGATCATTTCTAGCTAATGTAGGAAATTAAGAGGTGTCAGGGATCTTTATTTCTGGAATTATGCTTTCAATTGCAACATGGGTTACGAAAAATAAGCAACGTATTGTGAGAGCCAAGTTTATTCAATTCTTACCCGTTATATAGCTAGTAAAAATATTTTCCTTCTTTAATATTTTTCAATCATGTTTTTTTTTTTTTTTTTTTTTTATATATATATATATATATATATATATATATATATATTATGCTAAGATCACCCGCAAGCTTCAATATACAGGCTTACTAGAAAGTTTACGGAAATATAACATCTTAAGGAAGTAGGATACACAAGGATAAATGTATTTTGCGCTTCTATAAATTTTCTGCACTTGAAACTAAAAATAATGTAAATAATTATATGACTTGAATAACTATGCAATATGAAACGGATTTTGATAGAAGCCCAAAAAATAAATGAAGAGTGGGGTAAAACAATAAAACATAAACAGAATCACAGAAACTAAGGCCCTGTCGCATGGCAAGCGAGAGCTCTTACCACTGCGCCAAGCGGGAATATGGTAAGCCTTATTTGCAATGTGTTGAGAGAACTCTTTCGTCAAGTGACGCATTTATTTACATATTTATATTTCTGGCATATTTCTAAATAATCTTTTACCCAACGTATTTTCAACTTTTGGCTGGAAAATAATTATGATGATTACCTCATTTACTGATTCGTTCACGACTTGCTTCTTTATACCACCGGATTCATTCAGCAAATGGGTTGTAACATGAATTGTCGACGCCTTCAACACGAGTTGAAAAGTCCCTTGTAGCAGGTTTAAATCATGTGCCCCTCTTGTTTTCCTTTATACATTTTTCTTAACTTGTAAAATGCAATGAGGCATTTTGGGAATTAGGGGCGAACTATATCTCCAGAATCTGGTTAGATAAATGGTCTGGCGACGAATTAAAAACGATATAAGAATCATATTTTGGATCTAAATGAGTTTTCTGATCGAAGACCTTTCTCGTTTGCACTTACTGTCCATAATAGTTCTTATCACAGTAACTGCAACGCGAAAACGGGTAATTAGACAAAGGCAGACGGGTATAAATGGGATTATGAAAACTCTTTTGAGCTACCTGTTGTACGCATTATAGCATTGAATTTGAAAATCTGATACATTATCTGAATACTGTTACGATAGATATTAATGAATGCATTTAGAAATTTTAGAACATGATTGTGGACGTTTGTGAAAAGTTTTTTAGTACAAAAAAGGTTGTAACGAGAAGTAACGAGAATATAAATAAGTTTATACCATGGTTTAATGAAATTTATAGACTCTTCTCACGCGATTTTTGAGAATTTACAAAAGAAACTTAGCAAATTCTCTTAAAGGTACTTAATTGACGTATTGAATTAGAATTCTTCGTTAAGCTTTTTATTATAATTATTGTCATTATTATCCCCGTTTCGGCGAAGGGGATATAGTAATGGTCTCCGTCCGTCATTCCGTCACCAATCTTGTCCGGAGCATATCTCCTAAAGTGTAAATGCTATCATTTTGAAAGATCTCATAATAGATCTCATTTAGGAGAAGTGCAGTGCAAAGGAACCACAACTCTTGCTTGCATAGTTTTGGAGTTATTTCCCTTTGTTATTTCGAAGACTTAGATTTTGTCCGGAGCATATCTCCTAAAGTATGAATGCTATCAACTTGAAACTTCATAGGTGGATAGATCTCATTAGGAGAAGTGCAGTGCACAAGAAACCACAACTCTTGCTTGCATAGTTTTGGGGTTATTGCCCTTTGTTGTTTTCAAGACTAAGATTTTGTCCGGAGCATATCCCTGAAAGTATGATAGCTATTAACTTGAAACTTCATTGGTGGATAGATCTTGTTGAGGAACAGTGCAGTGCACAAGACCCACAACCATTGCTTGCATAATTTTAGAGTTATTGCCTTGTGTTGTTTTTAAGACTTAGATTTATTCCAGGGCATACCTCTGAAAGTATGATAGCTATTAACTTGAAACTAATTAACAAGAAATGCGATGCACAAGAAGCCTTAATCTAACTGGCTTAAGTTTACCATCAAGCTTTTACGGCGGGGGATGCAGTGGCTCTTGTTAATCTTTGCGAAAATATGATAGCCATGAAAATGGGAATAACAGTATTATAGCATGACGGAAAATGATATATCTTTGCAGGAATTAGACAAGCCATTCAATCTTGATAAAATACGTAAAACTGTCGCATCACTAAATTGCTAGTAGATTCTGGTAATGATGATTTTTAAACAATCTATATTACAACTTCTATTAACTATTTTCAACAACAAATTTCAAAAGATGTGTATCCAGAATCTTAAATGAAAGGGGTAATGGTTCTTATCTTCAAAAAGGTGTACGGGAGAACAAAAATAATTATGGGTGCTCTTCCCCTTTTTTCAATCTGCCTCCGTAATAAGTTGAGTAAATGGTGTGAGAATCAACACATAATTACAGATAAATAAATCGGCTGTCGCACTAGTATTGTATATTCATTTTGTGCTGTATTATACAGAAAGGACTTTTCTCGATGAAAGACTGCTTTGCACGAGAAATGTTTTAATAAAATGAACAGCGAACTGGGACAAAATTGACTAACATAGGTATTAGCTCCAAAATTTTCAGTACTACAAACCTTCTACAAGAATGTTAAAGCTGAATGTGTTAATCTACCTAGTAATGGTAAAATATCTTCTTGATATCAAATAGCATTGGGTTTAAAACAAGGTTAACTCAATTCCAAGTATCGTTTTTCTCGATATTAATTCTATCATATGAAATGAATTGCAAAATTTATTATCCCTTGTCAGGCTGAACCCCGAATTTTCCTGTTTTGGCAGGTGGCATCGTTGTCTGCGCATGTCATATTCTCCGAAGATTGACCTGTCTTCGGGACCGTATCACTTATCCAGGTTGAGATAAATATTACTACGTCGTACGCATAGCTCCATATTATATCGCCAAAAAGTAGAAAATGAATAATTGCTATAAAAACTACAATTGTGGAGAAATCAATTTAAACTGTCGCCCCAAATTAATGTGAAATATAATTATTAAAAATGTAGTTCGACGGAATCGGCCGAGTTGTGACGAATGACACTAACCAGAATGGTCAAATTAGATAGGTAAGTATTTAAAAAATGCCACCTATCGGAAGATAACGAGGTGGCATAGACAAATATCCGGCTTCACATACACGTGCAGTCTGATCTTAGTCTAAGCCGCCTGATTGCCACCTGATTGCCCGTCCCTGTTGAGCAGGGGTTGTTCATAAAAATAATTGTCTTAAGAATTATTAGTTCTCTGGTAGGAAATCTTTGGCATTGACTGTTATATGCACAGGTGCTAATGAACTAAGCTTACGGACGAGTTCGTAATTATCCGTAACCTAGTTAGTTGTTTGTATGACAGGCGAAAGCTAAAACGTCATCACTGACGTCATTATTTGATGTAAACAAATCTTAATTTGTGGTGGGTCACATCGTAACTGTAGGCTTACTGCGTAGAATTATGTTGATCTTATAATTACAATCGTCATATCTATTTATGCTTTTGAGCCTGGAGTATACTTTTCTTGTTTATTTCATAATGTGTTTTTGGCGAAGAAAATCCATTGTATATACCATTAAAATTCGTAAAGAGTTAAACAGAAAATGAGATGAAATAGAAACTAGCCAAATAAAATGTTGAACGGCGAAATGAATTTTGTCAAATATGTAATAAGGAAGAAGTACAGACTGAATACCACTTTTTTTTAACATGTGAGCAGTATAACAATATACGACAAAAATACAGCTTCGCATTCTATTGAAAAAAATAGTTTTAAAACTTAAGTCAAGGAAAACAACAAATCATGTTATCTAAACTGACTGACGAAGAATAAGAGATGAGAAATAGAATTTAACAGAATAGGGCTAAAGAAATATAGGTCATTTAAAAAAACTTACACACTAACAGCAAATAATGTATATTAATATTATCGTGTCTTCGGAATATGTCATTAAAATGGCTTATACAAAAAATGCATGTACCTATTGACCCAATGATCAAGGAATGATATTCCGTTTGTTGTAGAAACTGGACTCTATAAACTCGCCATCAAATGCTACTAGATCCTATGAATAAATTCTAAATTCAGTAGGTTGCAGATCTTTCAAAAAAAAAACATTTTGTGAATTCTTCGAAGCCAAAGACGACTTAAAGGTATGACTTTAATGACTCTTCAACAATTTTATAAAAGGAAAGTATTTGCTTTTTCGGTATTTATTGAATTTCCCTTTCACGATAAATGTACTTCCCTCGTGTTTAATCTACTTAATTTATAAGGAATTGAAAATGAGTGTTGAATACTCTCAGTTTTCCACTTTTAAACAACAGAAATTATAGGGTGATGTCGTTAGTCTTTAGGTTTAAAACAATAACGGCTGAATTACTAATGGAAGTCAGTAATGTAATAGATACGTCTTTGAAACCACCAATAAAGTATTGCTTGGAAAACCGAAATAAACGTCTTAATTACCCAATAAATTCCTATGCTATTCGCGTTGTACTCGGTCGACTTATTTGGCGATTCGTGGCGCAAAAGAGTTCGGCTTCTATTCTTTCTTTTCAAGGAAAATTAAGAGTCCAAATAGTTCATGTGTAATCTGTTAAACGACCATAAGCTCTTAATGGAAATCTTAATGGATCTTAATGGAAATGACCTAACAGTTTGTGTCCGTGTATCTCCGCCAGTATAATCCATTTTTTAAACGCCAATGATGTCAAATGTGTTAAGTTTACATAATTATTATTCCAGGTTACTTAAATGCCCAAAACTGCTCAAGTTGATGATTTTATAGAGACAAATATATTTATATTTAATCATTTTAAATTAAAACGAAAAGATTGATATAATCAAACCCAAAATGCATATCAATAAGGAATAATTTCGAAACATGTCGGTTATTGACAACCGTAAAGCATATGTCAGCTGTGCAAATATAGTTAAAAGTCAATTTAATTTGATATAGAAGATACCACGTGTCTCTTTCATCTAGGACATCCGTTGATTAAATTTGAACTTAATTCGACCAAAACATTAACAATACAGATCATACAGAACGCATTTCGAAAAATATATAACGCACGGAAATCAGATACAGAAACAGAAAACATAATACTAGAAAATATCGGTAAAGGAAAACTTGGCAAAAATTGAACATTGAACAATGTGACATAGATGAGGCAAAAAATCAACGATTAGATTCTCAAGAGTACCATAAAACTTCCCAAACAATTAGTAATTCAAAATAACGAAATCGCTTGCCATGGTGTGGTATATTAAAGATGACAAATGGCTAATAAGAAGGTTAAACATTCCTCATGAATAATGTAGATAAAATCGATAAAGCGTTTTGCAAATAAAAACTGTAAAAAAACTTGAAAACGGCAATGAAATTACATAAAATGCATTCAGTGAGATAGACAGACTATTGGAGCTACTTGAAAAAAAAAATAACGATAACAAGAACACTGAAATGCCTATTATGTATGACCAATATAATGCTTTAAGCATCGTTGGTGGTAATACACACATATTTTCCTAATCTTAAGTGCATAACGTAAAATGCGAAATCTTAGACGAAGCGATTGTCTTTTTAAATAGATCTTTTCATTTAACTCTTGGAAATCTGAGATCCACGGTCCTTTGACTATTCTATTTACTCGAATTTCTTCCAATCGATTTTACTTTAAATAGCACATGTCACCCATATCAATGTACCATTAGCCCTACTCATTGCGACAATTAATCCCGGGGTAATTCCCCCGAAGCATGGTCAATGATAAACTCTTTTGGTAGATAGATTCGTTTCTAAAATCATTCAGAGGCAAAGATGGCATTGAACTTTCTGTTTATAATTCTGCAAGCAAATTTTAGTAAGTGAGGCCTCGGCTACCTAATCTTTCACCCCTGGACTCTTTCTTTATTCGTACGACCACTGTATTAAATCTATAAGCTTTGGGGTAAATCTTTTGTGTATATTAAAACACTACCCGTGGACTTGTTTGCTTGATTATATATAAAACATTTACTTCATTTATTACGGGTATTTTATTGAAAGTATGGTAAGTAATAACAGAACAATTTTCTCAATTCTCACGAGACTCTTATAAATTCGTTTCAAAAGTGAACACAGCATTTCATTTAGCTCCATCAAATGAAATAACTCGAGATGATTTCATAATTCTTAATTGTTTTCGAAAACGGAAAACTGTCCAATGGTAATCCCGGGTATACGATGCGATTATTCTGTTCTTAAATTATCCAATCCCTTTAAAAAAAAACTATGCACAATTCTATTCATTCGCCCGTCCGCAAGTAACCAATATATTTCGACACATTTTTCTCAGCAACAATTCTTAGCAATGCTATAAACTTTGGTGCGGATGTGCAACTGGGTTTCTTACATGGCGCTTACCGAATTTAGGTCCAAGTTAACTGCTTCCTGTTCAGTTTATTTTCGGAAAAACACTTGTATAGTGGTATATTTTCGTCGCATTTTCTCACCAATAGCGTTTAACTTTGATGTGGATGTTCAACCAAGGGTCCAAAACGATGCTTACCGACTTTAGGTCAGCAAGTTAATTACGTCCTGTTTCACATCTTAGTTTATTTTTGCACATGAACTGTTGTAGTGGTTTATTTTCATCGCATTTTTCTCAGCAACTACTAATATCGTCAGCTCGAATCTTGATGAGGAAGTTTATCAAAGGGTCCTTACATGGTGCTTACTGAATATGTTCCATTTGGGAAGAATTTCATATTCACTATATGATGTAGTGCATACTATGGTATACTAAGTGAGTTTTTATTTACAGATTTCTTGTTTATTCTTTGTTCTGAACATCATGCCTTGGGTAATTTCTTTGAAACTAAGCTTAAGCTTTCAACTTCTCGAATTTACTTTGTATTTTTACATCACCCGAGGATGAAGACTTCAATACCCTCTTCTGATGTATCATGTATGTAATCGTGATAAATAAAGTCGAACCAATCATGCCTATCTTAGCTTCGCTTAACACCAAGCAAACACGGAAATATTGGACCAATGTGAACAAAAACTTGAAATAAAAATCCTACATATGAGTCTTAATAATATAGCCAAGGTAAGACCTTTACAGGACTCATGCTGATGAAATAATTTCTCAATTATTTATATCAATTGGGGTGTCGTTTGCGCAATGGAAAGGAAAGGGATTGCAGTGCTAGACGACAATGCCGTACCGCATGGGTCCGAAAACTGTCAGAGCGAAATATATATAGTTAAAACTGGGGTTAAACATGGCAATAGTCACTGCCGTTGTCGTATTTAGATATAGTTTGGACCTCATATTTTAATCAATTATCAACCGAGGTATGATATAGTAATTAATCCTTTACCGTTAATCTCCCGTTTTAGTCTCATATGTACCCCCATATGAAACCCACAAACAGCCTTATGGCCCCATATAAATATCGGTTGTCCGATCTCTGGGTTCCTGAAGGGCTGCCCATAATGGACCCATTTAGGTTCAAACACGGGTCCTCTATCGGCTCAATCTTTTCATGACCTTTTCTTCTTAATAACGCCTATAATATTAACTCCAAGAGTTCCTCGACAAATCATTTATTCTAATTCATAAACATTCCAAGGGTCTTGATTGCTTTATTATTATACCATTTATTAAATGTTTTACTTTACACTCTATCGAATTAGTAAACGGAAACATCTCATCGGGCGACCAAAACATCGAAACTAAAGCTTTATTAAATTTGTGATCTTAATGCTGTCAGTCGACAATATCATAAAACTTTTCCCCATTCCCGCACAACCTCACTTTAAGAAGCGTAGCATTTCTTTTTTTCTTTTTTTCTTTTTTTCAAACATTGTAGACAATGGCGTTATTGCATGTCAGAAGAAGATACTTTATCATCCACAATGTTTTCTACACCCAAAAGACAAAAGTATTTTGAAATTACATAAACTAACAACTATTTTCCACAACTTTTTACATTTTGGTATTATCTGAAATTTGTTCGCCTGGTATTAAGTTAAAATTCGAACTAGAATGAATCATGGGCAAGTAAATTCTTAGCATTTATTTCCAAATACTATATGAAACTTTTGAAACGAAAGTATAGTTAATTGCCGACGGTAGTAGATAAGAAACCAAAATAGAAAATCGATATTAGCGTTCAATATTGATGATTAAAACCGTTCTTCCTTAATATAGTACATTTCTTTCAGATATTAATTTCAGCAGGTTAATAATGATGCTGAAGGATAGAAGAACAGCTACTAAGTGTATATTAGTGATAATTGCTGCTTTATTACTTTATGAAGCGTTTATTGGCTATGGGTGTCGCTCATACAGAACGAAGCTATCTTTAGATGGGGGTATTCGAAATAAGACCAATCGGGGAGTGATCAACTCTGAGGACGCTCAAAATATGATCACCCGAGAATACATAAAACCTGGAATTGCTGGAAGTACGACTTTGAAAAAAGAAACAAAACCTCATGATGCACCCAATAAGATCACCGGAGAAGAACAAACATCTGAGGGTGATCTAAATAAGTTAACTGGGGATGATCTAAGTAAGATAACTGAAGATGACAATAAGAAATCAGCAACCCATAAAACTATCAAAAGACTGGGATCAGACAAGATTGAAGTTGATTGTCTAGCAGGATTTTCTGGCGAAGGTATACGTTGTGTACGGATCGTGAACCCGAGTATACTATGGAAGAAAAGTCGCGAATATACCTGTATAGCATTAAAACTTGCACAGAATACTACAATCTGCATTCACGATCCAAAAGATGATAAATTCTTGTCGAAAACGCTATACATGCAGGGGATTTGGGAGCCGCATATGATAAATGAGTTTGAAGAAGCACTTAGACGATATGACGTCACCGACGTTCTTGACGTTGGTAGTAATATCGGCGTTTACACCCTCAAGGCTGCTACACTACGTAAGCGTGTTGTAGCAATTGACGCCAACATTGAAAATTTAAAGTTATTGTCAAAATCATTAATACTCGGTAACATAACACAGAACGTGACTTTGATATGGAATGCCGTTTCTGACGTGTACACTAACGTAACCCTAATGGACTATCCAGAAAGCATTGCTTGTGCTCACATTGAAAAACGTGAGCCAACCGTAAATTCTAGTTCAGTAGAAACGATGTTAATAAACGACATTGAACATATATTCAAAAACAAAACCGTAGCAATTAAAATGGACGTTGAATTATCCGAGCTTTTAGCTCTGAGAGGGGCCGAGTCCTTTTTGAAGAATACTAGAGTGAAGTTTATACAAATAGAAATAGAACATCACCGACATATAACTTCCGGGCAAAAAATAGTAGACTTACTAAAGTCTCACGGATTTACAGCATTTAGGACGTGTTTGGGTGAGGACAACGTGACGATGGTTCCCGTGCAGAAATGGCCAACAAACGTGTGTTTCATCCGATAATCATTATGTTGTCCATATAAAACATACACGATATTGAATGCCAAGTCATGGAATACCGATTTTCTTAAACCAGTTATAAATAAACAGATGAAAACAAGTATATGCCGTTTGTTTATCTTTATTAAATTAGTTTAATGAATTCTGTGTTTTATGAACGCGAATTTGATATTATTTTTATAATGTTTTAAAAATTTCAGTGTATGACAAAGGCGTAATCATAGGCTTTAGACGGTTTGTATATTTATTACACTTGAGTAATATCACCCATGTTTTATCAAACTATTCAAAGGGTTTATTTCACTCCAAGGTCGTAGGTGCCGCCGTCATAGCGCAGTCGGTAGACTTCTAATCTTCAATCATGGGATATCCTGGGTTCGATCCCCGGCAGAGGCACATATCCTTTCCGACATTTGTCTCTCGCCAATGGGTGACAACCGAAGTAAGAAAATTTCTCTCTTCAACTTTCCAGTGACAGAACTATTTTTCTGAAATTTGAAGGTCTGGACTATCGAATCAAAGATGACCGCATACAACATGCGATTTTATGTTTTGTAACGACGCGCGAATACAGGTAAGTCCATGAACAAAATTTTTAGTACGCAGCCATTTTCAAATAGTCCCATACAAAAAGGTATCAAAATTTGTAAAATATTTCCTTTATTCGCTCGATATTATTAAAATATAAGAAATGAAGAGAATATTTTTTGTTTTCATGGAGGTATGAACCGAAAAAGCTAATCATACAATGTATGAATCCGCTTCCCGTATTCATACAGTGTGATTAGCTTTTTCGGTTCATACCTCCATGAAAACAAAAAAATATTCTCTTTATCTCTTAAAAACGTGTGATGCAAGTCTATACCGACTTTGTTTCGGCTCGACAGTGAGCAAATCGATGCCCCATCCAGCTCTCGCGGATTTTACGTAGCCCAAATCGTTCAGATGAGATCTTCAAACGCTTAACACATGAATGTAGCTTAACTCTTCTATCTCTTGATAGTATATTGAGCGTCTTCCCAAATTTATGTTTTCACAGTATCCGCGTTTTCTGCTTTTGTTGTTGTTGTTGATGTTGTTGTTTCGTCAAAAAGGAAACGGACCTTCCAACCCGATGGTCATTTAAGAGATGAAGAGAATATTTTTTTTGTTTTCATGGAGGTATGAATCGAAAAAACTAATCACACTGTATGAATACGCGAAGCGGATTCATACATTATGTGATTAGTTTTCTCGGTTCATACCTCCATGAAAACAAAAAATATTCTCTTCATTTCTTATAATTTAATAGTATCGAGAGAAAAAGCAAAAACCCTACATCTTTTGATACCTTTTTGTATGGGACTATTTTGTGCGGAAGCGTACAAAATGGCTGCGTGCTCAAAATTTTGTTCATGGAGGTATGAATTAAATTTTTCGACCAATCAGGAAGCTCGTTTTTGATAGATGAAACTAAAAATTAAAATTATTTTCGATTGACTCACAACTGTCATTCAAACTTCGTACCAACTTATAACTTGTAGCATATTTAAAGCACCATTTCCGTAATTCTTGGCGGAAAAGCTCGAGTGTTATAATAGACCCTCTTTCAGAGATGTTTCCATCTGAGATTTTACTGAATGCTACATTTTACTAGTGTGTATAAAACCTCGTGTTGAAAATACCGCGCATCCAGACCTCAAGCGCCGCATACCGTGACACCGTTCGAAAGAGTAATGATTACTCAAGTCCTCTGTAAAATTCGTTTAATTCCATAATCGCGTTAAAAACTTAAAATTTACTCTACTTCTTTAAAAGGTACCTCACATATGTTTGCCAATGAACTATCAGAATGATAGCCACTCTGCCTTACTATACACCGTCATCATATGGTGACCAAAATGTCGTAAATACAGATTGAATAAAGCTGCATTTGCGCCATCATAAAATCACAATGACTATGACCACAAATAATCACAAAGAACTGAACGCTCTGAGAGCGATTTTAATATCTACATACCACCCATGTATCATGATGAAAAGAGTCAGTAAAGACCCACACACTAAGTGCATTTCTACAAAGTTCTTTTCATAACTATTGCATAACAAATCAGCAATGTACAAAAAAGAAGCATAAGCAATTGGACTCAAATCAAATATGAAACCGAAGCAAAGAGCATTGAAGCACAGGAGCAGGACCACCAGCGTAATTCGAACAAAAATACATGTGGGCTTACCACCGCTTAAAATGTAGGCATATCTATTTATACGGAACATACATCATTTGAAAATGAAAAATTAACATCTTAAGTAATACGTGTTGTTTTACAACTCAACTCAATTCAAATACTTTATTAGACATGTCGGGACATGTCGGCACTTAATGTGACTTTGACCATACAAACAGTTATATAATAATGTGCACATATATATAGATTATCTACATATACTAATATCCATACAAATACTAATATCTAACAACAACTCATTAGCTTATCTCCATTAACCGGTCTTTTTTTTCTCTTGCAGCCATAGTTTCTAAGATATAGCGAGATAAATTATACTTGATTTTCGTACTTGTAGATGACATTAAACGACCAAATGTAGCTAAACCAGGAAAAGTATTCTAAGATATCTCGATCTAATATATCGAAACTTTGAGCAAGTAATAATAAAATGGTTTTCAGGTTCGATAAAACTTGTATTACAAACTCTACATTTTCTTTCTGATAAGGCAGTGTCATTATAAATTCCCCTTTCTATGATCTGATATGCTCAACTATGTGTAACGTTTTTTTTTTTTCGTTCATAAGATAAGATTCAAATTCGGTTTTTCTCTGAAATGATTTGTAATATTGCAGCTTTGACGAGCCAGAAATATCATTGTGTCATTTCTACATAAACTGATCTCTAATTCTTCTCTGTATCAAAGGAAAATAGTTGATACCTGAGTCCGTATCTGTCCATACAAAATTTATTCCAATGATTTGATTTTATAAACCCAACTTGAGGGTGAATAAGATATTTTCGTATGCTTTCTAGATAAGTTTGTTTCAATCTAACATTTTGAGTGTTGCGAGTTTCAAGTCAGTACTTTAAGGATCTTTTACGTGCAATTAATGGAATAAGGGATATCTACCTAATTCTACGTCATTACAGCTTATTTTACGTACATATATATATATATCGTCCACTAACTAAGTAGGTCTAGGGAAAGTAAATCAATTTCACGTCATCTGTCAGGCGAGATTCTTATTGATATAATTTCAAGCGATCCTCTGATTGGAATTAAAAACCAATGTAAGTTAACTTCCGTTATTCATCGTCGCTACCGTAGCACATGCCCACATTAGCGACGCCCCCAGAAGACGGTTAGTTGTTACGGGGGATAGTGCAAGGATACAGGACGAATCTGCTCTGAGCCCACATGGTTCCTGAACTTGCTCGATGTAAAGAACCGCCACGCGGGGCCTCAGTTTAACGTTTCATCCGACAGACAATTTGTTTGTAAGTTTGGCCAGCCCAGGACTCGAACCCATGAGCTTTTCGAGTTTTGAAGTCAAGTGCTCTACCAACTGAGCTAATCTGGCTGAGAATCAATACTTTTTTCATACCATATTCTGATTTCAAATTACAAGCCCAGAAGAAATGATTATAAATCATTTTGGTAATTCAATAGCCACTTTTAAACACGGGTTAATATATATATATATTTAAGTACCATTATATATAATAGCTTTGTGATGGGGGGCATCTCAAATAGGGTAAAAATCCTAAAATAAAGGGATCATAATATACTGAAATTAGCTTTTTTGTACGCATGATTAAGACCTTTTCAATTTAAAGAAGTTCTGGACCCAAGATTATAAAACTTATTCCATACTCAGTTGAGAATTTACTCAAACTTCGAGTTGGGATTAACGACATATTTCTGCGTGGATCCTATGGTAATTGCATGAAAATAAATAATCATATTTGTAGGTTGTTACTTATGACTATAAACATACAATTGAAATTAAAACAAGAAATTGTTTCAAATCTGAAGTTTGAGTAAATTTCAATTGAGTACGAATTTTATTATAATCTTCGGCTCTAACCACTGAGCTCTAGGGTAGAGCTATAAGCAGATATGTTGTAACGGACGTCTATGGATAATTATTTTCATCTTTTAGACTGCAACCCTTTCCCGTACAAACCCGTTATTTTGCGTCGTTGTGATTACAAATCTTGAGAAAACATTGTTATAAAAATGCTTGTTTCTCCTTTTCTCAAATATTTTCCATTCCGCATAGGATGATTTCATTCATATGGCATCCAATTTTCATTGTCGCCTGCAACCTCTTTCAATTTGGACCAGTCTAAATTGAAAAAAATACATGAAGGGGTTTACAAGATTTTAAGGTAAAAACGATTGACTTTGTGTTCAAAGTTCTCTCCCTGAGTACCCGGAATTACTTGCATTCTGATTGATCTGTATTCTTCATTGAATGGGCCCGGTAGGGGCACATATCCTTTCCGATATTTGTCTCTCACCAATGGGTGGATAATCGTAAACCTAAGTGGGATAGCAGCTGGAGGCTAGGAAAGGATGTAGTGGTAGTACTGGTGTGAAAAAAAATACCAGGACTCCATTGTTAGGTGGTTCAGCCGCCGCGATATGACTGAAATACTGTTAAAAGTGGCCTAAAACCCATTCAATCAATCAATAAATTAATTAATCAATCAATAAATCAATTAATCAATCTTTCAATCCATCAGTGAATCAAACATTGACTGGGTTACTGCTCCTAGATCTATCTCACAGACAGCAGACCACCAGTTTAAATTTTTCATAGATCCTTGAACACACACACACACACACACACACACAAACTCTAAATGAAAATGATTTATTATACATTTGATCAAATTTTGGCAACAAAAACATCTCATCGCGAGCAAAAGCATCGGAACTACAGATTCATTTAATACATAGTTTTAGCAAAGATCTTTATGTCACCAAACTACGTAATAATTAAACTTGTTCACATGACCACAACATCCCCCTTTATGACGCCAAGTATTGAAAAGAACCTTTGAAACACTTTTCTCCATTATCTACAAATTTACTACAAAAATAGACAAAGGCTTTGTTTTGAAATTTAACTAAATGTTGTTTGCAACTTATTTGATTTTGGATCAGTCTTGAATTTCGTTGTCCGTTAATGGGTAATTGTTAAAACTTGTATAAAACCTTTTCAAGGCCGAAATAGATCGACAATTCTAATCACGTATACTTGAATATGAACCCGTTTTGATCCAATAAAAGAATGATTTAAAGTAATCCGATACCAAAATTGATCATCAATACATTCCTTCAATATAGCTCAATAAAACCGGTCTTCCCTAGACATGTAGAGATTTCTTTTTAAATTTCATTTCAATGGATTCAAAATAGTAATGAAGGACAGAAGAACGTTGATTAAGTTTATATTAGTGATAATTGTCGCTTTATTACTTTACGAAGCGTATATAGGTTATGAGTGTCGATCAGACAGAACGAAGCTATCTCTTAATGATTGTCATCGATATAGGATCAATCGTGAAGTGATAAAATCTGAGGATGCTCAAAAAGCGATCATCCGAGAAAACATAAAACCTGGGGATTCCCAAATTAAGATGAATGGAAGACTCATCAACTCTGTGGGTGCTACAAATAAGATCATCCGAGAAGATATAAAACCTTGGGATGCTCGAAATGCGATTTCTCGTAAAGTCACAAAATTTCAGGGTGAACCCCTTAAGATCACTAGACTTGACAAAAAAATCCAGGATTTTCCAAATAAGATAATAGAGGATTATAATAAGAAATCGAAAACCCATAGAACCATCAACAGACCTGGATCAGATAGCATCGAGGTTGATTGTCTAGCAGGTTTTTCTGGCGAAGATGGACGTTGTGTGCGGATGGTGAACCCGAGTACATTATGGAAGAAAAGTCGGGAATATGCTTGTGTTGCATTGAAAATCGCACAGAATACCCCAATCTGCATTCACGATCCGAAAGATGATAAGTATGTATCGCGAAATTTATTCATGGAAGGAATTTGGGAGCCCGAAATGGTAGATGAGTTTGGTGAAGCACTTAGACGTTATGGCGTTACCGACGTTCTTGACGTTGGTAGTAATATCGGCGTTTACACCCTCAAGGCTGCTACACTACGTAAGCGTGTTGTAGCAATTGACGCCAACATTGAAAATTTAAAGTTATTGTCAAAATCATTAATACTCGGTAACATAACACAGAACGTGACTTTGATATGGAATGCCGTATCTGACGTGTATACTAACGTAACCCTTATCGACTTTCCAGAGAGTATAGCATGTGCGCACATACAAAAGGTTGAGCCTACCATTAATTCTAGCTCAGTGGAGACTGTTTTAATAAACGACATTGAACATCTCTTCAAAAACAAAACCGTAGCAATTAAAATGGACGTTGAATTGTCAGAGCTTCTAGCTCTGAGAGGTTCAAAGTCTTTCTTGAAGAATATCAGAGTAAAATTTATACAAATGGAGATAGAGCATCACCGACGCATACCTTCTGGACAAAGAACCGTAGACTTACTTAAGTCACACGGATTTACAGCACACAGGACATGTTTGGGTGTTGACAACGTAACAATGTTTCCCGTATTAAATTGGCCGTCGAATGTGTGTTTTATCAGATAAGCTTATTAAAGTATATTCAAAATTCAACATTCCCCTCCGGTCTGAAGGAATGATTTGATTGGTCAATTGAAGGTCAGCTATTGTATGTTTTATCAGATAAGCTTATTAAAATATATTCAAAATTCAACATTCCTCTCCGGTCTGATGGAATGATTTGATTGGTCAATTGAAGGCCAGCTATTGTATGTTTTTAACACAGATTCATTACATATTTTGGTGATTGCAGCGTAACAATGTTACCCGCACAAAAAATCCCTGGCTATTGTGTGCTTTAACATATAAACTGTAAAAGTAACTCGGATTTACACCATTTAGGACTTGTTTGGCTATTGACATCTTGACAATATTATCTCAATCTCCGGCTATTGTGTGCGTGTGTTGGGGGTGTTGTTGTTGTTGTTGTTGTTGTTTTTAGATAACCCGTAAAAGTACCAATAACACGGATTTACACCATTTAGGACTTGTTTGGGTGTTGACAACTTGGCAAAGTTTTCTGTGTGTTTTATCAGATGAGTGTCATGTTGTGCATATATGAGGTTGCAGACATAAAAATTCAAGCTCAGGATATAGATATAATACCGTTACAGAACTTGGTTACTACAGCTTGAAACAAACTTTAGTTTCGAGGTTTCGTTCGAATTCCGTCGACATGCCTTAATCTCGTTAATTGGATGTGATTGACTTTGAACTTTTCACAAATCATGTGATATTTTACAAACTCATGCCAATAAAGCGTACAATTAATCGAAAAAATGATTGAGTTTTTAGTTTCGTCTATCAAATACGGGCGTTCTGATTGGTCGAAAAATACATTCATAGCTCCATGAACAAAATTTTGAGCACGCAGCGATTTTGCATATTTCCGCACAAAATAGTCCCATAGAAAAAGTTATCAAAAATTGTAAAGTTTTGCTTTTTTTCGCTCGGTGCTATTAAATTATAAGAAACCTAATCACACTTATGTATGAATCCGCTTCGCGTATTCATACAGTGTGATTAGTTTCTTCGGTTCATACCTCCATGAAAACAAAATATGTCCTCTTCATCTGTTAACTGATGCTCTAATTTCAACACAATTCATATCGTATAAGCCTTCTAAATTGACGGATTGCCGCTTGCAACAAAAAATCGATTGACCAACTAGATTATTAATTTGGACCAGAAGTATATGTTGAACTTCGTCATTTATGGCACTTTACGTTGGTTTGATGACTTAAATGTCGTAACTACGACTTATTCAATTTCGCAGCCAAGCTGTACACGATACTAAGGTCGTCAATTAACTATTGAGCTAATTTCTAGTTTAAGTTCCAGATCATGAATTAAGCAACCAGAACAGAACAGAACAGAACATATCTTTTATTTACATCCAGGTACATTATTGTACAATATCGACAAATACAATACAAATGCATATAATAAACAATTTAAACACTTGCGGATAGCCAAAATGAAAGGACTAATATATATTTAATAGTGAAAGGCAGTAAGAAAATCTTATATAAGTTTTATTATTATCCTAAATATTTTATTATTATTATTATTATTAACGAGTCGCTTTTGCCGAACTGACTTGTCGGGGTACGACAGGTGTGACAAGCGATCCATCAACAGTTTTGAAATATACAGATGCCCAGGTATAATTGGCCAATCAAGGAATAAACCGACCAATCAAGTAATTTATTCAGCCCGGACCTGAGCTTATCCATTCCTATCTTGGCCGCCGTTTCGTTTACCTTTATTGTTGGTCTGGCGACTTAAGCGTCGTAACTACAGCTTTTTCAAGCTGTAGTTACGACGTTTAGGTCACCAACCAACCATTTTACTCTACTGGCCATAAATATTACAAAATAACACTGAAGCGGATAGAATAGAAGCGGAACTTTCTGCCGGAGACAATGGGCGTTTCCAATGGGCTTAGTGAAAAGGGCAAGCGGTTGGTTAATTTGAAGGAGAGCAAAAGAAAAATATAGAAACTAAAACTTCTTAACCAATTACCAGACGGCAAAATTTTAGACAAGTCAAAACTGAAAGGAGTTGCAGACGACAATTTGAAGTTCATAAAAGTCTTGATTTCTTCAATTTTCCGGAGAGAAAACATTGTCTAAAATGAAGAAATTGCTTGTTACAAGCAATTATTTCATTTTACACAATGCTTTCCCAAATATTTTTCCTGTGGGCGTCCAAAAACGTCACTGTGTGGGAATGGGTTAACCCATTCCAGCTTGAAAAAAATCAGACTGGTCCAAATTGAAAGAAATTGCAGACGACGATTTCTAGTTGATGACATTTTAAAAATCTTTATCCTTTTTGGTAGAAAAAATTGTGAACAATGAAGAACTTGCTTGTCACAAATACTTTCTTCATTATCATCAATGTTTTCCAAAGCTATTTTCTTGAAGGAAGTTAAAAACATGTATAATTGCGTCTGTAAATAAGGGAATAAACCGACCTATCAAATAATTTATTCAGCCCGGACCTGAGCTTATCAACTGCAACATTGGACGCCATTTTGTTTACCTTGTTGGTTTGGCGACCTAAACGCCTTATTCAAGCTGTAGTTTCGACGTTTATTTCACCAACCAAACCTTTTCCAAAGCTTTTTTCTTGGGGGAAGTAAAATGTCGGATTCTGTGGCAATGGATTAAAGGTTTGATTGTCGCGCGAAAACGGAAAATCTCGAAAATACCGTATTTGGTCAGCGGAAAGAGCGAAGGTTTTAGGATTCGAATCTCTCTCATTCGTAATTCTACCTTACTATACATTGTCATTGTACGACAGAAATATTGTAGATACAGTTTGAGTGGGGTTGTGTTTGCGACATTTAGGTTGTCCAAGGACGATATTCGTTTTGTTCCGCCAATTCTTATTGATCTCTGATGAACCCAATCACTTTTTCGAATATATGATCCACTGATTCCAAATTCTACCCCTGTATGCTTGTAAAATTACTGACCACAAAGAAAAATCTTCGAGCGCAAAAAAGGGTTACACTTGGTTAAAATGACCTCTACTTTACTCATCGACATTGTAATAGCTCAATATATTTTATTGGTAACATTTTTGTGAAAAGCAGAACCTTTTATTTTGTAAGTCTTTGAGCTTAATCGCTCATGTTTTAACCAATCGCTGCCATGGCCCTGTCCACAGACTCCTTTGGCCTCGCCCATTCACTCCGACAGGATGTTTCAATTCGATTTTGGCGGAGTTAATTTGCGAAATTTTATGGCCAGTAGCATGTTACAAGTAAGTAGAATGGTTGGTTGGCGACCCAAATGTCGTAACCACAGTCTAAATAAACTGTAGCTACGCCGTTTAAGTCGCAAACAAACAAAATGATTCACCAAAATGGCTGCCAATGTTGGAGTTCAAACTGAACTTCCCGTCCAAATCAATGATTTCATTGGTCGATTGATTTTTTTATTGACAATCGTGATTGGTTAGTTTACCTCCCTGGGAACAGATTTTGTTCCTTTGTGATTTAAAGCATCTTTCGTACATCTCTTCATGCGGTTAACCTTACCATTGTTTCATATTTTCAACCGCAGTACTCTATCAGAGCCACCGATTACTAGTGTTTTTATTCGTTGATAATTTGATTATTAGTTTCGTCTATCAAAAACGAGCATTCTGGTTTAACGACAAAAATTATTCATACCTCCTCGAACAAAAAATTGAGCACGCAGCTGTTTGTATGGGTCCCTACAAAATAGTTTCATAAAAAAATGTATCAAAGGTTATAAAAAAGATGGGTTTTTTTGGTCGGTGTCCATAAATTATATGAAATGAAGAGAATATTTTTGTTTTCATGGAGGTATGAACGAAAAACATAATCACACTCCGAGGGGTTAGAGCAAAAAACATAGTATGGGTCTATACATTGTATAGACCCATACTATGTTTTTGCTCTAACCCTCGACTTTTGTGTGAACCCGCCTCGCGCTTTTATACTGTGTGATAAGTTGTTTTTGTTTCATACCTCCATGAAACAAAAGATATTATCTTTCTCATTCAAATAAATAAATTTATAAAAGAACGCGGTCATAGGGCAGTGATAGCGCGTAGGAGGTCAAGTCAATGGGTCTCGGGTTCGATCATATCAAACTCATTTTCGACAGCTGATGAATTTGCATGCAGAGTTTGCAATATTCCTTGAGTATATAAGAACTACTTTTTATGGCTTAGGCATTTAACGGATTAAGTGGTTACGCCTCAAGTGGCAGTTTGCATTAGTTTAACTTTGAGACGACTTCAAAATTTTGTCTGTTGACTTAAGCTATCAAAGCCGACGCTTTGCTAGCTAAAAATACTTACAAAGGATTCTCAAACATATTGCACGATAACAAAAACTAGAATCCACACTATTGTAATATTCCTTTTATAGTATACCTTTTCAGACTAGACATTAAGAAAATCCGCTAAAAAATATTTAGAAAAATAAACCTAAAAAAAAAAAAAAAACAAAAAAAACAAAAAACCAACAAACAAAAAACACGAACGTCATTGGCACCTGTACGGAAAATTCCGAAAGTCGGTATTCAAAAAAAAGAGTCCGCGTTTAAAGATACAGGGCGAATACGGTCTTTTGTTAGGTGCTCCAGTTGCCGCGATATGACTGAAATACTGTTAAAAGCGGCGTTAAACCTCATTCAATCTATCAATCAAATACTTAGAATTTTATTCAGATAATTTGTAGATATAGTCTGAAAACCTATCCTTAACACCTGTTACCCACTCGGCAATTATTCTTTCCTAACGAACTGAAAGTCATTAGCAACATTTGTGTTATTTGATCCAGGCAAAAAATCAAAGTACTGAAAGTACTGTAAGCTAGCAAAGCGTGAGTTTGTTCAGTAATCTTCTTTGCAAAATGTTAACACGATAAATAAACGAGGTTAAAGTAACCGAGGAATTAACTCATTCCTTCACAATCCCCTCCTTTTTACGCCCCTCCAAGAAAATAGTTGTGGAAAGCAATATCAAAAATGAAGAAATTGCTTGTTACAAGTGATTTCTTCATTTTCCACATTGTTTTTAGCCCAAATTGATAAATATTTTAGAATTTTCAACGATTTGAAATTGTCGTCTGCAACCTTTTTTGGAGAAACTTATCAGAGTCATTTTGAATATGATGTGCTCAAGTGAGCTTAATATACCTAGGAGATGAACGTGCATGCAGAGTTTGCAATATTCGTCAAGAACTACTTTTATTGCGTATGCATTTAACGGATTTAGTGGTTAAACCTCCATTGGTAGTTTACACTTGAGACGACCTCAGAATTTTGTCTGTTAATTTAAGCTATCGAAGCTGACGCTTTGCTAGCTAAATAACAGAAAACGATATATATATAAATATAATAACGCCGGATGTGTTGAATGACAAGACATTGAAAACCGGTCAAATTCAAGGAATAGTTTGATAATATGAAACTAGGCAAAGCCTAGGTTGCAGGCGAAAGGGCAACAACAAATCACACAATATGGATTTGAGTTTTAGGCTTTAATTTTGTGGCTTTACAGAACACATTTTATATCCTACTTCTGGTAATTCTAATCACAGAGTTTTATGCAAATTAATGTTCTTACCAGAAATATCCTCTTTATTGCAGAGGTAACAATATCTAAGTAGAACAATAAACACGATTTCAACGTATTGCAAGGGACTGACTTGACTGTAAAGCTGAGAGAATTTATATCAAAATAATTTAATTTTTAGTTTCGTCTGTTAAAAACGGGCGTTCTGATTGGTCGAAAAATATTATTTATAACTCCATGAAGCAAATTTTGAGCACGCAGCTATTTTGTATACTTCCGGATAAAATAGTCCCATACAAAAAGGTATCAAAATTTGTAAAGCTTTTGTTTTTTTTCGCTCGATGCTATTAGATTATAAGAAATGAAGAGAATATTCTTTGTTTTCATGGAGGTATGAACCGAAAAACCTAATCACACAATGTATGAATCCGCTTCGCGAATTCATACAGTGTGATTAGTTTTTTCGGTTCATACCTCCATGAAAACAAAAAATGTTCTCTTCATCTCTTAAAGGGACTCCTGTACTGCATCATTATACGACCAATGAAAGGGGTCTCTACAATTACGTTCACGAATACACAGTGATCATTCACACGATCTTGAGAGAGTCCCAAGGTGGGGGGGGAGCGGAGTCCGTAGGTGCAAGTTTTTCCGAGATTTTAAACAACATATAAATACTTTTTCTTATTCAAATCCTTCAACAATTTCATTTTGCATGACTTTAACAGAAATCTAGATAATAGTTGGTAGTAGCACTCTAAAATCCTCATTTCTCAATGAAATCCAAAGTCGTGGGCACTTATTTGAATAGTCTTGATGAAGCGATTCAATTGAGCTTCTACAACATAGAGTTTATAGCATTAATGTTGAAATATTTAAATTCAAAATCCGAATTACACACTGTATCTGTGTAAAGACTTAGAAAAAAACAGAAATCATTATATCACAAATAACCCCTTTTTAATAAATGATTGAATTGTATTGAAAGATTACAAATATTGTAGAAACAATAAACTGGTCATTAATTCACCAGAGTTGAAGATATTCATAAAAATCTATAAAGATTACCAGTACCACAGACTCCAGATGATTATACATGTATATAATATTATTGAATAATAAATTATTCATAAAAAGTTGTCCTCTCAGAGACGCACGTTTTGGCAGTGCTATCTATCTTGGTCGTTTTTCCATGAGTCGTTTTATTTACATTTTTATTTTCAAACAAAATTTAAAGTAGTTTTACAGATTTTGATGAAAGTTCACATACTTATCAATTCTTAGTTCTGCAAGAAACAAATATTGTTTGTTGGTCCAAAGAACGGGGTGAAAGTCCATTAAGCTCTGACTTGTTCAGACAATTTCTAATTGCCAGTGATTCTACCATAGTATTCAGGCATATTTTGTTTTCAGCTTGTAATTGGTTTAGAGACATGTACACAAATATACGTTTGAGTGAATTTCAGCACAGAGAGAGAAAAGTATATGTAACAAGCATAATTCTATGTTCTTTCTCCTAAGAAGTTGGTGCTTAATCTTATAAAAGCCTGTCATATAGCATGCAGGTGCAAAGAATAGCCATCTATATTGATTTTCCTCTCAAAAAATATGCTTTGGAAAACATCAAGAAAAATGTAGAAATTGCACGTTATAAGCAATTTCTTCATTATTTACAATATTGCCTACCACAAGAGACATAGATTTGTAATATTTCATCATTTTGTTGTGTGGGAATGGGTTAACACAGCTGTTCTGGTCAATTCCTTCTATTGATTTGCTGAGAACTACACATACTTATTAAATTTGTGCACACTATGTTTATATCACTTAAAATTATCGCAGGAAACATGACTTAACTCATTCCCACACAGCCAGGTAGTTTCATGGTCCCCTAAAGATAAAGGGTTTGGAAAACATTGTTGAAAAAATTCCTTGTAACAATCAATTTCTTCAGTGGCCGCTAAAAAATACATTCGTCCATGAACAAAATTTTTGAGCAAGCAGCTTTTTTGTATGCTTCCGCACAAAATAGTTCCATACAAAGAAATATCAAAATTTGCAAAATATTTGCTCTTTTCGCTCGATGTCATTGAATTATAAGAAAGAGAATATATTTTTTTGTTTTGTTTCCAAGGAGGTATAAAACGGGAAAAGTCTTATCTTTTCATACCTTCATGAATAAAAACATATTCTCTTCCTCTCTTAAATAATTCAATTTTAGATTTGTCTATCAATATTCAACCGCTTTGATTGGCTGAATTGTTCTTTTCATACTCCAAGGAACAAAGTTAGAGCACGCATCTGTTTTGTATGCCTTTTACACAAAGTTGGTCCATAAAATTTCCCCAAAACCAGCAGAATATTTGCTTCTTTTTGTGTGATTGCATTAATTGTAAGAAATGAAGCATTTTTTTTATTTCATTGACGTATGAATTATAATACGTAATCACAATAATGTGAATGCCTTGTAAAAACATTGATCACCATGAAGTTAGGTAGGTATTCTAGTAAGACAGTTATTTAAAGTAAAAAAGTACTTGGATGCAACCATAATCAGTTGGTATCAGTTATGGTAATGCTAGATCTTTTGTTTGATTGTTTGTTATTTATCCGTCTTTCTTTCTTAAGTGCCAAGAATCCCTTGTAAAAAAATTAAGGTTGTGCATTTTTGAGAATCCTACGATCACAATGAAGTCTAACATTCGTCTAACAGTCACCGAAATACGGTGGACTGCCTCCATAGTAGCGCGTGACCGTTTTCTGCGCATGTCATATTCTCCGAAGATTGAAAAATGCCACCTATGGGAAGATAACGAGCGCGTGACTCCATGACGTCACGATTTCGACTGCAAAAGTATTATGTAGACATATTTTAACACGAATTTTTTGTCGTTTAAATAACAAAAAAAAAAAAACTTTACGTACAGTTATAATGAAAGAATAACTACGGAATTCTATTTGCTTATCGTTCATCATCCGGGTAAGTTGACTGTTTTCTTGAATCGTGTTTTCATGTGTATTTCAGCTTAAGAGGAAGTAGATGGTGAGTACCCGTTTAAAGTTGAACAGTGGGCAGAAAAAAATGACCGCCGAGAAGTCTTATGGTAGTCTGAGTCTGTTATACGTGTAACCAATAGACTGTCTCCAGACCGTAATACTGTCAGCGGCTTCTTGGACCCTTATCCCACAAGCAAATTCTCTTTTCGCAAAATATTTTCTATTTCATAGGATGTTTTCATTTCAAATTGCATCCAATTTTCAATGCCATCTGCAACTTCTTTCATTTTGAACCAGTCTAAGATTTTGAAAACAGGAAAGGGTTTAATTTGAAACTGTCCAACTTTTTGTGGTCTGGTAACAGATTGATTGGTTTATATGGTAGCCTAGTTAGGCTGCATGCTTTGTTGTGAAGGTCCGTTACTGTGAATGAATACATTGTTGTGTCATTGTTCATAAAAAATATGGATAATAAAGAAATGAATTATTAGCCAATATATTTCAATTTCATTTGCTGTCTTTAACTGGGTAAAGCTATCTGAAAACTACTGAACTAAAATATCAATATCTAGTTCTTCTCTAACATCAGCTGTGACCATGGGTTAAGTTTATTTTATGTTGCTATTCTTAATGGGTTTTTGTTGCACAAAACATTTCAGTTACTTAGCAGAAAACTGCCTTAAAGTCAGGAAACATATGCACAAAAGTAAAGTTTGAAGTGATAACTTAGTAACTGGCAGGTTGTTCAAAGTTAAAATTGAATTATACTAACAAACTATAAAAACATTATATAAACAGTATCTATCTCCTTTCTCATAAAAGACTTCAATCAAATATTCACTGCTATGTCTTATGCAAATGTGTACTGTGTGTCTCTGAACCTCTAATCATCTTATAACCCCAAAAGAGCAACTACTTTAACTTTTATTAGAAACATAGACATTATATCTTGTTAAATTTCTTATATCAGACATATAATTATGTAGTAAAGAGTCTGCTTTTAATATCATCAATGTGATTATTTTAATGCTGTTCTTGTTCTTTTTTCATCCAGTTACTACTACTGTAAAGAGATTCAATCTGATGTAAGAAAAGAAATAGGTAGATAGGATAATTTGTTTGTTTTTATGGGGTTTAATGTCTCTTTAAACAATCTTTTCATTTACTCATGTGCTGCCTGGGTATACCAAGTACTAGGGAGGTGCTCTGAAATATGTTGCCGAATGACATATCCATGTAACCAGCGGCACAGCTTACATTCAAACCAGCAATCCTCGATTTCCCTCAAATTAAGAGCCCTAGTGCCACAGGACCTAGACATAGGATAAAGTACTTGAAAACATGCTGTACAGACATAAAGTAATACAATTTAAAAGTAGATTATCATTACGATGTGATATCGAATTTTTTTTTTTTTCTTTTTTTTTTTAGCAAGGTTGCTTGTGGTAAGAGCTTGATTTTTCGCCCGATTTCTAGGCTTTGTCTAATTTCATATTAATAATATCTTTATTCATAGAAGGAAAAGATTTTAAGACATTTATAATCTTCTATATCTGCTAACCTGATTAGTTCAGTTGGTCGAAAGAACCAGATGGAGTTCTCAGCATTTTCGTCCTGTATTCTTGCATTATCCTCCGTAACAACTATCTGTCTTTTGGGGGCGTTGCTCATATTGGCATGTGTTACAGTAGCGACGGTAAATAAACGGAAATACACCTCCTTGCACAAAAATTCATTCTTTAATTCATGACTGAGAATGATGATATAAGGAGAGTAACATGCAGTTACCGATAAGAACTTGGTTTCAGTTTATATCCGACTACTTTCAGGACTGTCAGTCCTTTGATTTCTTGGTGATTCAATTTTTAACAAGTAAGATTTTAGTAATCCTGATAAAAAACAGCTACTAAACTATATACTTTCTATGGCTGATGTGCATTAACTTATAATCAAATTTTTACTGTTGTCTTAAAAAAACGACCGTCCCGATTGGCCCAAAAAGTATTCATACCTCCCTAAACAAAATTTTGAGCACGCAGCTATTTTGTTAGTCTAGCTACCAGACTCTTCTTTAAGGGAATTAAAATTTTCCATGTTTGTACAAGGATCCCCTGACCAAAAAAAGTTGGGGTTTTTTCATCACTAGCCACAAACATAAACTTGCAATAAAGAGACATACATGAAGGGAAAAAGGTCCAAACAAAAACGATTTCAGCCAGTCTATTATTTTGTTTGCAAGAAATAGTTTCATATCAAAGCCCTGAAGGGCCTGAGAGTTGCGACAACAGACAGACTGTCTGGAATTCATTACTAGACATAAACTGAAGGAATTAGGGTCAAAAAGGCCCAGTGACAAAAAGGCCCAGCGTACAAAATGGCCCAGTGTCAAAAAGGCCCGGGTCAAAAAGGCCCAGTTTTAAAACTGACAAGAAAGGCCCAGTCCAACAAGGCCCAAATGTACATGTAAGAGAATAACAAGTCAGTCTGATTATACATGTATTTAACTCAACTGTTAGAAGATATATATATATTTTTAATATTTTTATTTTATCATCTTATCCTACCACTCATGAGCATGATATTTTATGGATTTGCTCAAATGATCCATCATTAGACAATAATAATATATACTGTACAGCATAGAAAAGAATCAGCATTTTAAACAACACCTTGGTTTCCAGAAACATTGCTATGATTATAGAAAACCATTTGGAAAAAGAAGAAACTTCATTTCAGAAGCAACCGTACTTTATCAATATACTTATTATAAATGGTTCTTTATGCCAACGGCTTTCAATACAGGTAATAAACATAAACGTGTCCTTCTCTAATTGCTACTGAAAAGTGTTTTATTTTACACTGATCAAATTTAAGTTAGTTTGAAATTAAACAAAAGAAATATATATTTTCATAGTCAAAATAATGTCAAATGTTTAAGATAGGTTAGTGAGCCTTTTTGGTCAAATTTAACCTTGGGCCTTTCTGGTCTGGGCCTTTTTGGACCGGGCCTTTCCGACACTGGGCCTTTTTTACCCGACAACAACTGAAGGCTGTTGGCCCTTGGCTGATCAAATGAGATTGATCCACTTAAAAGTAAAATCTGTGTGTGTATTATGTTTATTTAATTCCATGTTAGTGAGTTCTATTTTTAAATCCTAGTTTGATTGGATCTTGCATTTAGGTAATATTTTCTTACAATTGACTCCATATCACACAGGTTACTTAAAAGAATCATGGATTTATTTATCTGAGGTGAACTGTGTTTTGAAATATGAACATTTTCCAATATTTATTGACATCAGAGAATATTTCTTCTCGGTGTTGCACAACAAACTCTGGAAAGCATTTTTTAAATCACCATAGCAAATTCAGGAGACAGAGTTAATTGGGTAGAAAGTAACTTGTAGTTGTATAAATCTGGTTTCTGTTTCTCATCAGAGGTACTTTCAGTGCTTTGATTATACAAATTATTGAATTTCAAATCCCAGCTGAAGTTTTAAATGAATACTAAAATAAATAAACATCAATCCATATAATAAAAAGTAATCATCTCATCTAGGAAAAAAATAAATAGGGTTTAGGTCGAACATTTTTGAGTACGCATGATGTGATGAAAATAATCTTTTCTCTGCTTCATATGGGTATGTAACTAAGAGATCTTCAGGTATCTTTTAGAAAAAATATGCCTTAATTCGCCTGGGCTTCAAAGTTGAAAATATTTCAAACGTGTATTTCCTTATATTGCATTCAACTCGAGAAGGTTGCCAGAAGGTTCGGCGCGAGGATGACAGAAAATCGGTTCGAAAATGATTTTACTAAATTTGGGAAAGCCCGGGCCAGGGCGGTACAAACATATTTTTTGTACACGAAAAATCATATTTGACATGCAATCAAATTTTAACCTTTCACAGGAAGCGCAGAAATTGCGGCAGACGTCTTGAGAAAACCATGACCTAATTCGGCGTTTCCATCCATCTGGTACGTAAGTCAAATCAGCCTATCGAAGATATGACATTAATCTGGGATATAACCATCGTCTCGGGGGTTAATGCCTTTACTCGTCACTAAATAATCTTTATGGATTGTCACGAAATCAAACAACAACTTGGATTTAAATCAGGAATCAACATTCTCGTTTAGTATCAGGGCAGGATATAAACAAGTGTGCGCGCATGCGTCGTACACCAAATAGTGTTGATAATAATGTGCATTTAGTAGGTTAGGTTTTTCCCAGTATATTTGAAATCACAAATAACTTCACAAAATCAATGTTTAATATATTGATGTTATTATAAATGACAGATTATAGAATTTTATCCTTAAAAATTCCAAAATAAGTTAATATCGTCTATGCAATTTCCTACGGACCCATTTAATATATACGAAGCTGTACGGCCCATATCACTCATACGGCGTGTTTCAAGTATCGTATGTATTTATGCTCAATTTCGTTGAAAATTTGTTTCATCGGAGATAACCGATATGAGATTTGTATTGCATTTGCAGATTTATTTCTAAGAAATATAAATGATGTGAAGATACACGCTGTCCTTTCGAATTTATGGTCTTTTAATCAAAACTGACGATCTAATTATGTGTATGTATCATGGTTATTTACGCGTAGAGTGTAGTTCGCTTGTAAAATCAAAAGTTTCGAAAAAAATACCATAATTTTGTAATGAAACCTTTCAAAATGATGCCATCTTTTAAAATAGTGTCCAAAAAATTATTATTTGGCCTGGTAACACAGAATGAACCGGCACTGTCAGGGTGGTTATTTTTCCCGGGCCATCGGAGGAATACATGAGATAGTTAAATCGTGCGACGATAATGAGTAGCTTCAAACCTTCGGTTTGCCGCAACTCAAAAATATGTATCAAATTTGTAAATTATTTTAATTTTTGCTGTTGTTTTTGTTCGCTTGGTGTGATTTAATTATACGAAATGAACAGATTTTTTTGTATTTTCATGGAGGTATGAAACGTAAATAAACTAATAAAACTTATGAATGAATCCACTTTTCTCATAAAGTGTGATTATTTTTTTGTTTGTTTTTTCTTTTTCGTTTCAAACCTCTATGAAAAAAATCCTTCAACTCTTAGGTATACGGGTCGTAAATCTTTAAAGATCATATTGTTTGAATAACATCTGTGGCGGCTAGCGTGAATTGTAATTTCTGTTTAGGTATACATATTTTGTTTGCAGATTGTTTATTTGACAACAGCCGCGAGAAAAGATACAAACATCGATAAGCAAAAATAGACTTTCACGAAGCAAATAAATATCCCCACAACCGCCTGTTTGCTACTCGAGACTGCGAAGTCTAAGATCCTCTGTGGCAGGGTTTAATGCAATTTAAACAGAATATGCTTATCGCAGCGGCTGGTGTACCTAGCCTAGGTTCCTGTCATTTTCCCCACCAGTACCATAACAAATTTCAATCGAAGCCACAAGAATCGTTTCCTACTCAGGCGAATTTATTATCATTAGCCTATTCGTCTGACGCAGAGTTTCGAGATGCCTTTGTCAAATGTAGGAAAGAATACTGGCTGATATTCTACTCAGGCTATTTATCATCATTAGTCAATTCGTCAGAAGCTAAATTTCGTGATGACTTTTGTCAAATGTAGGAAAGAATACTGGCTGATATTCTATTCAGGCGAATTTATCATCATCCCCTTTTCGTCAGAAGCTAATTTTTATCAAACGTAATAAAGAATACTGGCTGATATTCTACCTAGGTGAATTTATATCATTAGCCTATACGTCAGAAGCTAAATTTCGTGATGACTTTTGTCAAATGTAGGAAAGAATACTGGCTGATATTCTACCCAGGCGATTTTATTATTATTAGCCTATACGTCAGAAGCCAAATTAAATGATGACTTTTGTCAAATTTAAGAAAGAATACTGGCTGATATTCTACCCAGGCGATTTTATTATTATTAGCCTATACGTCAGAAGCTTAATTTCGTGATGACTTTTGTCAAATGTAGAAAAGAATACTGGCTGATATCGTACTCGCGCGAATTTATTATCATTAGCCTTTTCGTCAGACGCAGAATTTCGCGATGACTTTGGTCAAAAGTAGGAAAGAAAACTGGCTGATATTCTACCTAGGCGAATTTATTATCATTAGCCTTTTCGGCAGACGTAGAATTTCGCGATGCCTTTTTCAAAATATAGGAAAGAATACTTGCTGGGCTGGAGATTGAACACATAACCAGGGATCGAGACAAACTTTCTCAACCGGATTGTAATAAATGACGTCTTACTACTGTTGGCGATTAATTGGTTGTTTGCATGGGACTTAATGCTCCTTCTTACAGCATTTCAGCCATATTACGGCGGCTGGAGCAGCTAAACATGGATTCCTGATATTTCTCTCACCGGTACTACCTGTTCATCTTTTCTTAGCCTCCAGATGCTTATTCCACTTAGGTTTACGATGATCAGCCCATTGATGGGAGACAAATGTTGGAAAGGATATTCACCTCGGTCGGGGATCGAACCCAGGACCCCTTGACCAGGAGTCTTACGCGCTACTACTGTGCTATGGTCGCGGCAGATTGGCGACTGTTCGGGGATCTTGCATAGAAGTGACGTCCTGACGGTGACTTAATACTAATGCTTCCTATTTTTAGCCAGCAAAGCGTCAGCTTTGATAGCTTATGTTAACGGGCAAAATTTTGGGGTCTTCTCAAAGGTCAACAAGTGCAAACTGCCACTGGAGGCTTAACTACTAAATCCACTGAATGCCTACGCCATAAAAAGTAGTTCTAATGTATTTTAAGAATATTACAAACTCTATTCAAAATGCAGTGAACTCTCCATGCTATCTTTGTCAATTGAATATTTTAATGAAAAATTAGAGGAAAATATTTCACAGAATTGTGATCCAGATAATTTGGTTCGGATGTTTACTGATTATTTGAATGATACCGGAAATAAATATTTCGAAAAACGCAGTAAACGTACAAAAAGTACCGATTTTTCTTGCAGAAGTGAATATACTATGAAAAAATGGTTTGGTGATACCTGTAAAAATAAAAGAGCTATCTATGAAAAGGCACTCAAGCAATATAACTTAGTTAAAAATGATGCAAACAGACAAGATTTTCTCATTAAAAAACGTGATTATAAATACCAATGTAAAAGTTCCAAACGAAATTATAACAGAAAAATTGCAATAAATTTGGAAAACATGAAAAACAAAAAACCGAGAGATTTCTGGAGAATGTTTAGACAAAAAAAGGAACAATACAATGGATCAGATATCGATCTCTCCGAATTTTTAGAATAGTTTAAGAGTTTATCATCTGATAATCCTACGCATGAAGATTTAGAATGTGAGGAATTTTTACAAAATTTTGACAACTCAGAAAATAATGAGAATACCTTTTCCGAATTAGATTTACCATTTACTACAGCAGAATTAAGAAATTGTGTTACGAAACTTGGTTCAAATAAAGCATGCTCTACAGATAATATTATCTATGAATATTTTAAAGAAAGCATTGATTACCTAGATAAACCTTTACTGAAGTTATTTAATCATATACTAGAAAAAAATACATTTCCGAAATCTTGGTCACAGGGTGTAATTGTACCTATACATTAAAAGGGTGACCATTCCGATTCAACCAATTATCGCGGAATTACTTTGACCAGCTGTTTTTCTAAGCTTTTCACTTCATTGGTCAATGAACGACTTAAGGCGTGGTCAATTAAATATGATGTTCTCAGTGACGCCCAATTTGGTTTCAAATGTAATTACAGTACAGTAGATGCAATTTTTATTTTGAATTCTTTCATCCATAAACAATTTTACGATAAAAAAACAATTATATTGCTGTTTTATAGATTTAGAAAAATGTTTCGATTCAATTTACCGAAATGGTTTATGGTTTAAACTAATTTATAATAATATTACCGGTAAACTTTTAAATTTGATTCGTTCGTTATACAACGATGTTAAAATGTGCGTAAAACATATGGGCTCTATTTCAGAGCTGTACAATTATGATATAGGTTTGTTACAAGGTGAATCACTTTCGCCGATCTTATTTTCTCTATTCATTAATGACATCGAACTCTTTTTAATGCAAAATACTACAGATTGTTTTAGTATAGGTCAGTTGTCGATATATTTATTACTTTTTGCTGATGATTCAGTTTTAATATCCGACACAGCTAAAGGACTACAAGACTTATTAAATGCTTTTGAAAAATACTGTGATAAGTGGAAACTTAAGGTAAATGTTGAAAAAACTAAAATAGTAATTTTCCATCGCGGTAGAAATTCCCACAATAATTTGAGTTTCACATACTCAGGAAATGATATTGAAATCGTGACTAAATTCAATTATTTAGGCTTGGTTTTTAGCAGTAATGGATCGTTTTTGGACGCTCTTAAGACTTTAAACGGAAAAGCAACACGATCAATGAGTGAATTATTGTATATTACCAAAAACAAAGATATCCCTTTAAAAATTATGCTCGATTTATTTGATTCTTTTGTTGCATCTATTATATATTATTTGAGCGAAGTCTGGGGTTTTATGACAAGTGAACTTACTGAACGTGTAATTAGAAAATTTCTTAGAAGAATTTTAAACGTCAAACAATCAACTTGTAATTCGGCCATTTATGGGGAACTAGGCAGATATCCCCTTCATATTAATATAAAAATTAGAATAATCAAATACTTTATCAAATTATTTTCCGAAAAAAATCTAATTGTATCCTGCATGTACTTATAAATGAAATATCTAACATAAACAGTTCAAATCTTTGGACTTTCAAAGTGAAAGAATTACTACAAAAGACTGGATTTTATGATGTGTGGTTATTTCCAGAATCAGTCAATTTAAAGGCATTTTTGCCTATTCTTCGTAACAGATTACTCGATATATATATTAGTGAATGGTTTCAGGATATTAGCAGCCGAACATCTTTATTAATTTTCAGAAATTTAAAAGATAGTTTTTGTTGTTCTGCTTATATTATCAAAATGAAAAACTTATAGAAATGCTTTGACCAAGTTACGCTTATCAGCCCACCAGCTTTTAATTGAAACGGGACGCCATAGAAACATTACCAGAAACGAGAGAATTTGTAAACTATGTAACTTGAATCAGTTAGAAGATGAATTTCACTTTCTATTAGTATGTCCAGCATATAAAGAAATTAGGAAATTATATTTGAAAAAATATTATTACAATAAACCGAATATGTTAAAATTGATAGAATTATTGAACTCAGAAAACGTGAAAACTCTTAACGGTATTGGAATTTATTATACCAAAGCAATGCGTAAAAGAAAAAATGAATTGAACATTGTTACCAACTGAAACTCCTTCTTAAATGCCTATGATGATTTATTTTTGAACCTTTTTGATATACAATATCAATTAGGACTCTTTCTTCTTCATTATTTCCGCATTTTATTCCTTATTTATTTGTTAAAAATATGTACGTACTCATGCATGTGATTCATATGTGTTCAAGTCAAATTGTTAAATAAATATTCTGTTCTGTTCTGTTCTGTTCTAACCCATTCCAACTCAATTCCGATTTATAAGCATCTCAAGAAAAAAGCTGTGGAAAACTTTGTGGACAATGAAGGAATTGATTGTAACAAGCAATTTCCTCAATGTCCACAATGTTTTCTACCGAATTCCAACAACTTGAAATTGTGGTCTGTATTTTCTTTCTATTTGAACCAGTCTAAGATTATGTCATTTTTCAATAGGTCAACTTTAACCTTGTTTATTTATCATTATAACATTTGACAGCGAGGATAATACAACAATGCTTTGCTAGCCTACAGTACTTTCAGTACTTTGATTACATTTTGTTTTCATGTATCGCTTTCGAAGCTAATAGCCACTTCAATCGATTACAACACGACAAAGTCTTAGACTGGCCCAAATTCAATGATAGATGACAAACCTTAGTTCATGATATATTAAATTTCATTGGCTTTTTAAGTAAAAACAACCATTTAGGATATTGAAGAAGTTGCTTATAACAAGCAATTTCTTTATTTTTCACAACGTTTTCGAAAGCTTGTTTTCTTTAGGGCGTTGTTGTGTTGGAATGGATAAATCGACGATAGGATACTTAATGATGTAATGATGATTTTTTTCAGGATGTATTTGTCTTGCTTTGGAAAAAGTTGGCGCTGCGCTATGGCATTAGGCCATGAGCGACATTTTTCTCTCTCAGTACTTATATATACACCACTTATCAACTTAACGATATACCATGAAGTAATCTGCGAAATCGTCTCTCTCTCTCTCTCTCTCTCTCTCTCTCTCTCTCTCTCTCTCTCTCTCTCTCTCTCTAGCCGACGAAGCCGTAATAGTGGGGACGTTAGTCAAAAACCGGTGATCTAAGGACACCTACTTCTAGGCACTTTTCGTAATACTCTCTCTGTGTTTTCACATATATCGACCCTAAGTAACACTGTGGTGACCTTGGTTTGTTTTTATTGAAAAAAAGAGAGTCACTGTGAGGACAACGGTGTCCCCACGTTCCATTTCTCTCTTTACTCTCTCATTATTTGTGAGGACATTGTCCTCACATTTCTTGATCTCTTTTTTTAACTTTAATAACTTGTGTGGACAAAACGAGAGCCATTGTGAGGACAATGCTGTCCTTAGGTTCCATCTCTCTCTTTTCTCTCTCATTATCTGTGAGGACACTGAATGTCCTCACATTACTCGATCTCTTTACTGCTCCTATTTTGCGTGGACAAGCCTCTACAAACTTTATATCTATTTTTCCTCAAAAATACCCGTATCTCTATTCTCTCTCCAATGAGAGGACATTTTTCCATTTGGAAAGCAGTGTCATCTATTGCACTGCAACAAAAAGCGCTTATTCTTATTATCTATATGAGATAGAAAATCCTTTCCAGTACGTATCCTAGAATATTTTAAACTAACACTATTACTAAGCTAACAAATACCTAGCCGGTCCTTTGATTTAAAGCATAAAATGGTTTTCAAATGTCAAGCTATAGCCTTGACCTTTATGACCAAAAGGCAATAGAGCAACTCCTCGGGTCATTGGCAGCACTTGTGTGAAGTTACATGGTTCTAAGTCAAATAGTTGTTGTGTTAGTGTATTAAATGTTTTTCATACAAAGTACAATTAAGACTTTGATCTTTGACTTACGAGATCCAAAAACAATCGGGGTATACATCGACTAAAATTGGTGCCAAGTTACATAGTTATAGGTCAAATGGTTATTAGGTTATAGAGCAGAAACAATTACACTGACAGACAGAGAGTCATGGTAAACCTACAAATAACTGTTCACTTCGTAGTTGGGTGTACTAACACCATTAGACGGACAGTTTACGATTTTGTTACTTGACATTTAGCTTTGACCTTGACGTTAGAATATCCAAAGATCATTTCACATGACACACTAACAATTCAAGAGGAACAACTCTGCCAAGTAATTTGAAATTCATCCATAAATTTTGGATTTGCTTTCGACATCATCACTTTTGTTGCTCGACCTTCACCTATGGCCTATGGGCATGAAACAAGAAGTTATCACTCAGAACAATTTTGTCAAGTCATTCTAAAACAAGTGCATATCATATTGGACGCAATACAGGAGTCCCCATTGGATTAAAAAAAGTCTTTTTACATTTAATCTTTTACCAAACAAGACCTGGTTTTGACGACTCCAACAGTGAGCTCAGAACAACATTGACAGAAAAGAATAAAATGCTGATAAACTCTTAAAATTTTTCTGTACTTAACTGTTAATTATTTCTTTATTCAATAACATTCGTCTGCAGCAGCTATTAATTTGGCCTAGTCTAAATTTTTTGCGGTTTGGGAAAGGGTTAACAAAATTTGGACAATAAAGGTGATAATAATATAGGGCAATAACTAAAAAAAGGCATAATATCAGTTATTGTACAGGACACTTCTCCACATTGTGATCTATAAGTGCATAAAGTACTTATGGTTTAGGAGATATAATCGGGGGGAAAATGTAACAGTTAAAACAACAAAGGGCAATAACTCAAAAATATAAAGACACGGTAGAAATTTGTTTCATAACATGACAATTCTCCACATTTTGATCTATAAATATGAAGTTGCTAGCACTTTTGGTTCAGAAGATATGCTCTGGACAAAAGATGTAAAGGTAGAAACAACAAAGGGCAATAGCTAAAAATAGGTGGGGCAGAGTAGCCATTATTGTTCATGACACTTCTCCACATTGTGATCATTAATTGTATAAATTTTGAAGTTGCTAGCACTTATAGTAAGAAGATATTTCTGGTTGATTGTATGCGTTAAAATGTAGAGGGATATAAACAACGAAGGGCAATAACTCCAAAAGGTTGTGGCAGAGTAACAGTTCTTGTTCATGTCACTTCTCCACATTTTGATCTATAAGTGTATTTAGTTAAGAGTTTCTAGAACTTATTGTTTAGGAGATATGTTTCAGTCATGAATGTAACAGTAAAAACAACAAACGTTAGTAACTCAAAACAAGAGGGCCAGTGGCCCTGGCCCTCACCTGAGATAAGGCTCTTTTTTTCTTCAAGGCCTAATACAAACTGGGTCGGGAGAAAACCTCCTTTAACATTTAACTAAAATCAACAAGCCCATTTTGGTTTAAATTGGCCAAATAGTTTTGAAAGGGTTGCCTTCTTTATTGCTATTTAAGCCTGTGTCTCTAAAATTTTTTTTTTTTTTCATTTTTTTTCCATTAAACTCTTGTTGTCAAAGCAACCAGAGTTTTCAACTGATTAAATTCTTTGGTTGAAATCAGGACAGTGGTTTGGGAGGAGATGTCATTTTAAAAATATTTTTTTTATTTATATATAAGCCCGAACTATCCCCTGGGGGCCTGAGGTTGGTGATTTGAGCAATTCTGAGAGAGGTTAATGTACTGATGCTTCATGCAAAATATCAAGACTCTAGGTGCTCTGGGTTAGGAGGAGATAATTTCAAAAGTTTCTATTAAAATTCCAGTTTTGTTGTCATGGCAACCAGAGTTTTAAACGGATTTCAATTCTTTTAGCAATTTTCAAAGGGCACCACCCAAGGAACATTCCTGCAAAATTTGGTTGAAATCCACCCAGCAGTTTTGGAGGAGATGTTGTTTTAAAAATCCTTCTTTATATCTACATAAGTCCTACCCCCCTCCGCCCTAGGTACCCGAGGATGGTGATTTCAGCAATTCTGAAAAAGGTCATTGTACTGATGCTTCCTGCCAAATATCAAGGCTCTATGCCTTCTGGGTCAGGAGGAGATAATTTTTAAAGTTTTCATTAAAATTTCAGTTTTGTTGCCATGGTAACCAGAGTTTTTAACGGATTTCAATTCTTTTAGCAATTTCAAAGGGCACCACACAGGGAACATTCCTGCCAAATTTGGTTGAAATCCGCTTAGTGGTTTGGGAAGACATGTCATTTTAAGATTGTTGACGCACAACGGACGAGGGACGCCATAAGTTGGACACAGGACGATCAAAATACCTCACCATGAGCACTTCATGCTCAGGTGAGCTAAAGACAAGGCAGAGAATTGGTTATTGTACATGTCAGTTCTCCACATTGTAATCTTTAAGTGAATAAACTTTGAAGTCACTAACACTAATGGTTAAGAAGATCTTTTCTGGACAAAAATTTTTTGGTAAAAACAACAATGGCAATAACTCCAACAAGAGCACCGCCTACAGGTGCTTACGCTCGGCTGTTGGGTGCTTGATAGTGGACAAAATGCATCTAGGTTTACCCCCTTGATAGTATAGGTTGAACTTTTGATAGTGAACAAGTGTGCCAAGTTTCAAGTAAATGCCTTTAGTAGAACCAGAGATATCGCAAAATATCAAAGTTTTCACACGACGACACCAAGGCTATAGTAATACCTCGGTTTCCTCCGAAAACAGCCGAGCTTAAAATGGTTGTGGCAGTGTAATGGTTCTTGTACATGACACTTCTCCACATTGTGATCTATAAGTGTATTTAGTTTTAAGTTCCTAGCACTTATGGTTTAGGAGATATGGTCCGGACTAAAATGTAACAGTAAAAACAACAAAGGGCAGTAACTCAAAAAAAAAAAAGAAATGGCAGAGAATTGGTTCTTGTACATGACATTTTCCGACATTTTGATCTATAAGTGTATAAAGTTCGAAGTTGCTAGCACTTATGGTTTAGGAGATGTGGTCTGGACAAAAGTGTGATGGACTGACGGACGTATTGGAGCGAATCTATCTTCACCCAACCGGTAACTCGTGGGTTACTAATAAATCCATAAAAATGAAAGTTTTGCTCTAGACAAGGTAAATATCCTAACTTTAATTTTAGTTTTAAATTACTTTTTGAATAAAAACCAACAGTTTGCATTACACTAGTACTAATCCAGGGGGACTACGGAACCTATCTATTTTGATACCATCCATAAATGTAGAAACTATGTTCCGGACACAAACACATCCTGGTATAAACGGACAAACAACTCATTTTGTCCTTCCATGATTGACGCATAAAAATGTACTTATGAGGACAATGTGTCTTCATATGTATTCAAGTTATCTCTTTTCTCTCTCACTATTTGTGGGGACATTGTCCTCACATTACTTGATTCCTTTTCTCCGTCTTATTTTGTGAGGACAAGTGTCCTTACACTTTTTATCTCTCTTTATGTCCCTACTCTCTTTGATATTAGGACAATATTGTCTAAACAGTAAACATTTAATTAATTTCTCTTCCGAGTTTTCCTACCCTGACTGTTTTGACAAGTTTCATGCCTAGAGTTATTATTTGGTTTACCCATAGGCACTTTATAATGCAAATGACAGTAAAAAAGCTGTGCAATGATACTTTTTCCAAAACAAGAACCCTCTGTGCAAGAGGTAACAGCTGGATTCAAATCCATGCGAATTGTCAGAGACCCTGACCATATTGCAACATGGCTGTAAAGACTAATTAATGTTTTAAGAAAAGATTTTCTTGAAATATACCTGATTAGAGTACACGCTTTTTCCCTTTTAGGCATGAATCAAAATCTTTGTAAAAACTTAAGTGTTACAAAACGGACATCAAACACAACAGAAACATAAGTCTCATCATATGTACCATTTGAGTTGCAAGTAAAGAAAAATGCCAAATTACAACAGGAATGCAGTAGCTATGCCATGGGTCTTCCAAGCAAACAGCCAATCTAAAATAACAAGATACAATGTATGTACAATTTCAAAAGTTTATTCCACATTAAAAGTTTATTCCATGTAGTGATATACAATATCAGAGAAATGATTCTATTATTTTCAGCAAATTTAATTTTCTTAACTGCTAGTATATGTGATTTAATGTGACAATTTCAAACAGAAATTGTCGCAAAGTGGACTTATATCCCCATCAGTGCTTTGTCACTAGATTAGCACTCTAGTAGCAAAGTTAATCTTTGACCTATGTTTCCCCCAACAATAAGGCACCTTGATTGGGTCATGGATAACGTTTGTATAAAAATTTAACGTCCTGATCTATGGGCTTATTAGTTAGAGCACGGAAACTGATTCCAATCAAAATCAAATTGTGACCTTAATCTTTGACCTGCTTGACCCTAAACGATAGGTAACTTCCTTTTTTGATACAACTTTAACCTTTTCCAAAACAGCTATAGATTCAGGTATTAACCCATTACCACACAGCAAAATTCAAGCCTGGTCCAAATTCAAAGGAGTTGCAGACGACAATCTAAAGTTTATGAAAATTTAGATCTTTTTAACTTTCTTGATAGAAAACATTGTGGAAAATGATGAAATTGCTTGTCACAAGAAATTTCTTCATCTTCCACAATGTTTCAACAATTGTTTAAGTATGTCTTCCCAAAGCAACATTCTTTATAAATCAATGCTTGGTATGACTCTGACCCTTTCCAATGCCTCCATGGGTTTCAGCCGTAAAGGTTTAATATTCAAACTAAACCAGAGGGCCACAATAGCCCTGGGTCGTTTACCTAAATCAAATTGGACCCATGAGTCATTTAATGGTCAAGTTTGTAGATTTGTTTGAATTGGATTTAATGCCACATTTAACAGTAATGTAGTGATATTGTGGCAGTTGGAGCACCTTACCATGGCTTCCTGGTATTCCTCAAGCCAGTACTACCACAACATCCTCTCCAAGCCTCCAGCTGCTAATGCCACTTAGCTTTAGAAATATTCACCCATTGGTGGGAAACAAGTGTTAGAAAGGATATTTACAACTTCCACAATCAAACCCTAGGTCTCATGATCAAGAGTCCAAAGTGCTACCAACTGCGCTATGGCTGGGACTTATTATGGTTATGAACTAATATTCTTATCAAACCACTTAAGTGAAGATATATTATCTTTCTGTTGTGTTGCAAGAATTAAAGCGTTTAAGACATAATAAATATGATTCAAGATACACTATACACTGCCCTCCTGTGATTGTAAGGATATGTGTTCAAGTCCCATCTATCACCAGGTGTGTTCATGGACATGACACTTAATAACAAGACCAAGTCTACCCAGCTGTAATATTTGATAGCAGTGAGTTTAAGCCACTGCCTGTCTTTCAGGATCTGGATTGCTAGTGTTGAAGAGTGACTCTATAAGCTGAAAAGCTTTGATCCCAACCAAACTAAAATAAACAAGAGCCGTTGGAAACAGATTATGCTCCCCGAATAAGGCTTTTGTCACAGAACTATATGCCATTATTGGACAAAAAAAAATTTATTGACCGCAACTATAGTTTGAGAGTTCAGTTCACAAAAAATTTGGAAGTTTGACAAACATTGAAGGAAGCTGTTTGGCTTCACAGGCCTGATTCTAGTAAAATTCAATATCATTATAGGGTAAAGGGTTAAATATTTTACCTTCACTATCCAAGTTATCAATGAAAAATGTCTCCATACAAAAAATGAAGACTCTAACTTGAGTGGTCTTGCAGAAACAATAGACTGATTTATTTTAGAATAGGATATATACAAAATGTAAAGCTACGTGGCATTAAGCCCCCTTTTAGCATGGTAAGGCTCATTGGGTCAAAAATTGAAAAAAAAATTACCTAGGGCTTTTAATGAACAACATTTATGTAAAGTAACAAGAAATTTTGGCAATTAGTGAAGGAGGAATATTTGAAAATTAATGACGTTGACAATTTGACCTTGACCAATGACCTTGAACTTAGTACCAACAGAAAGTCCATGTCATAAGCAATGCACATGTAAAATATGAAGGCTATATCACCTACCATTGTTTACTTATGGGAGATGTTAAAGTTAAAATTTTGACATTGAGAAATGACCTTGACCTTGACATATGACCTTGAACCTCATATAAACAGAAAGGTCATGTCATAAGCAATGCACCTGTAAAATATGAAGTGTGTGTCACTTACCATTGTAAACTTATAGACATTGTTAAAGTTAAGCTTTTCAAAATTTTGACCTTGAGAGATGACCTTGATCTTGACAGATGACCTTGAAATTAGTACCAACAGAAAGTCCATGTCATAAGCAATGCACATGTAAAAGATGAAGGCTATATCACTTACCGTTGTATACTTATGGGAGATGTTAAAGTTATTTTTTTTTAAATTTTGACATTGAGAAATTACCTTGACCTTGACAGATGACCTTGAACCTCATACAAACAGAAAGGTCATGTCATTAGAAATGCACATGTGAAATATGAAGGCTATATCACTTACCATTAATAACTTATAGACAATGTGAAGTTAAAATTTTCAAATTTTGACCTTGAGAAATGACCTTGATCTTGACAGATGACCTTGAACTTAGTACCAACAAAAAGTCCATGTCAAAAGCAATGCACATGTAAAATATGAAGGTTATATCACCTAACATTGTAAATTTATAGACAATGTTGAAGTTAAGATTTTCTCAATTTTGATCTTCAGAAATGACCTTGACCTTGAATGATGACCTTGAACTTGGTACCAACAGAAAGGGTTTGTCCCAAGCAATACACATGTGAAATATGAAGACTTCATCTGTAACCAATCAAAAGTTATTGCCAATCTTAGTTTTTGCGGGAAAAAAGACAGTTAACGTAAAGTAATAACATTAAGGCCCCTTTTCCCATGACACATTTTTTAAAATGAAAATTCCCATTAGTTTAAGGTCAAGGGGATCTGATTTGCTACTCAAATATGAAATTTCATGAAATTCTAACACTTGGCCCCTTTTTCCATGATGCAGCCTTGAAATAAGGAAAATAAAAAAACTGGTCTTGGAAGTTTCCTAGGAAGATTATAAATAAAGTTTCGTCCAATTAGGTCCAAAGGTTGCTGAGATATGACTTCGGACGGAGGGACGGACGGCCGGATGGAAGGACGGACACACAGGCCGGCGACTATATGCTCCCCCCCCCCCCCCCCCGAAAATTTTTTTGGGGAGCATAATTAGTATAAATAAGAAACATTCCTATGAAGTATAGTCCAAACAGGCCAATCAGTTAAGGAGAAGTCATTTAAAAATTCAAAGTGAAGAAATTACCTATCTTAGGTCAAAAGATATTTTATGAAATAAAATTTGGAGTAGGTTACAGTAGGAATAGTTCTGGAAAGTTTATCAAATGAAGGAAGAGAACAATTTATGGAAAGGGTAAGCCAAGGAATAATCTAGTAAAGTTTGGACCAAATTGGCCCAATAGTTTAGAGAAAGAGGAGCTTTAAAGATCAAATTCAGGGATGGGCGTACATGCAGCCACAGTAGACATATACATGTTAACAAAAGCAGAGCTGTCCTTTTGCCAGTGGAGGGCCTGAGGCACTTTACTGGGTATCAAGTTTTTCATTAAAGTAACCTGATATTTAAGGAAGAATGCATAAAATGAAAATAACAAATTGAACTTTATTCCCTTTAATATTTTGAGCAACAATCCTTAATGCCCCTTTTTCCATGTTTCATGATGGATCCACTCCATTTAAAAATAGAAGTTACCTTCTGACCCTATAATCATCCTATGAAATTTTCAATAGAATCATAGACAATTATGGACTTTATCATGTAAACAGGGTTGTTTTGAGTGAAAATCCATAAGGCCCCCTTTCCTGTGTTTCCTTATGATCCATTTCATTTCCGAAAGGAACTTTTCTTAAGACCATACAATAGTCCTCTGAGAAATTTTAAAGATGATCTTATAATTGTGAACTTTATCACATAAACAAGAATGTTTTGGATGATAATCTGTAGACACCTGTGTTTCCGATCCCAAAATTATTCCTTGCATCTTGAGGAGAATCCAATGGGCCCCTACCGATATCCAGAGTTACTCCGCTTAGTTGTGGTATTAGAGTGACCTCCCTTAAATCTTTGGGTAGTTCCGGTGAAAAAATCGATGATATCGGTATCCAAAACATTAACTGGTTGTTGCCAGGTCTTACTATGTGTCATCAATGTTTAAACCCTAGATGATCTAGAGACTACTTTATTTTAACAGCTGAGCTTGATTTTTAAAGCTAAGAGACGTTTTATGCGTTTATAATCGTAAATGAGCCGGTATTAAAGTGTAATTTTCGGATATACCCTAATTCCGGATATACGTATTAATTACCATAAAAAGAGCTTTTTTGATCGAAATGAATACAATGATACTCACGGAAATACATTCCGTTATTGCCTTTTTCAAAAAATGGTTTCACATGTCAAGCGGGGCTTTGAATTTATAAGATATCTGTCATTTTACAAACAGGTACTGTTACAAAGAAGCTCTCCATACGTCTTCATTTCATGACCATGGGAATTTACCAAATACCCTTTTCATTGATGAATATGAAATAAATTTGATCAGAATTTCACTGCATGATCCTCTACAAGCTTTGTAAAGTGTCTGGAGGCTTGTCGAAATGATTGTTGCCTCTATAGGTCCTCCCAAGATATTTCATTCATTTCTTACCAATGGCAAGTAAAATATATCATTAATGTCTTACCAATCGGCAAATGATAAGGTTTAAGTAGGGTGAGCAGCTGGTGGCTCAGATTAAATGTCAGTTATGCTTAGTATCTGATTTAATGTTGAAAGTGGTGTTTAACCGAGAACCGGAGGGCAAAATATTAGACTGTGCCAAATTTAAAGGAGTTGCACATGACGAGTTTAAGTTTATGAATTTGTAGATAATTTCATCTTTCTGGGCAGAAAACATTCGGCAAAATGAAGAAATTGCTTGTTACAAGCAACTTTGGCAATTTGTACAATGTTTTCCCAATTATTTTTCTTAAGGGCGCCTAAGGCGTCATTGTGTGCAAATTGGTAAACCAATTTAATTCAATCAACATGCACAAGCTTTAGCATCTGATGTTAGATGTCTGCACAAATTTATATTTTTCATATAAAATGTATCCTGGTTAACCATGGTTTATACGTCCCTCTGGCTTTCAAATTGAGAATGCATTGTAGAAAAAGAATATGCTTATTGTAATTTTTTCCTTTTTCCACAGTATTTCTACCCTGCTGAATGTTTTTTTTTTTTTATTTTTTTTATTTATTGTTTTATATATCATTTGATGTATTTAAGTATTTGAGAAAAAGTGAGAAATAAAAAAGTGGAAATATAAAAGAGATGACAGTAAGAAGTGTTACAAAGATCACACTAAGACAATCTTTTGAACGTTTTTATCCATGTAGTTAATACCAAATTCTTATTACTATATTGAGATATATCATGCAATGACATATATGATACAATATTTATACACTAAATATTCAAATCTTTTTGTCGTTAAAAAAATATCTTAAACATTTTTTTTTTCATATTTTTCTTACTTAAACTTTTTTACCAAAGTTTTCTAAATGAGAAACGTTTTAAGATAGATTTCCTTTACCTCTTGCTTTTATAATCCTATTTAAAATGTACAAGCTCGCAAATTCCTTAGAATTAGAAGAAATAGTAAACGACTTCCCGTGTTACTTGTAATAAGAGGATATCGGGTGAAAATCAAAAGCAAATAACCGATCATTATGAGATATATCCAGTGTATATCCAAAATACCACCCGTGGTCTATTACGCAATCAGAGATACCGATCAGAAGCGTGTAAGTTACTTGGATAAAACAGCAGTTTATGAGAGGACCTCGTTAACTTTTAAATTTGATTTACCAATTAACCCTTTACAGAAAAAAAATCTCAACGAAGGAGGATACGAACGAAATTTTGATAGCCATGTGTACCGAAAATAATGGATCTTTCAGATGTGGAGAAAACGGCGTAAAAAGTACTCTTTATCGCATTATTGTTATTTTTGATTGTTGTTGTGTGCTTTCCTTGTTTTAATAAGTCTTTTTATGTTAAAGAAGTAAACGCAATGATTTCCTACAAAGGACGCCTTTGCTATTTTTTTCGAAAATGAGAAGTAAAATATGAAAACTGGACAAGAATGAAATTGGTTCCTAGGTCGGGAGAGAAAAACGATCAAAACGTGTCAACGTTAATATAAACTACCACAACAATTCCATATTTTAAGAGTATTATAAGAGTACTCAACATTTCACTATATCAAATTCTGAAAAAATATCTGGTTCTACGCAAAATAGGAGCATTTAACCTCTGATAGTGTACTTTTACTTAAGGACCCAACCACATCATTTTGCAAAAAATATATGGACAGAAAGATAAAACATTAATCAATCTTTAGAACTAGATAAATATCAAATAATATAAGTCAACCGACTACCTTGTTAATTAGTCAAAAGAATGACATCTGGGCAGTCGTGTTAAAATCAAAGCAAATAGCCGATCGTTATGAGATATATCCGGATGCCACCCGTGGACTATTGCGTAATCAAAGATACTGATTCAAAATGCGTAAGTTACTTGGATTAAAACAGGAGTTTATGGACGGATATCGATAATTCTTAAGATTAACTTGCGCTTTCAACCTTTGTTGATAAAAAAATCTCAGAACGAAATAGGATACAGACGAAATATTAAAATCCATTTGTATAAAAAATTACGGATCGCTCAGATTTGGAGAAATTCCTTGTAAAAATACTCCTTTTATCGCAATACTTTTGTTCCCCCCCCCATTGTTTTTTTCTGTTTGCATGTTTCAATAGATATTCTCAAGCTAAAGAAATAAAAGCAACAATTTACCATGAAGGACACTTTTGCTAATTTTGTTTCGAAATGAGAAGTAGAATATGAAAACTGGATGAAACTCGGACGGAAAGACGATTATAACGTGTCAAAATAAATAAAAACTACCAAAACATGTTCATAATCTATAAGTATTACAAAAGTACTCAATATTCTTATGTGTGAGTTACCGAAAAAATAATTAATTCTCTCCAAAACAGACGATTTTAGTCTCAGCCCTTATATACTCTTTGTTGAAATTTAAACCGGAACTACCCAGTAGAATCAAGGGAGTTAATTAAAGGGCAATTTTCGGGAGAACTCCGTATATCGGTAGGGGCCCATTATAACTGTGGACTGTATTGAATTAACGAAGATATTTCAATCAAGTTCTCATAAAGCCCCTTTTCCCTTGATACTTTATTGTTAGTTTAATTATTCTGTGAAAGTTTAAAGTGTAAGTGAATCCGATGAAATATGGGGACTAGACAGATCAGGCCTAATTTGGAAAATATCAATCCTAATGATGGTACAAACATTCTGTGAAATTTTGAACAGAATCTGATGAAAACTGTGAACTTTATTGTGGTACAAGGTTATTCAGATTAAAATTCATAAGGCTCCTTTTCTGTGATACTTTACAAATCAGGATAATAACCGTAATTATTGTACAATAATTCTGTGAAAGTTCGAAGAAAATCAAATAAAAGCTATGGACTTGGTAACAAGGAATATAGTTGAAATTTTCAAAAGGCCCCTTTTCCCATGATACTAGACAGATCAGGTCCAATTTTAAAAGAAAAAATCCTAATGATGGTACAAACATTCTGTGAAAGTTTGAAGAGTATCTAATGAAAACTGTGGACTTTATTGTGGTACAAGGGTTTTTTTAAAATTAAAGTCATAAGGCTGCCTTTCATGGATACTTGATGGATCAGGTCTAATGTCAATATCAACATTAATTATTATTGTACAATCATTCTGTGAATGTTTGTTGAAAATCTGATGACAGCTCTTGACTTGGTATCAAGGATTTCTAAATGAAAATTTCATATGGCCCCTTTTGACGTGTTTCTTGACAGTTCAAACCCTGTTTCGAGAAGAATGTTCGTTATGACCTTACAATCATTCTGTGAAAGTTCCTACTAAATCTGATTAAAGCTGTGGGCTTCATTTCTTTAATAGGGATTTTTTAATTAAATTTTAATAAAGCCCCTTTTCCCATGTTACTTGATGGATATGAAACAATTCCAAAGGGAACTTTACTTACAAAAGTATTATTATTCTGTTTGAGTATGAAGACATCCCAATGAATCTGTGGACTTTAGTGCATTAATGAAGATTTTTTGAATTAAATTTTCCTATGTTTCTGGATGGATCAGACCCAATTTGAAAGGAACAATCCTTATGATGATACAATCATTATGTAAAATTAAAGCTGAATCTGGTGAAATCTAGGGACATCATTGTGTTAACTAGAATATTTTATTAAATTTTCATAAGGCCTCTTTTCCCGTGATACAGATCGAAACCAACTTCCGAAAGGACATAACGGTATTATCGTTCTGTGAATATTTGAAGAGAATTTGTTGAAAACTGTTGACTCTAGGGTGCTAACTAGGATTTTTTCAATCAAATTTTCATGAGGCCCCTCTTTCCCTGTTACTTGATGGATCATACCCAATTTCGAAAGGTACAATCCTTATGATGGTACAATCATTCTAAGAAAGTTGTAAGAGAATTTGATGAAACTTGTGGACTCTAGAGTGTTAATGAGGAATTTCAATAGATTTTTTTATTACATTTTCAAAAGGCCCCTTTTCCAGTGTTCCTTGAGGGATCATACCTAATTTCAAAAGGAACAATCCTTATGATAGTTTAATCATTCTGTGAAAGTCTGAAGAGAATCAAATAAAAGCTGTAGACTCTAGATTGTTAACAAGGATTTTTAGATCATGTTTTGTCTGTCGTCATGCGTTGTGCGTAGTGTGTAAACTTTTTGCATTTTCAATTCCTTCTTCAGAATCCTTGGATTGATTTCAACCAAACTTGGCAGGAAGAATCCTTATGGGAAGGTGCTTCAGATTTTTCATAGAGGTTATGTCCCAAGGCTCCCCTTGGGACCCCATAAGGGGCCAAAAAGGGTACATCATTAAAAATCTTCTTGTCATGAACCGGCTGTTGGATTGGATTCAAATTTGGTATTTACACTTTAGGGCAAGGACTATCAAGTTTGTAAAAGAAAAAAAAAACCTGTCAAGAATTATTTGGTATGAGGCATCATCTAGTGGACCTCTATCAATATTGTATGAATTAAAACCCAAGGCTCAAAATTAGCCCGTTATCGGATGTCACAAGTTTAACAAAGGCTTATATATAGTGAAATTTAAAAAATCTTTTTCTCCCAAACTAGAGGGCCTAAAGCTTTTGAATTTGATATGTAGCATCATCTAATAGATTCTTTCTAGATTGTATAAATCAAGGCCCTAGAGATAGAATTAGCCCATTCCCGGACATCACAAGTTTAACATAGACTTAAATAGTGAAAATTTTAAAAATCTTCTCCAAAACAAGGGGGCCTAGAGCTTTGATATTTGGTATGTAGTATCATCTGGTGGATTTCTATCAAGATTGTATAAATCATGGCCCCAGAGACAGAATTAGCCTATTCCTGGACATCACAAGTTTTATAAAGGGCTTATATAGTGAAATCTTTGAAAATCTACCTCTCCCAAACAGGAGGGCCTAAAACTTCAGCATTTGGTATACAGCATCATCTGGTGTCCCTTCAGCAAGTTTGTACAATTTATTGCCCCAGGATTAAAATTAGCCCATTCCTGGATGTCACAAGTTAAACATAGTGAAAACTTTAAAAATCTTCTTCCTAAAACAGATAGGCCTACAGCTTTGATATTTGGTATGTAGCATTATCTTGTGGATCTCTATCAATATTGTATGAATTATGGCCCCTGGGTCACAATAAGCCAATTCCTGGATGTCACAAATTTTACATAGGGCTTATATAGTGAATATTTAAAACTCTTCTTCTCCCGAACAAGAGGGCCTAGAGCTTTAATATTTTGTATGTAGCATCATCTGGTGGACTTCCATCAAGATTGTATTAACTATGGCCCTAGGTTCAGAATTAGCCCATTCAAAGATGTCCCAAGTTTAACAAAGGCTTGTTTAGTGAAAACTTTTAAAGAATCTTCTTCTCGCAAACTAAAAGGCCTTGAGCTTTGATATTTAGTATGTAGCATAATCTGGTGGACTTTTATCAGTTTTTTGTGCTCTTTGGACTCAGGTTAATTAGATTTTAATTAGTCCCCTTTTCCTGTGTATCTTGACGGGTCTGACCCAATTTCAAAAGGAACGATCCTTATGATAATACAATAATTCTGAGAAAGTTTGAGGGGAATCCGATGAAAACTGTGGACTCTAGAGAGTTAACAAGGAAAAGTTAGCACGGACGCGCGCCGGACGGGGAAAAGCCATCACTTTAGCTCTTTTGGCCTTCGGCTTAAAACTATAACTTGTCACAAGAGGTGATTTAATACCCCCACCAGAGCCTTGTTTATGATAAAGTGTGATTTCAGGGAGGATTATTCTTGTGTAAGGGGACTGGAGACCTCTAAAAAGTGTCTTGCAAAACTTCAACATGTTATTAATTCATGTATAAAGTTTGATTACTTTTGGAGCAAAATCATAGAAGTTTGATAAACAAAATTTCTTGATTTTTAAAGTAAAATATGAAAAAGTGTCTAAGTTCAAGGGCGATTATTCTTTTGCCAGGGCTGCCGTCATAGCGCAGTTGGAAGCACGTCGGACTGTCAATCTAGAGGTCCCGGGTTCAATCCCTGACGGCGGCACCCATCCTTTCCGACTATTTCGGTCGATAATCGTAGACCTATGTGGGATAGCAGCTTGAGGCTAGGAAAGGATGTAATGGTAGTACTGGTGTGAGGAATACCAGGATTCCATTGTTAGGTGCTCCAGCCTCTGCGATATAACTGAAAGATTGTTGAAAGCGGCGTAAAACCCAATCCAAACAAAATTCAAACAAATCTTTTGCCAGAGGTAGTTGAGATTTCAAAATTGCATTTTGAAATTTTTTCAACTTTAAATTGTGTGTATAAATCAGAAGGACAGACACACAGATGGACAGACAGGCTGATTCCACTGGACCCTGGATAAACATTCTTTTGCAGGGGATATAAAACAGACAGAAAATAAAACGTATCAATAGTTAACAAGAGGGCCGAAATGGCCTTTAATTGCTAACAAGAAAGTTATTTCATGATTTCTCTAAGTCTGACAAGCCTTACCCTAACTTGCCCCCAATTTTTTTTCGCAAATCACAATTTATTAACAAGTTTTGAGGAGGGTCACACAAGGAACATTCCTGCCAAGTTTGGTATGAATTGTCCAGTGGTTTAAGAGGAGAAGTATTTAAAGAATTATTTCATAATTTCTCTGACTCTGAAAAGATCTGCTGGCTATACCCACTTTTTTTTACAAATCAAAATTTCATGACTTGGTTTTTACGTCCCTGTGATTTTATACCTGAGAAATTATTGTGGAAAAAGAAAAAAATGCTTTTTACAAGCAATTTCTTCTTTTCCTACAATATATTCTACCACATGTCATGGTTTCATTCCAAAGTGCATCCAATTTTCATTATCATCTGCAATTGCCTTCAATTTGGACTAGTCTCAAGTATTGCATAACAGGAAAGGGTTAATTTTGGAAAGCCACGCCCTGCCATCCCCATTTTTTCACAAATCAAAATGTTACAAACAGGTTTTGAAAAGAGTCACATTACTGCAAAGTTTGGCCTAAATTGGTCCAGTGGTTAAGGAGGAGGAGATTTTCTAAGAATTATTCCATGATTACTCCAAGTCTGATAATCCTGCCCTGCTACACCAACATTTTTTTGGCATATCAAACTTTCAAAAACAAGATTTGGAAAAGGTCAGCCTTGGACCTTCTTGTAAAGCTTGGAAAAAATGGCCCAGGCGTTTAGGAGGAGAAGTTGTTTAAAGAAAATGTTGAAGACACCTATGGACAACAGACAACGGATTCTGAGTGACCCTAAAAGCTCCCCATGAGCATATTATTCTAAGGTGAACCAATACAACAGATCAATTATCCTGCACACACCCAACTTACTTTTTCTTCAATTTCATGCATAAAAATCCTACAAATTAAAACAACAGATTTATATATCTTTGTAAATAATGCAGGTTCCTGAATTTGAATAAACATGAAAATCATTACTCAAAATTTAAGATCGTGACATTTTCAGCAATGCTTCGTTAGTCAAGGACATAATGTAAAACGTATATTTGTCGCTCAAAAGTAGCTACTGGCAATAAATTTTAATCCATCCTTCTCTATAGGGTTCCCTAACAAAAATGTTTCTTAGACTGAACTTTTTCTGAGTCACATTAAATAACAATTAATAGGACTTCTTACAAATCATTATTCAGCTAGTTTATCAAAGGACGTCGACCTGCAAGATTTATTTTTGTTTGCAAGGCTTTAAGCCATTCCCATGTGATAAAATTTTAGCCTAGTCCAAATTCAAAGAAGTTGCAGATGATAATTTTAAGATGATGAAATCTTCAAAATCTTTGTCTTTTAGAGTAAAAACATGGTCGATAATGAAGAAATTGCTTGTAACAGTGTTTTTCAAATCTTTCATATTGAGTGGCGTTTAAAAGCGTCATTGTGTGGGTATGAGTTAATTGATTATTTGGTACAACAGAAGCAATGTATATAGACATCACATTGAAGTAAATATAAATAGCTACCACCACTTTTTAGAAAGTTTCCTTTTATAAGTTTGGGTTGTGTTTACTTCTTATCCGATCCCTTTTTTTCCCAAAATATTTGTCTGTTTTTGAAATTGTCTAATTTTTTCTTTTTTTGATGTATTTTTTTCTGTCTTAATGCACTAGCCACCAATGCTTGAAGAGCCATCTTTTCAACTTCAGTCCATTTCTTTTTTGAATCTGAAATAAACAATAACAAATCGGCCATTTGCACTCACCTGAGATTAAGGCCTTAAGCCTTCCTGACCAACAGTGGATTATTTTTAAGATTTTTCGTATATTTTCACTTTTGTTGCCATGGCAACCCGAGTTTTTCATGGATTACAATTCTTTTAGCAATTTTTAAAAGGGGGCCACCTAAGGAACATTTCTGCCAAATCTGTTAAAATAAGTCCAGTGGTTTAGAGAATGTGATCACAAAAGCTCCCCATGATCACTTTGTGCTCGATTGAGGTAAAAATAAACAAGTAGCTCAACTCCAAATCCCATGTCAGCTGTTCTTGAAAACTTTATCAACATGAAATTGTCGTCTATTGCTTGTAATATGCAATTTCTTCATTTGGTTTCTAGCATAAAAGTTGAAGAAATCTAAACTTTCATGAACTTCAAACTGTCCTCTGCAGCTCCTTACAATTTGGACAAGTCAAAAATTTTGTAGTCCAGTAATGGGTTAAATTCAGGCTTGTATAGTGAAACTGGTGTCAAAGTGCCTCAACTTATATATTCATTATTGTACATTTCTAGAAAAAACTTACAATTTGCAGAAAGTAACACTGTAGTGATCTTGGTTTGTTTTTATTGAGAAAAAAAAGAGAGTCCTTGTGAGGACAATAGTGTCCCAACGTTCCATTTCTCTCTTTTCTCTCTCATTATTTGTGAGGGCATTGCCCTCAACACAGGGACTTGTCACATTTGTTTTTTCAATACTATATTTGTAAATATAGACAAGGGACAGAACTTGACAAAAAGTATGACCATACCTAGGATAAATGAAGTCGCCGTTCTGACTTCAAAATCTGAGATTAATTGCTTATCAATACTCAAATGTAAACCTTAATTAATCACTTACACGGAAAAATAACAATTATGAGCAATAGTGATAAAAATTGTGAAACAAAAGTGTGACGTAAATGTGACATCAGATTGGTACCTTTCAACAATTTTTAAGTTGAATGCGGAGCAATTCAAACTTAGATATAACAAAACCGCAAAATGAACACAAGACAATTTCATTTCGGGTTTTTTGATAACACATATCATGTAATCTCTTAGATATGAATACACGTCGGGTAACTTCTCATCTCAACTTGCCATAGACAATCGGTTTGTTGTAGCCACAAACAATAATATGGCACATGTAAAGGATGATATAAAAATTCGTTTAGAGACTTCTAAACATGCTTTAGTTTGCTCTAAATCATTGAAAAATGATGTAATAATCAGCGCAGCAATTTGTTGGGGGGGTTTCGATTTGCCGTCCCATGTTTGGTAATCATGTGATCTCAAGTGACTTGTGGTAGTCATGTGACCATAGATAGGCAATGTTTACAAATATGGCTCAGGTCGCAAATGCATTTTTACAATAATCACTCCGCCCAGTGCTTTAAATCATTCTAGAGCGATTAAGGGGGATCATAGGCATCAAGCAAATGCGATTATTGTGGGATTTACAGCTTTTACTCAATAAAAATCAAATAGATTCAAAATGAAAGTAGAAGATTTTGAAAATTAGATTGTAAACATATCAACTTCCAGTTTCTACTTATTTACTAAATAATTATGCTTTGTTATGTCCTTATTTACAACTTTAAATCAATAATAATAAATCAAACCTTTAACAAGTGTCATCTAGCTTTCAGCTTGGTCCTTTTTACATAAGATTTTTTATGGTTCTAAAGCCGAATAACGAATAAGGAAATCGCGAGCCGAAGATAATTTAATACTATCTTCATCATATTACAGGAGTTTTTAGTAAAAGGGCAAAACTACCATGTGCAAGCAATAACGTTACAATAATGTTAACATCTTTTTTTCTTTTGAATTTTACTCACAATGCTTTAAATATTCTTTTTTCCTAAGTCTAAACCGGTATTTCAAATTAATCGTCCTGAAACAAGTTTCCGCGCATTGCTGCAAATTTCTACGTATATTCATAAACTTGAAATGAAAATCTACGTGAGTTTAGTATGATCGTTACAGAATGAGCCGAGTTGAGGGTCAAATAATCATTGAGGTAATTGATTTCTTACTGTAGAAACTGTTATTCTCTGTTTTCAAGATTCTAAAAGGACTACACGTATTACAGTTGATCAAAAGGAGAATGTTATGCTTGAAAATTCTAATTTTGCTGTAAGTGATATAAGCTTATAACCCATTCCAACAGGATAAAATTTTAGACCAGTCCAAATACAAAGAAGTAGCAGACAACAATTGTAAGTTGATGAAATCTTTAAAATCCTGGTCATTTTGGACAGAAAACATTGTGGATAATGAAGAAATTGCTTGTAACAAGCAATTTCTTCATTTTCCCCAATGTTTTCCTAAGCTTTCATAATGAGGGTCATTTAAAAGCATCACTGTCAGGGAAAGGGCTAAGACAATGCTAATTTTTTAATTTTGTATGTGGATTTATGTTTTTGTGCCTTATTCGCACATATATGTACACTATGGGAATGCTGGTTTAAGTTTAAAGGAGGGGTCTTACTCAGAAAGTAATAAATGAATTTGAACTGATTTCCATGGTTATGACCCTTTCAGCACATTCCAACTTCTCAGTACTTTCAGTCTTTTGATTTTGAAATTTTGCTGTATGTCCTCAATTCTTATATCTAAGACATTATTTAATTGTAATTTTTTGTTAAATGATAATTCTAAGAGTAAGTGGGGTGAAACAAGTCGGCATTAGATTGGCAGGTGATATATGCAACTGTGCACAATTTGGCCAACTTCCAAAGATAACCTCGATTTGCCTATTCCAGTTTTTAATTCTAGATTGATATCACTGCAGCTCGAAAATGTTCAAATGTTGTGTACATTATTCAGCTACCTTCACAGTTATCCATTGTTCAACACAGAATATCCGAAATCAATGTCAGAAAGGCGATTTCATTTGTTCCAGGTACTTTTGTACTTTTTCTCTAGTTCAACCCCTTGTCCAATTTACAGATATATATAGTGTAAAAGTCAATTGCAACAAGTCCCTTTGGTCCTCACACTTCATGAATTCTTTTTTTAACTTTCATATTTTGTGTGGACAAAACAAGAGCCCTTGTGAGGACAATTATGTTCTCTTGATCCCTTTCCTACTCTTATTTTGTGTGGACAAGTCTCCACAAAATTTATATCTATTTTGTCCACCCTAATACTCTTTTCTCTCTTCAATAAATTTTCTTCTGTTACTATTGATACATGTATATAATAACCCATTCCCACACAATTACGCTTTTTGATGCCCCTCAAGAAAAAAAAATGGGAAAACATGTGTAAAATGAAGAAAATGCTTGTAATAAGCAATTTCTTCGTTTTTACAGTGTTTTAAGCGTAAAAAGTGAAGAAATCTAAAATTTCATGAACTTCAATTTGACCTCTGCAGCTCCTTTCAATTTGGACAAGTCAAACATTTTGTAGTTCAGTAATTGGTTAAATTCAGGCTTGTAGAGCAAAACTGGTGTCCCAGTGCCTCAACTTTAAAATTTATTATTGTACACTTCTATAAAAACTTACAATTTGCAGAAAGTAACACTGTTGTGATCTTGGTTTGTTTTTATTGAGAAAAAAAAGAAAGTCCTTGTGAGGACAATGGTGTCCCAACGTTCCATTTCTCTCTTTTCTCTCTCATTATTTGTGAGGACATTGTCCTCAACACAGGGACTTGTCACAATTGTTTTTTTAATACTATATTTGTAAATGTAGACAAGGAACAGAACTTGACAAAATATACGACCATACCTAGTACAAACGAAGTCGCCGTTCTGACTTCAAAATCGGAGATTATTTGCTTATCAATACTCAAACATAAACCTAAATTAATGATTTACAAGAAAAAAAAAGAATTATGAGCAATAGTGATACCAATTGTGAAACAAAAGTGTGACGTAATTGTGACTTCAGATTGGTTCTTTTAACAATTTATAATATTTAGCTGTTTATCCTCAATTATGAATATTTAAGACAATATCTAACTGTGATTCGTTGTTAAATGATAAATCTAAGAGTAAGTGGGGTGAAACAAGTCTGTGTTAGATTAGCAGCTGATATATGCAACTGTGCACAATTTGGCAAACTTCCAAAGATACCCTCAATTTGCCTGATATTCCAGTTTGTATTTCAAGATTGATATCACTGCAGCTCAAAAATGTTCAAATGTTGTGTAGCTTATTCAGCTACCTTCACAGTTATCCATCGTTCAACACAGAATGTCTGAAATCAATGTCAGAAAGGGCGATTTCATTTGTTCCAGGTACTTTTGTACTTTTTCTCTAGTTCAACCCCTTGTCCAATTTACAGATATATGTAGTGTAAAAGTCAATTGCAACAAGTCCCTTTGGTCCTCACATTTCATGAACTCTTTCTTTAATTTTCATATTTTGTGTGGACAAAACAATATCCCTTGTGAGGACAATTATGTTCTCTTGATCCCTTTCCTACTCTTATTTTGTGTGGACAAGTCTCCAAAAAACTTTATATCTATTTTGTCCATCCTAATACTCTTTTCTCTCTTCAATAAATTTTCATCTGTAACTATTGATTCATGTATATAATAACCCATTCCCACAGAATTACGCTTTTTGATGCCCCTCAAGAAAAAAAAATGGGAAAACATGTGTAAAATGTAGAAAATGCTTGAAATAAGCAATTTCTTCTTTTTACAGTGTTTTTAGCGTAAAAAGTGAAGAAATCTAAAATTTCATGAACTTCAATTTGTCCTCTGCAGCTCCTTTCAATTTTGACAAGTCAAATATTTTGTAGTTCAGTAATGGGTTAAGTTCAGGCCTGTAGAGCAAAACTTATGTCCCAGTGCCTCAACTTAAATATTCATTATTGTACATTTCCATTAATAACTTACAATTTGCAGAAAGTAACACTGTGGTGACCTTGGTTTGTTTTTATTGAGAAAAAAAAGAAAATCCTTGTGAGGACAATGGTGTCCCAACGTTCCATTTCTCTCTTTTCTCTCTCATTATTTGTGAGGACATTGTCCTCAACACAGGGACTTGTCACAATTGTTTTTTTAATACTATATTAGTAAATGTAGACAAGGAACAGAACTTGACAAAATATACGACCATACCTAGTACAAATGAAGTTGCCGTTCTGACTTCAAAATCGGAGATTATTTGCTTATCAAAACTCAAATGTAAACCTAAATTAATAATTTACACGAAAAAAAAACAATTATGAGCAATAGTGATACCAATTGTGAAACATAAGTGAGACATAATTGTGACGTCAGATTGGTTCTTTTCAACAATTTTTATAATATTTAGCTGTTTGTCCTCAATTATGAATATTTAAGACAATATCTAACTGTGATTCGTTGTTAAATGATAAATCTAAGAGTAAGTGGGGTGAAACAAGTCTGTGTTAGATAAGCAGGTGATATATGCAACTGTGCACAATTTGGCTAACTTCCAAAGATACCCTCGATTTGCCCAATATTCTACTTTGTATTTCAAGATTGATATCACTGCAGCTCGAAAATGTTCAAATGTTGTGTAGATTATTCAGCTACCTTCACAGTAATCCATCGTTCAACACAGAATGTCTGAAATCAATGTCAGAAAGGCGATTTCATTTGTTCCAGGTACTTTTGTACTTTTTCTCTAGTTCAACCCCTTGTCCAATTTACAGATATATGTAGTGTAAAAGTCAATTGCAACAAGTCCCTTTGGTCCTCACATTTCATGAATTCTTTTTTTAACTTTCATATTTTGTGTGGACAAAACAAGAGCCCTTGTGAGGACAATTATGTTCTCTTGATCCCTTTCCTACTCTTATTTTGTGTGGACAAGTCTCCTAAAAACTTATATCTATTTTGTCCACCCTAATACTCTTTTCTCTCTTCAATAAATTTTCATCTGTAACTATTGATACATGTATATAATAACCCAATCCCACATTATTACGCTTTTTGATGCCCCTCAAGAAAAAACAAGGTGGCAAATTGTCACAAAATACGCCTGTAACACTACTGGTTGTTGACTGGGGAAGGGGATTAAAATTTTAGTCTAATTTCAAGACAGAGTAACAATTCACAGACAAAATCCAAGTCTGAAAAACAACAAAGGGCAATAAATCTCAAAATATGCTAGGAAGAGTTAAAGTTCTTGTACACTGCACTTCTCCTTTATGAGATCTATCTACCCATGAAGATTCAAGATCATAGCTAATATACTTTCTGAAATATGCTCTGAACAAGTTCCAAGTATGAAAAACAACAAAGGGAAATTACTAAAAAAATAAGCTAGGTAGAGTTATAGTTTTAATGAGCTGCACTTCCCCTTGATGAGATCTATCTAACCATGAAGTTTCATGATCATAGCTTGAATACTTTTAGAGATCTGCTCTGGACAAGATCAAAGTATGAAAAAACAACAGAGGGCAATAACTTAACAAATAAGCCAAAGGTAGAGTTATGGTTCTTAAGCACTGCACTAATCCTTGATGAGATCTATCTACCCCTGAAGTTTCATTATCATAACTTATATACTTTAAGAGATATGCTCTGAACAAGATCCAAGTATGAAAAACAACAAAGGGCAATAACTCAAAAAATAAGTCAAAGGTAGAGTTATGGTTCTTGTGCACTGCACTCCCCCTTAATGAGATCAATCTACCCATGAAGATTCATAATCATTGCTTGAATACTTTTAGAGATATGCTCCAGATAATATCAAAGTATGAAAAACAACAAAGGGCAATAACTCAACAAATAAGCCAAAGGTAGAGTTATGGTTCTTGTGCACTGCACTTCCCCTTGATGAGATCTATCTACCCATGAATTTTCATGATCATGGCTTGAATACTTTTAGAGATATGCTCCAGACAAGATCTAAGTATGAAAAACAACAAAGGGAAATAACTCAAAAATAAGCCAAGTAGAGTTATGGTTCTTGTGCACTTGTTTCCCTTGATGAGATCTATCTACCAATGAAGTTTCATTATCATAGCTTATATACTTTTAGAGATATGCATATGCATCCAAGTATGAACATAGTATGAAAAACAACAAAGGACAATAACTCAAAATATACGCTAGGTAGAGTTATGGTTCTTGTACACTGCATTCCCACTTGATGAGCTCTATCCATCCATGAAGTTCCATGATTCTAGCTATTATATTTTTAGAGATATGCTCTGAACAAGATCCAAGTATGAAAAACAACAAAGGGCAATAACTCAAAAAATAAGCCAAAGGTAGAGTGATAGTTCTTGTTCACTGCACTCCCACTTGGTGAGCTCTATCAATCCATGAAGTTTCATGATTCTAGCTATTATACTTTTAGAGATATGCTCTGAACAAGATCCAAGTATGAAAAACAACAAAGGGCAATAACCCAAAAAATAAGCCAAAGGTAGAGTGATGGTTCTTGTTCACTGCACTCCCACTTGGTGAGCTCTATCCATCCATGAAATTTCATGATTCTAGCTATTATACTTTAAGAGATATACTCCGGACAAGATTCAAATATGAAAAACAACAAAGTGCAATAACTCATAAAATAGGCCAGGTAGAGTTATGGTTCTTGTGCACTGCACTCCCCCTTGGTGAGATCTATACACCCATGAAGTTTCATGATCCTAGCTATAATACTTTTAGAGATATACTCTGGACAAGATTCAAGTATGAAAAACAACAAAGGGCAATAACTAAAACAAGAGGGCCAGAATGGCCCTAAAATCTCTCACCTGACTTATGTAAGATGATTCAAAATTTTGCCAACACTTTTGAAAATGGTCACCCAATGAATATTCATTTAAATTTAGTTGAAATTGGCCCAATGGTTACTGAGGAGATGTTTAAAAATTTCAAAGTAAAAAAACTGCCCCGCCCTGCCACACCCATATTTGGCAGTAAATCAAAATTCTGCAAACACCATTTGAATAGGGTCACCAAAGGAACATTCATGCCGAGTTTGGTTGAATTGGCCAAATGATTACTTAGGAGAAGATATTTAAAGATTTCTAAATAAAAAACTGCCCCAACCTGCCACGCCCATATTTGGGCATCAATCAAATTTCACAAACAACTTTTGAAAAAGGTTCACCCAAGGAACATTCATGCCAAGTTTTGTTGAAATTGGCCCAATGCTTACTTAGGAGAAGATATTTAAAGATTTCTAAATAAAAAATGGCCATGCCCATGTTTAATCAATCAAATTTCCTAAACACGATTTGAAAAGGGTCACCCAAGGAACATTCATGCCAAGTTTGGTTGAAATTGGCCCAATGGTTACTGAGGAGAAGATGTTTAAAGATTTCAAAGTCAAAAACTGCCCTACCCTTCCAAGCCCTTATTTGGTCATCAATCAAAATTCTAGAACAACTTTTGAAAAGGGTCACTCAAGGAACATTCATACCAAATTTGGTTGAAATTGGCCCAATAGTTACTGAGGAGAAGATGTTTAAAGATTTCAAAGTCAAAAACTGTAATGCCCATATTTGGGCGTGAAACCAAATTCTGCAAACAACTTTTGAAAAGGGTCACCCAAAGAACATTCATGCCAAGTTTGGTTGAAATTGACCCAACTGTTACTGAGGATAAGATGTTTAAAGATTTCAAAGTTAAAAAAACTGCCACGCCCATATTTGGGCATAAATCAAAATTCTGCGAACAAAGTTCGAAAAGGGTCACCCAAGGAACATTCATACCAAATTTGGTTGTAATTATCCAAATAGTTACTGAGGAGAAGATGTTTAAAGATTTCAAAGTCAAAAACTGCCACGCCCATATTTGGGCGTGAAACGAAATTCTGCGAACAACTTTTGAAAAGGGTCACCCAAGGAACATTCATACCAAGTTTGGTTGAAATTGGCCCAATGGTTCCTGAGGTGAAGATGTTTAGCCACGCCCATATTTGGGCATAAATCAAAATTCTGCGAACAACTTTTAAAAAGGGTCACCCAAGGAACATTCATGCCAAGTTTGGATGAAATTGGCCCAATGGTTACTGAGGAGAAGATGTTTAAAGATTTCAAAGTCAAAAACTGCCATGCCCTGCCACGCCCATATTTGGGCATAAATCAAAATTCCACGAACAACTTTTGAAAAGGGTCACCCAAGGAACATTCATGCCAAGTTTGGTTGAAATTGGCCCAATGGTTACTGAGGAGAAGATGTTTAAAGATTTCTAAGTCAAAAACTGCCACGCCCTGCCACGCCCATATTTGAGCATAAATCAAAATTCCACGAACAACTTTTGAAAAGGGTAACCTAAGGAACATTCATGCGAAATTTGGTTGAAATTGGCCCAATGGTTACTGAGGAGAAGATGTTTAAAGATTCCTAAGTCAAAAACTGCCACGGCCATATTTGGGCATAAATCAAAATTCCACGAACAACTTTTGAAAAGGGTGACCCAAGGAACATTCATACCAAATTTGGTTGAAATTGGCCCAATGGTTACTGAGAAGAAGATGTTTAAAGATTTCTAAGTTAAAAACTGCCACGCCCTGCCCCGCCCATATTTGGGGGTCAATCAAAAATCCGCGAACAACTTTTGAGAAGGGTCACCCAAGGAACATTCCTACCAAGTTTGGTTGAATTCCGCCCAGTGGTTACTGAGGAGAAGATGTTTAAAGAATTGATGACGACCTCCGACGCACGACGGACAAAAGGTGATACTAAAAGCTCACCTTGAGCACGTTGTGCTCAGGTGAGCTAAAAATAGGCCAGGTAGAGTTATGGTTCTTGTGCACTGCACTCCCCCTTGGTGAGATCTATACATCCATGAAGTTTCATGATCCTAGCTATAATACTTTTAGAGATATACTCCGGACAAGATTCAAGTATGAAAAAAAACAAAGGGCAATAACTAAAAAAATAGGCCAGGTAGAGTTATGGTTTTTGTGCACTGCACTCCACCTTGGTGAGATCTATACACCAATGAAGTTTCATGATCCTAGCTATAATACTTTTAGAGATATACACCGGACAAGATTAAAGTATGAAAAACAACAAAGGGCAATAACTTAAAAAATAGGCCAGGTAGAGTTATGGTTATTGAGCACTGCAGTCCGTATTGATTAGAAGAATATAACTGCCAAGTTTTAAGTCAATTAGACTTACGGTGACAGAGTTATGCTCTGGACAAAGAAGTGGATACCGCCCGGACAACCAGTTGCCCGGACACCACGGGTGATCCCATAATACGTCCAGTCTACGACGGGCGTATAAAAATGGGAAAACATGAGTAAAATGAAGAAAATGCTTGTAATAAGCAATTTCTTCATTTACACAATGTTTTTAGAGTAAAAATTGAAGAAATCTAAAATTTCATGAACTTCAATTTGTCCTCTGCAGCTCCTTTCAATTTGGACAAGTCAAAATTTTGTAGTTCAGCAATTGGTTAAATTCAGGCTTGTAGAGCAAAACTGGTGTCCCAGTGCCTCAACTTAAATATTCATTATTGTAAATGTACACTTCTATAAAAACTTACAATTTGCAGAAAGTAACACTGTGGTGACCTTGGTTTGTTTTTATTGAGAAAAAAAAGAAAGTCCTTGTGAGGACAATGGTGTCCCAACGTTCCATTTCTCTCTTTTCTCTCTCATTATTTGTGAGGACATTGTCCTCAGCACCGGGACTTATCACAATTGTTTTTTTAATAATAATGTGTAAAAGTAGACAAGGGACTGAACTTGACAAAAAGTAAGACCATACCTAGTACAAATGAAGTCGCCTTTCTGACTTCAAAATCGGAGATTATTTGCTTGTCAATACTCAAACGTAAACCTAAATTAATAATTTACACAGAAAAATAACAATTATGAGCAATAGTGATACCAATTGTGAAACAAAAGTGTGACGTAATTGTGACATCAGATTGGTACCTTTCAACAATTTTTTTTATATTTAGCTGTTTGTCCTCAATTACTGATATTTTGAGACAATATTAAACGTGATTCGTTGTGGGGTGAAACAAGTCGGCGTTAGATTGGCAGGTGATATATATGCAACTGTGCACAATTTGGCCAACTTCCAAAGATACCCTCGATTTGCCCGATATTCCAGTTTGTATTTCAAGATTGATATCACTGCAGCTCGAAAATGTTCAACTGTCATGTAGATTATTCAGTTACCTTCACAGTTATCCATCGTTCAACACAGAATGTCTGAAATCGACAGGTACTTTTGTACTTTTTCTCAAGTTCTACCCCTTGTCCAATTTACATATATATGCAGTGTAAAAGTCAATTGCGACAAGTCCCTTTGATCCTCACATTTCTTGAACTCTTTTTTTAACTTTCTTATTTTGTTTGGACAAAACGAGAGCCCTTACGAGGATAATAATGTTCTCAAGTTCTATTTATCTCTTTTCTCTCTCATTATTTGTGAGGACATTGTCCTCACATTTCTTGATCTGTTTTGAATGGACAAGCCTACACAAGCTTTTTATCTTTTTTTGTCCTCCCTAATACTTTTTTCTCTCTTCAATAAATTTTCAGCTGTAACTATTGATATATAATAACCCATTCACACACAATTATGCTTTTTGATGCCCCTCAAGGAAAAAAATGGGAAAACATTTGTAAATGAAGAAAATGCTTGTAATAAGCAATTTCTTCATTTCAACAATGTTTTCTAGCTAAAAAGTTGAAGAAATCTAAAATTTCATGAACTTTTAATTGTCCTCTGCAACTCCTTTTAATTTGGACAAGTCAAAAAAATTGTTTAAATTGGTTAAATTCAGGGTTGTGTAGTGAAACTAGCTTCCCAGTGCCTCAACTTAAATATTCATAATTGTACATTTCCAGAGAACATGAAACCTAATAATGCAGTTTAATTCAAGGAATCATTCCTTTTTGCATACCAAATATTGAGGATCTTTATATTTTTCCCATGGTAACCAGCTGTTCATGGAGTCTAATTTCAAGAATGTTTTTAAGAATATCATCTAGAGAGCTTTCATTCCAAATTTGCAATAATGTTACAAATGTAATGTCTAAAGGAATAACTATTCACATTCTTATTAACATCTTTCCCCTTTAACTTTAACAGTATTTTTAGGATTTTAATTTATGCGCTAAGGAAACCAGAATTAATAATGGGTTTTAACCTTTAACAGTTGTTAAAGGGTACCTAAGGGAAATATCTACCAAAATTTGTTTAAATTGGTTAAGAGGTTTGAGGGGATATGTCATTTGAAGGACACCAGATAAAGGGTGATCACAAGAGCTCACTAATCAAAATTCCATTCCCACTGTTTAATCACAAAAGAGGGTCCCATCCCCCTGCAGACATTTTCTGAACTAATAACCAAGAACAAGTGCAATACGTAACAAGCATTTACAGATTGAGCCATTGTGACTCTCAAGCAGTGCGAAGGAAATCATCAGTAAGTTCCCTTTTCCCTTGGTCTGATTGTTTCTATATATTTAAAAGGGATCTTCCTCCCAACTAAACAAATATCTTTTAGCAACTTGATAAAGATTGAGCCAAAATTGTGAGCTCTGGAGCAATACCAAGGTAATTGTCATATTTCTGTGATAGTGGTCAGAATGTCACCATACTAAATTGGTTTCTTCCTATTGACAATACAAACACTTTTAAGCAAGAATAAGAATGATTGGGCCAAAGATGTGTCCTCTAGAGTGGTAAAATGGACATTGTCGGTAAGGCTCTTTTTTTTCTTATTATGAGTCCGAATGATTTCATATTCAGAAGGATTCTTCCTTGTCACATAAAATTTTCTGCTAGTTGTGTAATCATTGATCCCAAACTGAGACTTGTAATGAGGTACAAGGAAATTATCAATATTCAGATAAAATAAGGTTCTTCCTCATCGTCATGACCATACAAAATTTTCAGCATGTACTATGATTGAGCCAAAAATTGTAACCTGTACAGTGGTAACAAGGAAATTGGAAATAAGGCCCCTTTTACCCTTGGTAATGGTCAAAATTTCTGAATCTTCAATAGGGTTCTTCCTCATTATTATACAAAGATTATAAGCAAGTTTGAGGAAGATTGAACTCAAATTGTAACCTGTAGAGTGGTAACAAGGAAATTGTAATAAAGGGCTATCTTTACCTTGATATTGATTGTCACCATATATAACCCATTCCCACATAAAATTTATTTAGACTGTTCCAAATTGAAAGGAGTTGCAGATGAAAGTTTACTGTTTATGAAATTTTAAAAATCTTTACCTTTTGGGGTAGAAAACATTGTGGATAATGAAGAAATTGCTTGTAACAAGCAATTTCTTCATTGCCACAATGTTTTCCATAACTTTTTCTCTAGAGGGGTGTCTAAAGGCATCCCTGTGTGGGAATGGGTTAATAGGATTCTTCCTTGTGACAATATGATAATTTACAGCAAGTTTGCAAAAGATAGGGTGATTTAGTGGTAGCACTGAATTGTTGACAATTCACAAGGGGCAGTCACTTTTCCCAAAAGCTCACCATGAGTATGTTGTGCTTAGGTAATCTGAAAATAAACTTTTTTTTTTCTTTTCTGTGTATTACAACATAAATCTGAGCCTGAGATTTGTGAAAGGACAGCATTTGTAGAGTAGTATAGCCAGTATACCCACAAAGTTAAAAAGGATGGTTTTCAATCATTTTAAAGGGAAAAATACCTCAACCTCTACTAAAAGAACTTCATATTGTCCTGCCCCAAGGCACTACTTGAAAAAGTCAGATAAGAAGTTGAGTATGCTAACAATTGAACCATAGAGTCAGATTCTGCTAAATTTGGTTCAAATTGGCTAGGTTTCTTATACTCTTATAAATGTTCATGTTAGGCCTTACACCTAAACCAAGCCTGACATCTAAAACAATATTTACTTATGTTAGATACCTTTAGTATATGAAGGATCTTTAATTGTGTCATCCATGTCCTCCTACTGATCAAACTGGTACTGTAGACTAACATTACCCTTTGGTTTCAAATGATGTGCTGGAAAATAAAAATGACTCGCTTAAATTGTCTTGATAAGTATTTAAAGTGGACAAAACTTTTTTTTTGATAATTGATTAGTGTTAGGTACAAATGAAAACTTTAAGTCAGCTTGATTTGAATGGTGCCATTTTATAACATTTTATTCACAGATTATGTTGCCATGGCACTGGAACCGTAAAAACATTTGCCTGTTAGGAAAAAATAGTGCATTCAAACCCTTGTTGTGGCCATATTTTAAAGGATTACTTCACAGAGATTGCCTCAAGTATGTTTTTCTTATTTATTTTGTTGTGTATTTTAGGGGAAGATATGGCTTTAAAGAAATCGTTGACACGGGATGAACGGCACATATGGGATAGAATGTTATAAAACACCTCACTTTGAGCACTTTGTGCTCAGGAGATAAAAACAAGAGCTTTCCAGAGTCATCCATATACACCAATAGGAGCTTGTCTGTAATCTGAGTTTGAATAATAGATTTGCATTTCAGACCGTCAAGGATCACAATATGATATAATATGATATATGACTCAAATAAGAGCACTTTGCATGCAATTCCAACCCTAGGCTGTAAGTGCTGGAAAGTGGATAAAAATCTAAGTTCACAATTTTGTAATTTCTTTTTGACCAATGAAATAATTCCTTCAAACCAGAAGAGAATTTAAAGCTCAGATATTGGTCGCCTTTTTTGAGAATCATTTTTGTTAGCTTGGCAACTTAAACGTCATAACTACAGCTTATTCAATCCATTTTTTCAGTACTAGAGGTATATTGGTATATTGTTCAAGTTTCAGGTTATTCCCATTGAAACTATAGGACTAATTGCACACGCTTAAAATGCTAACAGACAGACAGACAGATGACTTAGGCCATAACTTAATATGACCCTACAGGAAAGTCCATTCACACGATACATTATATAGAAATGTTTCAAATTTTGAAAAACTGAAAGGAATTTTTAAAAACTGTAAGAGTTGTCAGGAAAAGATTTTGTGGAAAGGTCAACTGACCTACAAGCTAATTCCATTATACCTGCCATCGCCAAACTTTGTTTGCAGGGTAAAAAAGCAGGAGGAGGAGCACATTTTTTATTATCACCCTTTTCCCTGCTGCAATACCGTCATCTAATGCATTTCTTGCAAAATTATCATCTTGTGTAAATTGTAAATTCCTGAATGTTTTCAAATATATAGTTCAAACTATTCATGGTCATAGAAGATATTCAGCAAAAGTACCATTGACCCTATTGCACTCTCCTGACATAAGGATCTTTTTCTCCAAGGCTCAAGGCCAATTGAGTCTTTGGAAGACATTTTTTCAAATTTTAGTAGTGTTGCCATGGCAACAAGAGTTTTCAATGGATTTCAATTCTTTTAGCTATTTTGAAAGAAAACCATCTAAGGAACAATTCACCAAAACCTGGTTGAAAATGTTTTTGTAGTTTTGGAGGATATGTGGTATTTAAAAAAACTCTGTAATTCAATAGACCTCCACCTGTGGCTCCATCCCAAGGAGCGCAAGGATAAAGATTTTAACAATTTTGAGGTCAATATGCTAATACTAATATTCAAATTTTTAACTAATTCCCACTCAATGACACTATTTTTTTAAAAAAAAAAAACCAATCGGGAAATCATTGCAGATACTGAGGAAATTGCTTCTTCCTTATCCATCATGTTTTTACACCCCAAAAGACAAAGGATTTTAAAATTTCATCAACTTGAAATTGTCATCTTTAGCTTATTTGAATTTGGACCGGTCTAAAATTTCATTGTGTAGTAATGGATTAATGTTCTATGCCACTGGGTCAGGGGAGATAAATTTTTTCAAAAACTTTATTTTTGTGGCCATGGCAACAAGAGTTTTCAACAGGTTTCATTTCTAATAACATTTTTAATGGGGCCATGTAAAGAACATGACTGTCAAATCTGGTTGAAATTGGTTAGTTTGGGAGAAGTTGTGATTTAAAAAAATCCTTATTTCTATATAGCCCGCTGCCCCCGCCCATCTGGCTCCACACCTGGGGATCTGATCTTGTTACAAGAAATACACATGTTAAATATAACGGCTTTACCACATACCATTCAAAAGATAATACCTGTGTTAAAGTTTTTAAATTACAAAGAACTGACCTTGAAAATTATGTCTTTGAATGGTAAACAGAAAGGTCTTGCTACAGCAAAACATGTGATGTAAAGGTTATATGACTAGCCGTTCTGAAGTCATGGCCTTTCTTGTTAAAATTTATATAAACATTTACTTGAAATTGAGAAAAGACCTTGGCATGGATTCAAGCTGGTAATATACAAGGTTTAGCTCCCCCTTCAACATTATTTCAGTAATATGGGGCAAATGGAGATTCAACTCATGGATTCATGGTATTTCTATTACCAATACTATCATAACAGCCTCATGCTGCTCATCCTACATAAGTTTTCCCCTTCAGTGAGAAACAAAAGACAATGACAATCAAACCAATAATCCCCTGATTTATTTTTCAACACACTACCAACAAGGCTATAGCCACAGTCTCTTAATAATGAAAGTGCTTCAAGAAATAATGCAGCCAAGTTTCATGAAGATTCTTAAATAGACAAGTATTCTTTTAGGTAAATCTACATGGCTCTTGTTAAAAAAAAAAAGGGATCATTTTGGGCCATCAAATAGTGAGATTCTCTCATGTAAATCTCGGAAATCGCATTGCTATATCTTAACCCTCATCATGCTCAACCCGGAATATTCCGGTTTTGGCAGGAGGTGTAGACTAAGATCAGACTGCACTTATGTGCAGGCTGATCTTAGTCTATACCTCCTGCTTGTACTTTTCCTGCCAGAATTGCTTATGAAGTTGATTTCTAAAAAAAAATATTGACTTTTGAACAACAAGTTCTATCAGTGATTTCAGTCCTTTGATTTGACAGCAATTCAGTAACGTAATTTATACAGCATGACAAGGGTTAATTGAAACAAATTCTTCATACCGTTTTTCCACAAACTATTTTTTCTCCTGGTCAGTCCATTCCAGACATAAAAAAAAATTCATATAATAAACGACTTTATACACTTTTTCCCTGTGTCGCATCTAAAGATAAAAGGGAAGCGGATAGTGTATTTGGGCAGGACACTTTACAGCTGTAGCAACAGGGTAGCATTGGTTAGAATCCATTGCCTCTCTCTATATGGGGATAATAAGATCTTGTATGAGTTAGGACCACGATGGCAATAAGAGTCTTTCGACCCTTTATCGTGTTATCCTCAAGGAAAAAAAAAAAAAGAAGCAGACAACCATTTTCAAGATTTGACCTGGTTGATGTTTTTCCATATCATTAGAAGGAACCGTGATGCTGCGAACGGACGCATTGTTTGACCTTGTCTGCAGTTGAATGTAAGGAAATGGAAGATCGAAGACGCCAAAAAAGACTAACAATGACACCACTACTAATTTTTATCCCCGGAACCCCCAAAATAGACGAAACTAGTCATTTTTAATGAATAGCGGCTTCAGTTACATAGGAGGTTATGCATACATTATCGTAGCCCTCTTTCAGATTATTGCTGCTAGGGTGGTTGCACTTTGATACTGTGCGAAGTTCAAAAAATCGAAAAGTACTGTCATTATTGTTCGAGATTTAAAGATGTCAAATGACATAACTATAGGAATTGAAAATTTTCATACAGTCACACTTCAAAGTCACATTTCATCCTTTGATCACAAAACAGCAATAGCAGCCCTATCTGCACCCAAAAGCCTTGATACAGCCAGTATTGTGAATGCCAATTTATCCTTTTCCAACATTGTTTTCTCTCATTTCATAGAATTTAGTAATTGAATCTGTATCTTTAGAGGTGGCTTTCAACAGATTTTGGACAATTTTTTTGTGCTTCAATTCATAAATTTTCAGTTTTATGAACTTTTCTTTCTAAATGTTGAAAAGCATTGTATATCCATACCCTTATTGTTATATGGCAAATTAATTCTTGTGTCAATTTATACAGTTTTTGTTCACAACAAGAAGAATGCATCTTTTCCAGGGAAAGAGATTACATCATACACTGCTTAATGAAAAGTATATCATTTTATAAAATGGATGTAATAGGATGTAAGCCATCATTCAAGCATGTGCAATAGTCGTTTGAAAAAGTAACAGTTCTGAAAAAATCTCATCAGAATTTGAAATCTCTCTTAACAAATGGAATATTTTCTCTCATAAAATTGCTGTACCAGAATGATCCCTGAAGAAAGCTAACTATGCAGTTATCTAATGTGAAAGTGTGAAAGCAAGACAAAGCCTACCTTAGCAAATATATGGATTGGTGTCAGGAATTCGACAGATACTTCTCATGCTGTTGAAGAGGTCAAGAGTATCCCTTATTGATGGTTTTAATAGAACTGGAACTTTTCTGTCCTTTTTGCCCATTATTTCAATAAGATCCATCCTTAAAAAAAGTGAAAAAAATGTAATGTATAGGAAATTTTTATTGAAATGACTTTTCACACCAAAGGAGGCATTTATCCCTGACATTAGCCATTTTGTATGAGAAAAGATGTTATTACTTGGAAAACAAGCATTCTGTACTATTGCAATACTTATTACCCTGCTGACATTATATTTCTTTCTCTAGAGAGATATCTTTTTGGTGCTAAAGGAGCTCCTTCCAAGACTTAGTGCTGTATCTGACTTTAGATGCAATTTTTCCTTACAAAACAAACATGTATCTCTTTTTGTTGTTTATGACATTATACTTCATAAGTAAAGAGTGCAAAGATAAAAGAAAGAAGTTGTGCATGACATTTCAAGTATTAAGTCAATTTCAGAATTTTTTCTAAATTTTGGACCTGTCCAAATTAAAAAGCTCTGCAGACGACAATTCAAAGTTGATTTATTTGAAAGATAATCATTATGTGTAGTAGAAAAAATTGTGGAAAAAGTAGAATTTGATTGTTATAAGAAATGTCTTCTTTTTCCAAAATGTTTTCAAGTATAAAAAACACAGGGATGTAAAAAGCATGAATTGAACAGGAAAGGGTTAAGCATTTATCGTGAGGGTAACCTTGTTGGAATCAAAAAAATGTTGAAAGCTAGCAAATTATATGTCAGTGCTCTCAATAAGGACAAATTTCAGAAATTTTTGAAATTCCAAGTTTCAATTTCAGGAAGTTTTCACAAAATAAAGGAATTTTTTCACTCTCGACCATTCTCCCCCACCCCCCAAAAAAAAGATGAAATAAAGAAAGATACATAAAGCCTACAGTACGTTTTTTTCCATCCTTTACTTTAAGTCCCTAAATTCCATGTCCCATTGAGTAGAACTAGAGAAAAAAATGCGGTAAAAGAAGTGTTTCTTGAGAAATGTGTTTCTTTCATAAATTTGCACTTTTCCCACAATGTTCCCGCCCCTTAAACACTATTATTTTCCAAATTTGGGTGGATGCATTTGGTAATTGTTATAAATTTACAAATCTCTCAGGACTTGAAAATTTCCGATTTGTAGAAGGTGAGAAAACAGGCTATTTGAAATGTTTTGGGTACGAAAAAATTGAGAATGGAATATTCCAAGACTGTCTCCAATCACATCATAGATATCCAAAAACAAACGCCATGAATAACACTTACGTAAATAGAAGTAACAGTACAAAAAGAAATGAAACTAGCAGAGTTGCATCTTTTAAGAAATTCCCTGTTTAGTTTCTACTAGTTGATGTTTACAGACAACACGTGACGTCATTGAAAAGGGACTGAACTCTAGCGAGATCAATCGGTAACTTCAATATTTCTAGGACGGACTTCATATCCAGTTACGAAATAGAACCCCTGAGTAATAAAAACATATTTAGAATGCAAATTTGACATTCTGTTCTGTATACGCAGCGAATTTGAAGACGAGACATGACATTTTGGATGAGTTCTGGCCCTGAACTTAGTTTACAGAAATTTGACCAAACAGCGATATTTGACAAAATCTAGTCTGATGTGTCCGATGCCACGGGCCTGCTTGATTTTTGCCTGGCACGTTATTAATCGAGTGACTTCCAAAGAAATGGTCCAAGATGCTGGGACGGCTCGATTACCAACCAGCTATAATCGAGTACACTCTATGTAAATTTCCATCTACATCGGTCGTCATGGAGACATTTCTATAAACTCCTTGTGGATTCAATTTTCCCGAAGGGTATGGCCAGAATATACATTCTTTTGTTGTCAAACCCTTTAGATTTGTAACTTAACAACGTCAGATTCATAAAATCAGGCGTTTTCCTAGAATCTCGGACGTTGATTTACGTCCGGGTCTGATTTTCCGGACGTTTTTTTCTGATTTTCTGGATGTAATATACGTCGACATCCGCTTATTGAGAGCACTGATGTGTTTGTTTCCCACAATAATTATTACACAACCTTTATGAAAAATTTTATTACAAAAATTTCTTGACACAATTCAGTCTCAGTCCACTGTTTTCATCATTCTCTTTAACCCTTTCCCACACAGAAAACTTTTTGACTAGTCCAAAGAGGCTGCAGATGACAATTTCAAGTTGATGGAATCTAGGGTTTTTGGGGTTTTTTTGCCTTTTTGTATACAAAACTATGTGGATAATTAAGAATTTACTTGATACAAGTAATTCTTCATTTTCCACAATGTTTTCCAAAGCTTCTTTTCTTGAGGGGCGTAAAAGGAGTGATTATATGGGAACAGATCAAATAATTAGACTGGTTATTTGGTTTGTTCTTTAAAGTATCACAGGAAAAGGGGCCCTATGAAAATTTCACTATAAAATCCTCACTAACACAATGAATTCCACAGATTACTCAGATTAATTGTACCATTTTAGATTTTGACAGTGGATCTCCTCCATCTAATATCACACGAAAAGGGGGCTAATGAATTTTTTTTTCAATATTCTAGTTAATACAATGAAGTCCCTAGATTTCACTAGAGTCACTTCAAACTTTCATAGAATGATTGTACAATCAAAAGGACGGTTCTTTTCAGAATTGGGTACAATCTGTCAAGTATCATGTAAAAGGGGCCCTATGAAAGTTTTATCTAAATATTCTGGTTAATATAATGAAGTCCCTATATTTCATTGGATTCACTTTAAACTTTCAAAGAATGATAAACCATCATTAGATTGGTTCTTTTTTATATTGCAGGGTTTTCCATTGGCATAAGAATTTGGGGGTCATTGTGACCCCTATGCCTTCAGAACTTGGGGTCTTTTCTCCAATTTAGGGGGTAAATCTGAAAGACTGCTAGAGACTACAGGAATTTAAAAAATAACAAAGGAGACATGAAAGACGAAAGTTCGTACAGCCAGTAGTGAAAAGGATTAGTTTTTTTCCTTTTAATACTCGGGTCACACAGCATTTCACCATCGGCGAATTTAAGCCAACTAAAGGTTTTTAACCATTTCTGACTGAAAGACCTCCGGGTCTTTTTCAAAGAGGGACCCGGGGTTTCACCATCAGACCTGCTACCTGAGCTCTCTTTGGTAGTCTGATCACTATAACTGCCCGATGCAGACGAGAGGACATCTTTGTTTGACGCGACATTTTTACATTTTCTAATAGTCGGGTAAACGATATGTTTATCATCGGAAATTGAGTCTGAATAGGATAAAAATGGCTATAACTCGTCTACAAATTTTATCTGTCAACTAAATATAGAACAGGATATTTCTTTAAATAAATGTTGGAAGCCCAAATTACCGACAGTCGATAACTTGATTGATTGTCGTAACTCAGACTTCTAAAGGATTTTGGCCTTTACCGACGATTCTATTCACAAAGAATTAGGTTTTAAAACTTGCGACATTTATGTTTGTTTGAATGGGGTTTAACGCCGCTTTCAACAATATTTCAGTTATATCGCGGCGGCTGGAGCACCTAACAATGGAACCCTGGTATTTCTCACACCAGTACTACCATTACATCCTTTCCTAGCCTCCAGCTGCTATCCCACATAGGTCTAAAATTATCGACCCATTGGTGAAAGACAAATTGTCGGAAAGGATGAGTGCCACCGTCGGGGATCGAACCGCGACATTTATGACGCACAGGTAAAATTTTTACGAGTCATTTGTTTTGAAATTGCGACAATGACGCGCGAATTTTGCGTCATGGAAAACCCTGTATTGGATCTGATCAGTTAATAATCATTGAAAAGGGGACCCTATGGAAATTCTATTACAAAATAAAATGAATAGTTTCAATTGAATTATCTTACTTTCACAGAATAATTATAATCCTAAGAATTGATTCATTTTAAAATGGGTAAGGTCAATAAGTATCACAGGAAAAAGGGCTTTATGAGAACTTGATTGAAATAGCCTTTTTAACACAAAGTCCACAGTTTTTATCGTATTCTCTTCAAAGATGTACGAAAGGGGTGTTACAGATTATCATACAAAACACTCTTGTTTATGTGATGAAGTTCACAATCAGATTGTCTTTAAAATTTTTTAGGACAATTGTAGGGTCTTTTAAACAATCCTGTTTAAGTGATAAAGTCCACTATTAAAATCGATTCTGCTGAAAATTTTACAGGATGGTTGTAGGGTCATAAGCAAAACATCCTTTTGGAAATGGAGTGGATCCATCATGAAACACAGGAAAAGGGGCCCCAAGAATTGCTGCTCAAAATAATAACGGGATGTCCAATTCATTGTTTTATTTGATGCATTATTCTTTAAGCATGAACTTCCTTAAATATCAGATTACGTTAACCGAAAACTTGATAGCCAGTAAAGCGTCTTAGGCCCCCATTTGTTGTTGTTGTTGTTGTTGCATGAATGTATAAATTATGCACAATGCAAACTGCGAACTATTAGAAGAAATCAATTAAAAATCAATCAGCCTTGCTTTCTAGAATCACGAAACTCCTCTCGACGATCAGAGGCGAAAGTCGCCATCACGAGGCACAAAAAAACCCAACTCAAATCCATCAAAAGTAAAAACTATATTTCAACGAAACTGGCACATCCAAAAAATAACTTAACAAATATTTCTAATTAATGTATTTACTGAAAATATTTCACTAAATATGTAAATATTTACCTAAATATGATTCCTCTGTTTTGTATAAATTATCCCGCCATCAGAGTTAATGCACATCCGGTTCTAGCTGGTGCCCATCTCAATACACAGCAAAATAATTGCCTGGTATCCGTTCCAGTAATACACAACGTTAGAATTCAGATTTCAATTTACGGTAAAGAGATTGAGAGAAAATTTTATCAGGACTCGTGTCCTCATTACCGGAAAATATTTTTAATATCATTTTTGAATAAAGCTAAACACAAATAGACAATGTAATTGTGAGGACAAAAAATTGTGTCCTCATAATTACATGTGTCCTCATAACAAAGGTCTGAGAGCGATGATTTGTCCATTCAATGCAGCTTTCGTCGGCCCTCTCTCTCTCTCTCTCTCTCTCTCTCTCTCTCTCTCTCTCTCTCTCTCTCTCTCTATCTCTCTCTCTCTCTCTCTTTCTGTTTCTCCCTGTCTCTCTCTGTCTTTCAGTCTCTGCCTCTCTGTCTCTCTCTGTCTCTCTCTATCTCTCTCCATATTATTGCTCCGTATGTTCCGTAGGTTTAAACCGACAAGGTCTGCACGTTCCCTGCAGGGTCCATACTTTTCGAAGCTCTAAGATGGTCTTTTTTTTTCGCATGAAGAACCAAATGAAAAGCTGAGTAAAAAAACGTAAACAACTGCAGATGGTTCCACTTAAGGAAAAGATAAACATTCTTTAAATATCGACTTATAGTATCCGAAAGCTTTACTGAAGGATATCAGGGTAATTTATTAAAAACTATTATCTTTAATACACGGAATATCATCTGAGCTGTACACGCTTCTAATGTGTGTGTGTGTGTGTGTGTGTCTTTGGAGCTTTTTTTTTTTTTTTTTTTAATCACATATTCCTCTTATTTCCTGTTTGTTTGGATAAAATGTAGCAAGAAGAATTTACGTAAATCATCATAGGATATGGCTATGTAACGTTTGCATAAAAAGGAAATTGACCAATCGCGGCTGTCAATCAAGGAATCAACCGTCCAATCAAATATTCTTCATTCAGCCCGGAATGGAGCTTTGAAGTCCGACATCAACCGCCATTTTCGTTTAGCTTTTTTTCTTCGTTTGACGACTTAAACGTCGTAACTACAGCTTATTCAAGCTGTAGCTATGACGTTTATGTCGTCATTCAACCATTTTACTTATTTGTGACATGCTACTGACCATAAATGTTGCAAAATAACGCCGTTAAAAATCGAAGCGAGACTTTCTGTTAGAGTCAGTGTGAGTGTGTGTGTGGGGGGGGGGGATAACGTCATTATTCGTAAATTGCATGATTTATCAAACATCTACTATATCTCAAAAGCTAAGGTTATATTACAAGGGTAATATTAAATTCGTGGTCACGGAAGACAGAAATCATTACACTCGTTAACTCCGGTATCCCATTACCGCGCAGTTGGTAGCGCGTCGGACTGTCAATCTAGAGGTCCCGGGTTCGATCCCCGACGGGGTACTCATCCCTTCCGACAATTTGTCTCTCACCAATGGGTCGATAATCGTAGACCTATGTGGGATAGCAGCTGGAGGCTAGGAAAGGATGTAATGGTAGAACTGGTGTGAGAAATAACAGGATTCCATTGTTAGGTGCTCCAGCCGCCGCGATATAACTGAAAGATTGTTGAAAGCGGCGTAAAACCCTATTCAAACAAACAAATCCCATTACCATTATATTTCGTCAGAATAATTGTCTCCATAACACGTCGGCCATATTATAATTTGAGACACTTTGAATGAAAAACTATATTACTAGGTCAAATCTTATAAATACCTTTTTTATACTCTAGAGGCTACATTTTCCCCTCAAATGACTTGATATTGCGTCAGATTAATTGTCTCCATAATACGTCGGCCATATTATAGTGTTGGTCACCTCGAATAAAAAACTGTGTCACTAGGTCAAATATTATAAATACCCTTTTTACACTCTAGAGGCTACATTTCCGACACAGACTTCTCGGCCATTTTCAAATTGAACACATGGGGTCAAATCTAGGTCACAATGTCAAATCTAAGAAACACCTGTAACTCAGCTAGGGCCAGGTTTGGGTCATACAGGTCACTAGATGAATAGGGAATATTACAACAGTGTGTTTTTCTAGTTGTTGTTATCGTGTTCGATAATCGTGTGTAGGTATTTTTATTGGATGAGACCGACGGTCGAATCCAATAAAATATACCTTCACACGATTCGATAGCACGACAACAACATCTTGCAACAATTTTTAGTAAAGACGATTTGAAAAGTTATAACTACAATGTTTAGGGAATACTACAACAGTGTCTTTTTCTATATATTGTTATCGTGTTCGAGAGTCGTGTTTAGGTATTTTTTATTGGATGAGACCTTCGGTCTCATCCAATAAAAATAAATACCTACACACGTTTCGAGAACACGATAACAACAACTAGAATCAAAGTACTGAAAGGTACTGTAAGCTAGCAAAGCATTGTTTCGTTCAGTACTCTTTTTTGTGAAACGTTATCACGATAAAGAACCGAGGTTTAAATATCCAAGGAGTGAGCCAATTCCATCAAAATCCTCCTTTTTACGCCCCTCAAGAAAATAGTTATGGAAAACAATGTGAAAAATGAAGAAATTGCTTGTTACAAGCAATTTCTTCATTTTCAACATTGTTTTCTACCCAGAGAGATAAATATTTTAGAATATTAAACAATTTGAAATTGTCGTCTGCAACTTCTTTGAAGATCGATGTGCTCAAGTGAGCCAAAACACTAAAGAGATGAACTTGCAAGCAGAGTTTGCAATATCCTGAAATACACGTGAACTACTTTTTATGGCGTAGGCAATTAGTAGTAAGGCCTCCAGTGGCAGTTTGCACTCGTTGAACATTGAGACGACCTCAAATTTTTATCTGTTAACTTAAGCTATCAAAACTGACGCTTTGCTAGCCAAAAACACACTGTTGTAATATTCCTTTTGTTATATACCTTTTAGGACATGACATTAAGAAAATTCTCTTAAATGATTAAGAAATAATCAACTTTCCGAAGAAACCCGAACGTAAATACACAAAAAAGTAGTCCTTGTTAAACGGTACTCGACGAATACGTTTTTTTAAGTACACGCCGAATACGGATTTTTTTTTTTTTTCTGTCGAGTTGTATTAGATAGCCAGATTTTAATTCATATCATTTATAGGTACATAATAAAATCTTTGAAAGACCTTGTATTCAATCTAGGGTCCCCATTTTTGGCTCAAATGGCTTGATATTTGGCCAGAATGGTTGTTTTAATTAGAACTCGACTTAGATCGAAAATGGGTCAAACGGGGCAAACACTGGTTCACTTAAGTATAATCTAAAAAAAATCTTCCTTGCAATGCACTTGTTCCACATACACCTTGAAACTTCGTGAGGGTGTTTGTTCTTTAATGTTCAAGATAAGGTTTGATAATGGGCAAATTAAGTCTCTTGGGTCATTTTGCTTCTGTAGTTATCCACCATTAGTTGCCTGAAATGCTTCCCCGATTTTCTGTCTGTGTAAAGATTAGCTTTAGCTCCACAAATTATTGGAAATTCAGATATTTTCAAAGAGGGGTTTCAAAAAAAAATAATAATACAGAAATAAATAAACTAAAATAAATTCAGAAGTATGCCTTTTGAAACTGAGAAAACGTTTGCATAATTCAGCCCTCTAGATGTGAACCAAGTTTAATCGAATAAACTTGTATGAAAGTGAAACTAGCAAATTAAGGGATTTCTTGCGATTAGTTTTATTTTTTTTTTCCATTTTCACAATGTTTCCGCATCTATCATTTCTTTATGTGCGTATAAAAGGCATGATTGTGAGGGAATGGGTTAACCCTTTTCTATTCAATCCCAGGTCTTTACGGTCCTGAGGTTTTATAATCGAGAGAAAATTGTAGAAAAAGAAGAAATTGCTTGTAAAAAGCATTTTCTTCTTTTTCTACAATATTTGCTACCCTACTAAATGGTTATTTTTCAAATTTAAAGCACCTTTAATTTTCGCCTGCAATACCTTTGAATTTGGACAGGTCTAAAATTTCTGAAAACGGCAAGAGGTTAAAAAGGTGAAATTTGACTCTACATCAGGTACAGGAAGATGGTAGATACCAAGAAAACATTCGCGAAGTACATAATCTTGATAACTGCTGCCGTTTTACTCTACGGGACGTATAATATTGCTGTGCTCTACATGCGTATCGATCCTAATCCTGTACGAGACGCTCTAGACAAACACACTGAAGTCGACTCGAAACCTATAAATCGTAATGTGGAATCAAGCTCAAAAACAGACAAGGTTGCGGTTGAATCTGTCGACTCGAAACCATTAAATCGTAAAGTGGAATCAAGCTCAAAAACAGACAAGGTTGCGGTTGCTTCTGTCGACTCGAAACCATTAAATCGTAAAGTGGAATCAAGCTCAAAAACAGACAAGGTTGCGGTTGAATCTGTCGACTCGAAACCATTAAATCGTAATGTGGATTCAAGCTCAAAAACAGACAAGGTTGCGGTTGAATCTGTCGAGTCTAAACCATTAAATCGTAATGTAGCATCAAGCTCTAAAACAGACAAGGTACGGGTTGATTCTGTCGACTCGAAACCATTAAATCGTAAAGTGGCATCAAGCTCAAAAACAAACAAGGTTGCGGTTGAATCTGTAGACTCGAAACCATTAAATCGTAATGTGGAATCAAGCTCAAAAACAGACAAGGTTGCGGTTGCTTCTGTCGACTCGAAATCATTAAATCGTAATGTGGCATCAAGCTCAAAAACTGATAAGAATGCGGTTGCTTCTGTCGACTCGAAACCATTAAATCATAATGTGGCATCAAGCTCTAAAACAGACAAGGTTGCGGTTGCTTCTGTCGACACGAAACCATTAAATCCTAAAGTGGCATCAAGCTCAAAAACAAACAAGGTTGTGGCTGCTTCTGTCGACTCGAACCCATTAAATCGTAAAGTGGAATCAAGCTCAAAAACAGACAAGGTTGCGGTTGCTTCTGTCGACTCGAAACCATTAAATCGTAATGTGGCATCACGCTCAAAAACTGATAAGGTTGCGGTTGCTTCTGTGCCATCGAAATCCTCTGGATCCCAGCAACATCAACGTTATGTACGGTTAATGGACCCGAGGATTTTATCGAAGGAAAGTAAAGAATACGCATGTGTGGACTTAAAGGTTGGAGAGAAAACGCCAATTTGTGTGCATGATCCTGATAAAGATAGCGGTGTATCGAGTCAAGGTGGGTGGCTACGCGATTTTGGTGAAGCGTTGAAGCGATACAACGTGACTTCCGTTTTAGACGCTGGATGTAATATTGGAATCTACACACTTCGGGCCGCTAAACTCATAAGACGCGTTGTCGCAATCGACGCCAACATAGAAAATCTCAAAGTATTATCAAAATCATTAGTTCTCGGGAAACTAACTGACAGGGTGTCACTATTATGGAATGCCGTATCTGACGTTCATTCAAACCTCACTTTAATGCATGTTCCAAGAAGCGTTGGTCGTGCTTACATTAGAAAAGATGGCGAAATTAAGAATTCAAACAAAGTTAAATCTATATTAATTGACGATCTGGAACATTTATTTACCAATGAAATCGTCGCAATAAAGATGGATGTAGAAATGTCCGAGCATTTAGCTCTTAGAGGGGCCCAGTCTTTCCTGAAGAACATTAAAGTGAAGTTCATACAATTAGAGATACACCACCATAAGCCGTTAGATTCCGGACGAGAAATCGCAAACATATTAAAGTCACACGGATTTACACCATTTCGGACATGTCTGGCCATTGGTAACCAGACAAATGTTCCCCTACAAAAATGGGCACCAGACACATGTTTTATTAGATATTTATAAAATAAAAGGAAAAAAGAGGTGTGAGTTAGATGATTAAACAATTGAGGATAACATACATAGCTAAAACAGGAAAGCACGACTCAACATTGGGTATAACGTCCTATTATAGATGTAATGACATATAGAAACTACTGTAAGCTAGCAAAGTGTGGTTTTGTTAAGTAATCTGGTTATCATGATAAATAAACGAGGTTAAAGTAACCAAGGAGTAAATCCATTCTCACATGGTTCCTCCTTTTTACGCCCCTTTCCAAAAAAGTTCTGTAAACAATGCGGAAATGAAGGAATTGCTTGTTACAGGGAATTTCTTCAATTTCCACATTGTTTTTTATCCAGAGGGACAATATCTATAAAATTCAATCAACTAAATATTGTCGTCTGCAACTTCTTTGAAGACTCTGATCAGAATTATTTTGAAGAGTTTGCAATATTTCTGTAATACATATGAACTATTTTTATGGCGTACGTATCTAGTGGTTAAGCCTCCAGTGGCAGTTTGCACTTTCTGAACTCTGAGAAGCCCTCGAAATTTGTCTGTTAACTTAAGCTATCAAAGCTGATGCAAAACAGGTATGTGCGTCCTTAGATTAGTTCTCGTCACAATCGTAAACATTTGCTATATCAGAAACATTCCTTTACGAGCCACTGCAGCTTTGCGTTAACCCATTATCATAAACTGGAGCTTTCTGACGCTCTGACGAAATACGACCATGGAAAACTTAATTGGAAAAGGATAAATTGCTCGTAATGATGTCCACCATGTTTTCCAAAGCTCACTTTGTTTTCTACCCTATTCGACGCATATTTTTTCAATTTTACCCCAATTTGAAGTGTCGTTTTCAATTTTTGCCAGTCTAGCAAATTGTCGTCTCTGTTAATGGGCTACAGAGCTGGCCCAGGGCTCGTTTTAACAGGTTTTGATTACGCATTGGCAAAAACGACCGGCTAGTGTACATGCCTATTTAAAGGGAAGAAGCAGAATTGAGAGGAATTAATCTCGGTTGTAAGAACTTTCCTTCCGATATGAATAAATAGGTTTTAACCCTTGACTGTTTTACAAAAATTTCAACTGGTCCAAATTGAAATTCTTTGCAGTCGACAAATTAAAGTTGATCTTATTTGAAAAATAATCTTTCAGTCGAGTAGAAAATATTGTGAAAAAAGTAGAAATTGCTTGTCTATTGTTTTCTCAAGTATAAAAACACGTGGACCAAAAAACAGGGATTGAACAGGAAAGGGTGAAAGCGGTTCTTGAATAGATTTTCGTGAAAATTCGATGTAGTTTTCCAAAAGTTATTAATGCTATTAATATTCTTTCGTCGTGTTAAATTTATTAAACTCACTATAGATTTAATTTAATGTAATATTTTCCCTATGACCTACTTTGAAACATCGGAGTTTATCGGATGAAATCGTTAGCTTACGGGGTAATGCTGATTACGACTGTAATGCTAGCGGATGCCATGACCTAATCGATATGTCATGGAAACCACAAATAAGACTTCTTTTGGGTTGTAGATCGTTGAATATTTTTTTGGTCCCGTGACGCGAAATATTTTTTAGTACTTCCTTTTTTAACGAAATGAACAGTCAGTTTCATTAAAAATCAACTCAATCCCTTCTTTCAAATGTCTGAAAACATTACAGTTAGGAATTTGAAAAATGAAAGACAAAACTTTTCTTCCGTAATCTGTTTCAAGAGCCGCTTTAAAAACACACAACGAAGAGGATTGTTTTTTGCTGAGAATAGTGTGAAGATATGGAACCAAATTACCGACAGCTCAATGTGATATTGCCTCGGCCGTAGCCAGCGCCTCTAGCACTTAGCTATGAGGTTCAGAGTTCGATCCTCGATGGCAGCAAATATCTTTTCCGATACTTGTCTCTCACTAGTGGATGGATAATCCAAAGCCTAGGTGTGATGAGCAGTCGGAGGCTCGGGGGATGTAGCTGTAGTACTGGTGTGAGAAATACCAGGGAATTCATGGTTAGGTCCTCCATCCGCCGAGATAAGGCGCCATTAAATGTGGCTTTAAACCATATTCAAACAATTCATTAAAGCGGCTCTGGAACAGATTTTCACGAAAATTTGATATATGAAAGTTATCTGCTGTTCCAAAGCTTATTAATATCATCTTCTCAAAAACTTTTTTTTTTCTTTGTGTAAATCTTCTAAATTCACAAAAAAAATAATTTTAGATAATATATTCCCTATGCCCTACTTTCAAACGTCGTAATTTATCGGGTGAGTTCGTTAGTCTTAGGGTGATGTCTACCACGACTGTATTGCAAGCTGAAGCCCCTGACGTCATTGCTCTGTCACGGAAACTTCAAATAAAGCAATTTTCAGTGAAATCGACAGGTAACGTATTTACCTGATGAAATTCGGCTCCATTCGGGTTGTGCTTCGTTGAGTTTTTTTTTTTTTTTTTTTTTAGCTTCTCGTTACGCCAAAAAAAATCCTCTTTTCTCACTTTTATAAAGTAATAAAGTCACTTTCATTACAAAACTAGCATGATACGATTCGAAAATTGAAAAACCAAAGTTTTCTTTTTCAAAATCTGTGCAAGAGCCGCTGAAATGCGATAGCATAGGTTCTCAATCGAACCATTGGTCGCACCAACAGTCTGGTTTTACCTATTCTTTAAAGTCAAAACTTCAGACTGGCCTAAATTGAAAGAAGTTGCAAACCACAATTTATATTTGAAGAAATTTATTTTTGTTGTTGTTTGGGGTGGGGGTGTTTGTTTTGTTTGACTTTTGGGTTGAAAGCATAGTAGATAATGAAGCAGTTTCTTCATTTTCCACGTTGTTTTCAAACGTTGTTTTCTTTTTTGGGCGTTTAGAAGCGAGATTGTATGGGAATGGGTTAACGGCATTCACTCTACCGCCTAAACTAATGTGGGCTGAAAAAATGTTATGAGCAAGTACATAATATTTCTAACAAAAAGAGGATTATTACAACAGTGTGTTTTTCTCGAAACGTGTGTAAGTATTTTTATTTGATGCGACCTTCGGTCTCACCCAATAAAAAATACCTACACACGATTCTCGAACACGATAACAACATATAGAAAAAGACACTGTTGTAGTTTTCCCTTTTTTATATACCTTTTAGGACATGAAATTAAGAAAATTCTCTTAAATGATTAAGATATAACCAAATTTCCGAAAAAACCCGAACGTCACTACACAAAAAAGTAGTCCGTGTTTAACGGTACTCGACGAATATAGTTTTTTGGTACACGCCGAATACGGATTTCTTTTCTGTCGAGTTGTATTTATAACTTTTCAAATCGTCTTTACTGAAAATTGCTGTCAGATGTGGTTATCGTGTTATCGAATAGTGTGTAGGTATTTTTCATTTGGATGCGACCTGTAGTCTCATCCACTAGAAAATACCTACACATGATTCGATAAAACGATAACAACAAATAGAAAAAGACACTGTTGTAATATTCCTGTGTATCACGACAGTGAGAATAAGTCGGGACGATGCACTGTCTTGCACTTCGGTTCATTCTCCATTCACCCCTGTAATGGGCTCAGTAAACAGTCCACAAATACGTCATCAATACAGCAACGAACCTGGAGCATGATAATGAGATGTTTTTTCCGGAAGCGTTTCAAATGGTTTTATGACAAAAGTACTGCACTGCTTTAAAGGTAAATAATTAATTTAAGTGCTCAATAATGTATCTTGAATCATCATTATTATGTTCTTTAGCGTTTTATTTCATGTCAAACAACAGAAGAAGATTATATATGTCATTCCTTGGTCTGACAAAGATGTTTTGGGAGAGTAACGAACGACAACTCTGTTTGGAGTTTGTCAGAGTATACCTTTCAAGGCACATGTAAAACTGTTGGAAAATCGATTCACAGGCAAATTGACAAATATCGGTTGTCAATCAAGGAAACATCATTAACCAATCAAATCATTCATTTTGACCGACATTTTTATGAAGCATTTTAGATGGTTTGGCGATCTAAACGTCGTTACTAATGCTATCCAAGAAACCGTAATATATACAATCTAGTCGAGATCCAAATTCGGAGGAGAAGTCCTAAACTACACTTTATGAAAATCATAAAAACAACTCTTATGAAACACCACGTTTCAACCGACCAAATTGACCAATCGTTTGCCCCGCCCACCTACTCCATTTGTCACGCCAATCGACTCCAACAGGAAGTCCCGCTTCGATTTTAACGGTTATGACAAGTAGAATGTAACAAAAAGGCAGAAAATTTGTTGGTGATCTTAACGTCGTAACTACAGCTTGAAAAAGCTATAGTTACGATGTTTTAGTCGCCAAACCATCGAAAAAGCAAAACAAAAATGGCGGCTATTTTTGGAGTTTAAATCTTAATTCCGGGCTGAATGAATGATTTGATTGGTCGATAAATTCCTTGATTGACAGCAGCGATTGATCAATTGTCTTTAAAATGTCTCAGGAAAGATTACCCATTGCACATTCATGTTGAATTTGGTTGAAATACATTAGCCGTCTATGAAGAAGACGATTTTCAGGGATACCACCTTAAAATAATTTGTTGAAATTAACTCCGAACACGAAAGACATGCTTTTCACTCGATCAAATTTCTTTGAAATAACTTGGTAAAGGTTCATCTAAGAACCCATTCTGTGAATTGTGGCTTAAACCATCTATGATTTTCAGGAAAGACGATTTTAAAAGCTATGACATTTATGGAAATAAGCCCCGTCCATCAAGTCCAAGTTATAATTCGAACAAAATATTTGAGAGACACCAACGATTATTCCTGTCAAATATTTTTGAACTCTGGCCACAATTTTCAGTAAAGGTGATTTGATAAGTTATAACTATGTACATATTTTGAAGTTACCCGCCCATAAAAGACTAGCTTTATCCGATCCAAATTCTTTGAAGGAAACCTGATAAAGGGATACCAACGATGGATTTATTTGAAATATGGCTGAAACCCTTCCAGAATTATAAAAGAGAAGATTTAAGAGTTGTCACAGTATGCTGGATATGGAAATGGGACCCACCCAGTAAAGCCATGTTTATTGTTTTTGTTGTTTGAGGGATCCGGTCAAAAGAATTTGAAGTATTCTGATAAATAATGGTTTCGAAAGGAAAATGTTTATGATTTTTTATGGGATTTTATTCAGTAGGTTTTGTAGATAAATATTGAGAGAAAGTTTGTGGACGCACTGACGCACGACGGACACAACGCCATGACAATAGACCCCAGTTGTCTTCGACCAGCTTAGCTAAAAACAACAAAAGCAAAAGGAGACATTAGTGGGTGACCTAAAGGGGCGTTATCTCTGCTGCAGTATTTGTCGCTTATCACCTCATACTAAGGTACTTGATATTGAATTTGCTACTCACAACCCGTTGTCGCAATGGCTTTGTTGTAGAACTGCTAATGACACCACATTGTCTACCATTGACCAATCGCTGGCCCCGCCCACTTAGTCCGTTGGCCTAACCGAATGACTTTGACAAAAATTCTGCTTTGATATTTATCGGTTATAGAATTTAAAGCTGAAACATAATGGCGACCAGTGTCGGAGTTCAAAATGCACGTCTGGTCATAATGAATGATTCCAAAGGTCGACTGATTAATGGTCAATTAATGTGCAACTTTTGAATTTCAAATTTGCATCAATCAATAAAATGTCCACTCTCTTGCACTTCGGTTCATACCACATTCACCTAGTAAATAGTTCGCTGAAACGTCTTTATGCCGCAACTTAATTCAATTCAAAACCTGGAGCATGAATATGAGATGTTTTTTTCCGGAAGCGTTTCAAACGGTTTCATTACAAAAGTAGTTCGGTGCTTTAAAGGTAAATTATTCAGTTTAAATACTCAATAATGTATCTTGAACCATAATTGTTATATATTTAACGTGTTATTTCTTGTCAAACAACAGAAAAGTAATATATATTTCATTCCTTGTATTGACAAGAATCTCGTCATTTAGCCCATCGCAGAGTTGTTTGGTCATTGAGAGTAACGAACGACAACTCTGTTTGGAGATTGTAAAATGACTTGCAGCTGACATCCCTTGGGTGAAAATACAAACATTTTATTCTCAGTATCCAACAGGAAAAGAAAATTCAGCTTATATATATTTGTAAGTAGAATTTTGAAAACATTCATCATTAACCAATTGAGAAGAGATGATTATAATGTAATTCAATTATTGGTGTCGTCTATCAAAAGTTCGAGCGTTCTGATTGGCCGAAAAAATATCAATACCTCCATGAACACAAATTTGAGCATGAAGCTATCTTGTATGCTTCCGGACGAAAAAGTTCCATAAAAAAATAATCAAAGTGTGTAAAATATTTTTTTTTTCGCTTGATGTAATTAATTTATAAGAAATAAAAGAGAACATTTTTTGTTTTTATTGTTTTTATTATTTAATGAGATCACGCGAAAAAAAGCAAATATTTTACAAATTTTGATAATTTTTTTTTACGGAATTATTTTTGTATGGAAGCATAAAAAATAGCTGTGTGCTCAAAACTTTGTTGATAGAGGTATGGATAATTTTTTCGGTCAATCAGTGCGCTCGTTTTTGACTGACGGAACTAAGGATAATATCATAATGATATGACCTTCATCTTTCTTGTTTGTTCTCTTCGTGGTGAGACCTTTTATGTTAATATGTGGAGGTTAATATTTCTCTGTCATTGAATACTGTTGGAATGGTCCTGAAGTTGTTTTAAGGTTGCATCCACGTATTCTTTAGTCTCTGTGTCAAGAATCCCCCGTGTAACTAACGCTCTGCCCATTTAGCCCCGTAGCATTCTCTAAACACGTTGTGATAAGAAAATTCCTAACACAGCTGTACTTAACAAAATGCAATGGGCTGAAAGGACAGAACGCAACTTTGCTACACCATGTACTGCTTACGTATGTTTGGTGAGTACTTAAACGAGACAAGGATAAATTACCTAGGGCTAGATTATCGAGTAAATTCTATCTGGAGTTCTACATATTTATTTGTTTTGTTTGTTTGAATGGGGTTTAACGCCGCTTTTAACAATCTTTCAGTTATATCGCGGCGGCTGGAGCACCTGAAAATGGATTCCTGGTATTTCTCGCACCAGTAATACCACTACACCCTTTCCTAGCCTCCAGCTGCTATCCCACATAGGCGTACGATTATCTGCCCATTGGTGGTAGACAAATGTCGGAAAGGGTATTGCCGCCGTCGGGGATCGAACCCGGGACCCTTTGAATGATAGTCCGACGCGCTACCAACTGCGCTATGACATATTTATACCATTTGGTCGACTTCACGTTATTGTCATGCTGTACAATTAGCTTTATTATATACCTATAAAAGATATGGAGTAAAACCTGGCTGTCAAATACAACTCGACAGAAAAAAAAATCAATATTCGGCGTGTAGCAAAACACCGTATTCGTCGAGTACCGTTAAACACCGACTTCTTTTTTTTGTGTATTGACAAAAAAATCAGTATTCGCCGTGTAGCAAAACACCATATTCGTCGAGTACCGTTAAACACTGACTTCTTTTTTTGTGTATTGACAATCCGGGTTTTTCGGAAAGTTGGTTATTTCTTAGCCATTTAAATGTCATTTCCTAAAAGGTATATAATAAAAGGAATATTACAACAGTGTGTTTTTCTATTTGTTGTTATCGTGTTCTCGAATCGTGTGTAGGTATTTTTATTGGATTCGACCTTCGGTCTCATCCAATAAAAATACCTACACACGATTCTCGAACACGATAACAACGCAGAGAAAAAGACACTATGGTAATATTCCCTATTTCTCAGAATTGTATCGAAACCAAAGGACTGAAAGCACTGGATTACTTAATTGTGGGTCTTATGAAAACTAATTTAAAAGAAATTGCTTCAATGGGATGGACAAGTGGTGTAGACGAAGATCAGACTGCACATATGTGTAGGTTGATCTTTGCCAATACCTCCTGACAAAACAGGAAAATTCCGGGTTCAGCATGACAAGGGTTAATGATTACCACCGACATTCTTACTAAACAGTAAACGTTTCATCATTTTCCGGCATTGGCCCTGCAGATTGAAGCCAAACAGTCTTCCGAGTTTGACATAAGGCGTACTAATAAATACTCGAAGTAGTGTGATCGGTCCCGATCTACTTTTTGGGCGCAGAATATCTCATTAACTGCGTTGCATGTTTTCGCATTTAATTCTGCATTGGTGTCGTTTTACGTTGTAATACAGGCCATAGAATTACCTACTCAATCCCAGACCAACTAGAATTGTCACAGAAGTAGCACAGTTGATAATGACCAACGTTACCCAAAATACGAGTTCCTTATTGCATCATGAATAACATATTGTATAAAATTCCGAGGGTCCTATGTCAAATTACTTATGAGTTAGAGCACGAAAACCGTTTTCAATCAAAGTCCAACCTGTGTGATCCAAAAATCAATTTGCAACAATTGTATGAAGTTTCATGGTTGTAGGTCAATAGATTTTACAGTTACAACATGGAAATGAAAAAAAAGCCTATGGGTGATGGACAGATAGAAAGGCAGACAGACATGAGGCAGATAGACAGATTTAATGAAACTGAAAAATAATGTAGGATAGTTGACTGTTGACTTACATGAATATTTCGAGATGCAACGTAACTTTCGGTGCGAAATCTAAAATTGGCTTAGAGACCTATGTAGGCTTTTAGGGATACCAAAGTTTATTTCGAGCAAATCTAATTTTCAGAAAAGTGTTTCAATCGATATATGCGATGGGATATAATCCGCGACATGGAATAAAAAAATCGATACATAGAGGATAATCAACTGGCTATTCCAGATATGAAAAAAATATTTCACGAGGATGCGTTGTTAGGCGTTGAAAAAACGAGTGCGCAGCACGAGTTTTTTTAACGCCTAACAACGCATCTGAGTGAAATGTTTTTTCATATCTATAATAACCAGTTGATTATTCTATTTATTATATACCTTCTTATTTCATTTTTTTATTGAAATAATGAAACCAGTCCTTTTGATAGAGAGAAGGTCTATTGAAAAAAGTGCGGATGAATACCTGGTTAAAGATTCATTACAGAGAGAGAAACTAAAAAATGTTATCGTCACTCCAGTGACTATATCAACATTTATTACACTGAGAAATCCCAAGTTTTCACAGCAAGGTACATAATAAATCCCTTTAACCCATTCCCACACAATGCCGCTTTTAGCGCCCCAAGAAAAACAATTGGGAAAAGATGGTGTACAATGAAGAAATTGCTTGTAACAAGCAATTTCTTCATTTTCCACCAAGTTTTCTACCCATAGAGTTAAAAAAAATCAAAAATTTCATAAACTTTAAATTGACGTCTGCAACTCTTTTCAATCTGGACTAGTCTATAATTTCTTCATGTGGTAATGGCTGAAAATGTTTATCTTAGGAAAATTTGAAATATGGTCTCCTTGGATGAAACAGCATTTACTGTCCTATAAACTAAACCCAACTCTTATTCAGTCACTTGAAAAAGTGGATACAAACCAAAGGCAATCGTGATTTACTGTACGAATTTTCGTTAAATTCTGATATTCTATTCTCCACAGTTCATCGAAATCAAAAACATTTTGAGAAAAGTTGTGACAAAAATTGCTTGAATTAGACAATTTATTTGGAAACACAGACTTCATAATAAACCCTCTCCTGTTTTGCAAAATTTGAGATCTGTCCAAATTGAAAGGTTTTGCAGTAATCAATTTAAAGTCGATTTTAATTGGAAAAATAATCTTTAAAAGGGTAGAAAATATTGTGGAAAAAAGAAGAATTGCTTTTACTGAACATAAATTTTTCCATATAACGCTGTTTAAAATCGAAGCGGGACTTCCTGTTGGAGTCAGGGGGCGGGGCTAACGAAGTAAGTGGGCGGGGCCAGCAATTGGTCAATTAATCAATCTTGATAGATATAGATAGCTACGTAAGATTTTTTCTCTAATAAACCTAAACTGGTATACAGGTCGCGAGTCGTTGTTCCGAAATATTGTAGGTACATTTAACCCTTTCCTGATTTGCATATTTTTAGACCTGTCCAAATTCAAAGATTTTGCAGACAAAAAATTTCAGTGAATTTTATTTGAAAAAATAATCGTTCAATGGGGTGGAAAATATCGTGGAAAAAGAAGAAATTGCTCGTTAGAAGCAATTTCTTCTTTTTCTACATTGTTTTCTCAATTATAAAATAACAGGGGCGTAAAAACTAGGGATTAAAAAGGAAATGGTTGAAGAAAAATACTTAGAAGGAAGGAATAAAGAACTAACTTTTGTTAAGTTTGTTTTCTTTAAATAACATCTGTTACGCTTAGCGTGAATAATTCATTCTGTTTTGAATGTATTTATTCATTTTGTAGAATATTTTTTTGACAGTAGAGGCGAGAAAAGATTCAAACTTCATTTCGGAAACCAGACTTCAATCACTGGTTGTCATAGGTTCGATCCCCGGCGGCAGCACATATTATTTCCGACATTCCGACATTCGTCTCTAATAAATGAGTTGATAATCGTTAAACTAAGTGGGATAGCAGCCGGAGGCTAGAAAGGATGTAATGGTAGTACTGGTGTTGCCGTTTATATTTGACGTTCCCACCTGATGACAATGATAAAAGGAAAAAACTTATTTATAAATCACACGAGAAATTGGGCCATTCGGAGATTCTGTAAAACATATAGGGAATATTATATTACGATAGAGATACAACACCTTGTATTTACTTCGAGCTGCGGATGAAAATTTTGACCTCATATTCCAATTATCATATACCTATTTTTCTAAGTAACTTCGATGAAATAATAAGACAAAATCTGTATTTTTATAAGTATTTCCCTTCTCCTTTACCTTTTTGATTACGCTTATTTGCATTATGACGAAATATACAAGACGAACATGACTTCACGATATACTACCATATATGTAACCGTATTTGACACTGTTAGATATGGATTATTATTATTGTTATTTTATTTTCTGGCGTGTCCAATATTGTCTGTGTGGAATGTATATACTTTAGCCTACTAAACATAATCATAGGAATATAACGAATTGTTTTCTTTTAAGAGTTAGAATCTCGAACTCTTCTAAATAAAACAATGCAAGGCATAATGACTAAATGTATAATGTGATCCTGCTAGGTCTGCACGATCTTGCCAAGTCAACACTTTTCGAAACTTCGAGATCGTCCGTTTTTACCCGGACAGCCGTACCTGTAAAGTGAATCCTTGTCATCCTGAACCCGGAATATTTCTAAATTGGCAGGAGGTATAGACTAAGATCAGACTGCACATACGAGTATGTGCAGTCTGATCTTAGTCTTAACCACCTGTTTATCAGTTAAAGTCGGAGTTTTTTTATAGAATCAATGACAAAAGATATTTACCCACAATATCGGGACATTACAGTTCCTTCTGCCCTTTGATTTAAATGCAATACTTAAAGCCATATCTTTCCTCGTTGGAAAGAAATATAGTTTAAACAATCTATCGTTTATCTGGTCATGCAAGGAAACAAGAACCTTCTTGATATCAATATGCGAAATGGGGGTATGTGCGAAGGTCTCTGGAAAGAGTATTTTGTGTTTTTCTTATCTATTTCAACTCGTGTTTGCTTATATTCTGAGATCGAGACGAATGCACCCGATTTTCGACGGAGAAAATCGCTAATCTTCGGCATTAACTATTATATTCACAGATGCTGAAGACTAAATTTTACGATTGATGTCGTTAATCTCCGTGACCAAGATAGTTGTTTGAATGACTAGCGAAGGTTAAAACGTCATCACGGACGTAATGATTTTATGTTAACAATATCACAATTAAAAATATAGAAACTGCTTTCATGAATTGTAGGCTTACTGCGTAGAATTATTTTGATCTTATAATTTCAATCGTCATATTTATCTATTCTTTTGAGCCTCAAGTATAGTTTTACTAATTTTGTTGTGTGTTTTTGGGAAGATATTTATAGTTTTAACGTGATTTTATTCAACATTACAAGAGTTAACCCATTCCAACACAGCAAAATTTTAGACTGGTCCAAATTGAAAGAAGCTGCAGACGACAATTTCAAGTTGATGGAATTTTAATTTTTTTTCGTCTTTTTGGATAGAAAACATTGTGGATAATGAAGAAATTGCTTGATACAAGCAATTTCTTCATTTTCCACAATGTTTTCCAAGGCTTTATTCTTGGGATGCGTAAAAAGGAGGGATTGAGTGGGAATGGGTTAAGGAAACGTAAACAACTACAGATGGTACAGTTCAAATCAAACAAACATTTTGAAATATTGACTTCAACTATCCGAGAGCTGCGGTGGGATATCGGGGTAATTCAATAAGAAATTACATCTTTATGCTTTTCAATGGGTTGTTGAGAATTCTCGGTAGATTATCGCCAGTGAAATTATCAAAATGATTTACTTATTATATGGATGATTAAGGATATCTTCTGTACTTTTTTTTGCGCGATACGGAATTCAGTTAAATCCTGTTAATCGCAACACTAATTTGTCAGCACCTTTGTTGCAATAAACCGGAAGTTGCTAATAAAAGGAACTATTTTTTCTTTTGATCTTACGTTTGGACATAAGTTAGTTCCAATTAAGCAGTGAATTAGTTGCAATTAAGCAGTGAATTGCTTTTATCATGGTTGCAATAAAAAGGATTCTATACTATCTATGCGAAATACAATATACCAAAGACGTTAGCAAATTGTCATACAATTTGCGCACGTGCCAAATGACACTTTTGGTGATATTTTTTGAATAGCACATTTTCCTCTTGTTTACTGTTTACAAAGGTATGATGTAGTAAGGGAAACCTTACGTAAATCAATGGCCCCGCCCACTGACTCATTTGGCCCCGCCCACTGACTCCAACAGGAAGTCCTGCTTCGATGTTAAACGGCACTGGTTTGCAAAATAAATGGCCAGTAGCATGTAAAAAATAAATAGAATAGTTTGTTGGTGACTTTAATGCCGTAACTTCAGCTTGAATAAGCTGTAGTTACGATGTTTAAGTCGCCAAACAAACAAAACAGTTTAACAAAAACGGCGCCCAAATCGGACACCAAAACACATGACTGATTTAAAAGGGTGATTTCATTGGTCGACAGGCTATTTGATTGACATCGCGATTGGTCAAATTAGGAAATGTTGCTGTTGTCATTTTGCCCGTATGTAAAATTAACAAATCTATGATATTACTTGCGGAGTGGGAATGAAATATACGCTTTGAATGTTTTTTTAGAATTGATCAATCGCGAAAGTCAATCAAAAAATTCAATCGTACAATCAAATCATTTATTTAGACCTGAAGCGAAATTTGAACTCCGACATTGCCCGACATTTATGAGCTTTTTGTTTGGCTGGCGACTCAAACGTCGTAACTACAACTTATTCAAGCTGAAGTTACGATGTATAGGTCGCCAACCAATCATTCTACGAAGTGCTCATGGTGAGGTATTTTGATCACTCGCTGTCCGGGGTCAGTCGAGCGCCGTGTGTCAACAGTTTTGAAACGACATCTCCTCCCAAACCGCTGAGCCAATTTCAACCAAAATTAGCAGAAATGTTCCTCGGTTGGTGCCATTTTAATATTGCTAAAAGAATATAAATCCGTTGAAAACTTAAATTTTAACAGAAATCTTTAAGAATTATCCCCTTCTGACCGAGAAGGTAAAGAACCTTGATATTTTGCATGCGGCATCAGTACACTGACCTCTTTCTGAATTGCTAAAATTAACACCCTCGGTTCCCAAGGGTCGGAGCCGGGGGGGTGTTATTACATAGAAATGAAGAAGGAAATTTAAAACAAAATCTCCTCACAAACAATTGGACCAATTTCAACTAAATTGGCAGACATATTCCTTTCGTGGTGAATTGCTAAAATTAACACCCTCGGTTCCCAAGGGTCGGAGCCGGGGGGGGGGGGTGTTATTACATAGAAATGAAGAAGGAAATTTAAAACAAAATCTCCTCACAAACAATTGGACCAATTTCAACTAAATTGGCAGACATATTCCTTTCGTGGTGCCCTGTAAAAATTGTTAAAGAAACAAATTCGTTGAAAATTCTGGTTGCCATGTCAACTAAAAAGAAATGATAAAAAATCTTTTAAACTTCTCTCCTCCTGGTCCAGAGGCGTAGAACTTTGATATTTTGCATGAAGCCTTAGTATATTGACCTATTTCTGAATCGCTAAAATCATCACCCTTTTGTCCCCAGGGGCTGAACCAAAGGGGGTCGGGGCTTATATAGAGATAAAGAAGGATTTTTAAATCGACGTCCTCTCCAAAACCATTGGACCAATTTTAACCAAATTAAGCAGAAATGTTCCTTAGGTGGGGTCCTTTAAGATTTGCTAATAGAATTAAAATCCGTTGAGTGCTCTGGTTGTCATGGCAACAAAACTGAATTTATAAAAAAAACCTTTAAAATTATTTCCTATTGACCCAGAAGGCATAGATATGTAGCATCAGTACATTTACCTCTTTCTGAATTCTGAAAATCATCACCCTCGGGTCCCCTGGGTCGGAGCCCTTGAGGGATGGGGCTTATTTAAGAAGGTTTTTTAAAACGGCATCTCCTCCCAAACCACTGGGCCAATTTCAACCAAATTTTGCAGCATTAGCATGATGAAGCATCAGTACATTGACCTCTTTCAGAATTGCTTAAATCATTACCCTTGGGCTCGCATAGATATAAAGACTGGTTTTTACATTTTCTCCCGAGCCCCTCGGCCAATTTCAACCAACGAATTCAAATCCTTTGAAAGAGTAAAATAAGAAAAACTTTGAAAATCATCTCCTCTCGACCTAGAAGTTATAAAAATCTTGATGTTTTGCATGTAGCATTAGTATATTAACCTCTTTCAAATTGCTAAAATTTCAGAGCCCTAGGATAATGGGTTTATATAATTAAGAAGGCAACCCTTCTTTAACAAAGAGGCCAATTTCAATAAAATTTGGCAAATATTTTCCTTTGGTAGCCCCCTTTTGATAATTACTATAAGATTTGAAATCTGTTGAAAGAATTGGCTGTCCAAGCAACAAAAGCTGATTAAAAGTTAAATGTTACAGGAGGTCTTCTCCAGATCCAGTTACAATTAGGACTTGAAGAAAAAGAGCATTATCTCAGGTGAGCCAGGGCCACTGACCCTCTTGTTTATTAAATGTTACTGGCCATATTTGGCAAATTAACGCCGTTTAATATTGAAATGGAACTTCCTGCTGGGGTCAGTGGGCGTGGCTATTGGGGTCAGTGGGCGGCACGAAAAGGGTTTAATCGTTCAAGACATATCAGCGATTTGCTTTTTCAGTTTAGCTGAGCACGAATTGCTCAATGTGAGCTATTGTAATTGATCGATGTCCGACGTCCGTCTCCTTTTCCGTCAGTCAGTTCATCATTAAAAAAAATAAATTTTTTTCTTACAAGCTAACCAAACCAACCAAACTAAATAAAATTATCCTTTAAGTTAGTTCTTGCTCTTCAGACATTCCAAAGAATAGAAATTCATGCAGAACTCTGTTTTCCATGGCAATTCAAAGACAATATTCTTCTTTCTTGGCATCTTTGACATAGATTGGACCGAAAAGAGACCATCATTGAGGATAAAACACTGTCATTTGATACTCTTTAATTGAGTATTGCGATTGAATTCAGCAACACAACTATAAAATCATATTTTGTAAATTAAATCAAGCGCCGCCGTCATACGCAGTTGGTAGCGCGTCGGACTGTCAATCTAGAGGTCCCGGGTTCGATCCCCGACGGCGGCACTCATCTTGTCCGTATATTTGTCTCTCACCAATGGGTCGATAATCGTAGACCTATGTAAGATAGCAGCTGGAGCCTAGGAAGGGATGTAATGGTAGTACTGGTGTGAGGTATACCAGGATTCCATTGTTAGGTGCTCCAGCCGTCGCGATATGACTGAAATACTGTAAAAAGAGGCGTTAAACCCCATTCAATCAATCAATCAAGTTAAATCATAGGAAAAAGGGCTATAACTGTTGAACCATATCAGGGATTTCGTGCACGAGTTCCTTTCGCACGAGCGTATGCATCGCGGTAAAAAGGTCCCCAGTTCGATTCCCGGGAGTTGCTTTCGATCTCAGTTCTGCCATTTCCCACATAATCAGCGCGTGTACGGCTTTATTCTCAAGGAAAAAGAATCGAGAGGATTTAATCTTAGTTTGGAGAACTTGGTTCCCAATCGATGTAAAAGAAATAGGTTAAAACCAAAGTACCTTTTGCTTTGATTCGATGTGGAAAATACCCAATACGGGGCGTCATAATTGTCTTTCTATTGTTAATAATCTGTATAATTACCAAATCGCGACTGTCAATCAAATATTCAGTCAACCAACCAAATCACTCACTTAGACCAGAAGAGAGTTTTGAACTCCGCCTTTTTTGTTAAGCTTTTTTGTTGATATTGCTACCTAAACGTCGTAACTATACTACTTTTTTGACACATACTAATTGCCATATTTTTTTCATTTTTTCCCCCTTTTAATGTCGAAGCAGAACTTCCTGTCGGAGTCAATTGGCGGAGCCAAATGAATAAGTGGGCGGGGCCAGCGATTAATCAAATGTAATGGCCGTACAAAAAGACAAACCAAAACCTTTGATTTAAATATACCTAATTTTAAGTCAAAATTGTTACAAGTTACGGAACTACGCTGTCGGTAAAAAAAAAACTTAAACCAATTAAATCATTCTCTTAGAATTGGTGAAAACTTTGGACTTCGTCGTTTATATTGTATACTTTCGTTGGTTTGGCGAATTAAACTTAGTAACTACAAGTTATGCAATCAAGCAATTAATTCTTCTTTTTTTTATGTGTTACAGAACACGAATTTGGCAAAATAACGCCGTCTTATACACGCCTGTCGGTGGTCAGTAGGTGGGATCAGCGATCCATCGATTTTTTTTATTTATTTTTTTTTTATTATAATTAATTTTTATTTATTTTTTTTATAAATTATTATTTTTCAATCGCTTGAACTGGTTAACGACTCACTGCGAATATTGTACGAAAGATATACTGAGATTTAAGAAAAAAAGCTTTAATATATTTCGTTTACATAACGAGAGAAGATCCCCAGACATTACAAATTCGTTATCGTTCTTTTGAATATATAATTTAAGTGCTTGAAAACTCAAATACAAAGAATGAAAAAAAAAGAATAAAGGCATTAAATAAATGAGTAGGAGTCAAAATATTTTTTAAGGATCCATGAAAATAATGGGATTACTCAGGATCTAACAAGGATTGATTGATTGATTGATTGATTGATTGGGGTTTAACGCTCCTTATCTTCAATCAAGGCATGCAATGGGTTCGATCCCCGGCGGCGGCACATATCCTTTCCGACATCCTTTATCTAGCCTACCGCTGCTATCCCACATAGGTTTACGATTATCTACCTGAGAGACAAATGTCGGAAAGGGTATGTGCCGCCGCCGTGGATCGAACCCGAACCGAAAAAAATATAAGATTAGTTTAAAGTATGGAAATTTGCACTTATCGTAATTGAGCGTAAATCTACTTCTACAAAGCATATATTAGCGAAAGAATGGTTCTAGTGTTATCAAGTTAGTATGAATATATATTTATAAGTTTCGCGTTGTTTACGTGTTGTTCTTAAATTCACAACACTTGTTGACGGTTCATTTCGTCAGATACATATTCCGTCAACAACACAGCAAAAGATTCTTTTGGATTGATTTCATCTGAAAATCGTATTTTATGATTGTCAACCCGTCACAATATTTTTAAGTAAACGACGTCCTTGCCATTGCACCAATTGAGATATTTCTACATCATTGCACCAAATTTTTGTTTGATTAGGGCGTAGAAAGAAATGCATATTACAAAACAATTACAAGAAATCTGCTTTTGTAGGTATAAAAGCAAATGAGGCTAGTCAAATGCAAAATCATCAAATTATAGCATTTCTACAGGAAACGATATCTACAATCAACTACAATTAAGTATGACTTGAAAATGACGTTAGAAAACATTGAGTTAAAGGATTTAGAATTACAAAGCTGTTTCTTGACAATTATTTCACAAATTGAACAAATATATTTACCATCGGCATATCAGGTACATATAGGTATTTTAGTTGGTTTAAGATACTTTCACCTTTTTTAAAGAAATAAATCAGCATTTCACGAGCAAAGACGGCAACTGTCTTAGGTGTTCCAACATCCAAGCGATGTTTTTACCCGTCCATTGTAATATTTCGGGGAGTTGCATTGATTTTTTGTGCGTCAAATAGTTGATCTTTGCATTGATTTTTTTGTGCGTCAAATAGTTGACCTTACGCTTTCTTTTAAAACAATGATTGGGAGAGCGACAATATGTAACATTATCAACGGCTATCAGTTGCTTTGCCCACGAACACATCCCTTTGACGGTGTGGCTCGACCTCGTGACTTCCAGATCTTTAGACAAGTAACATTTTGTTGAGTTAAAAATTAATTAGATGGGGAAATGGCTCCGTGATGTACTGGTGACCTAAACAGATAAAAGAGATTGGGCGAATCATATTACGCCAGTGCTATACTGACGCCATTGGTTAAACTAAATAAGTCGAGACAATTCAGAAATCTTGAAAATATAAATCAAAGTACTGAAAAATACTGTAAGCTAGGAAAGCATGGTTAAAATAGGTAATCTTCTTTGTCAAACGTTATCATTATAAAGAAACGAGGTTTAAGTTTCCAAGGAGTTAAACAATTCCCACACAATCCCTCTTTTTTACGCCCCTCTAGAAAATACTTGTGGAGAATAATGTGGAAAATGAAGAAATTGCTTGTTACAAGCAATTTCTTCATTTTACACATTGTTTTCTACCTAAATAGTTAAATATTTTAGAATTTTCAACAATTTGAAATACCTAGGAGATGAACTTGCATGCAGAATTTGGAATAATTATGAAATACATAAAAACTACTTTTTACGGCGTATGCATTTAACGGATTTAGTGGTTAAGCCTCCAGTGGCAGTTTGCACTCGTTGAACTTTGAGACGACCACAAAACTTGGTTTGTTAACTTAAGCTATCAAAGCTGACGCTTTGCTAGCTAAAACGATTGAACCAATCAGAGGTTAACCTTAGTTATTTTTAAAAGATTAATGTTAACAAGAGTAGGGTGAATGAAATACTCATTTTTAGCTAGCAAAGCGTAAGCTTTGATAGCTTAAGTTAACAGACAAAATTTTTAGGTCTTCTCAAAGTTCAACGAGTACAAACTGCCACTGGAGGCTTAACTACCAAATCCACGGAATGCCTACGCTATAGAAAATAGTCCTTATATATTTCAGGAATTATTGCAAACTCTATTCAAATTGTAGAGAACTCTATCAAAAGCATGCTATTTAGCCCTTTCCCATTCGATTCCGCTTATTAAGCATCTCAGGAAAAAGCTTTGGAAAACAGTGTGGACAATGAAGAAATTGCTTGTAACAAGCAAGGGAAATATTTTCTAAATGTAGCCATTCTTTGCTAGCTTACAGTACTTTCAGTACTTTGTTTATCTTTTATTCTTCGTTCGTAAAAGATTGATTGAGAGTTGGGTATGAGCAGAATTTTCTCATAATGGTTGTTTTTTGGGATTATTATAATCATGGTTATCAATATGTTTTTTGTTGCTTTTTTTTTTTTTGCGTTAAAAAAATATTAAAAGGGGGCAAAATAGTTTGATAAAATCGTATAGGCAATCGCAAGATCGTTTGTAGCAATAACTTGCAGAGCGTGAAGCTTGCCCATCGTGCTGTGGTGAATTTAAGCAGGGGTGTGTAAATTCGCATGCAGCACGTGTCCGATATCGGCTTTTCTACCAGAGGACAAGTATATTCTGCAGGACCACTTGTGCAGGGA